>CM059611.1:1210000-1657500 GCA_030412105.1 Cyclura pinguis
GCGGTGACGCAGCCACGGCCAGGAACTTGAGTTTTCAAAAGCACCCAATTATTATTATTATTATTTTTACAGAACAGGGATGGACAAACCTGATTCAGAGTATAGAATTTCAAGTTCCACAAGCAGCACAGAATAAAACCAGCATCCCAACTCTGAACGGACAGAGACAAACCATTATCGACCATTAAAAGAAATAGTCTTCGGGGGAAAGGTTATGAGATGGGCTACACTTAGGTCCAGAAGACCTAGATTTCAAAGATTCCACTTACTAAAAGGAGGGTGGTGTGGGGGCAGATTTCAGAAGTCATCTGAGAAAGGAGAGTCTACGGTGCCAAAGATCAAGATGACTACAAGATGACTAAAACTTCTGTGGGCATTCTGTGTGCATTCTCTGCATTGTTTGCCCATAAAACAAAAGCCAATGCTCTCTGTGAGTAACAGAGCATCCATCTCCTAATCATGAACTTGTTTTTTCAGTTCAAACAGGTTCTACCACAAAGGCGCACACATAACTCCATCCCACACACGTACATCCAGCTCCCAAAAACCAAGAAACACAACACTAGCAGGAGTTTCATTCCACCCACTGCTCCTTGCTTGGTCACCCAGTGATATGCGCCACGAGGGCAGACCACAAAGCCAACCAGCACGTTGGAACATCCACTTCTCATCCGAAGAACTTGGGCCAACGAAAGACACATGTCCACAGTTTGCAAGAGGCTGAACGGCCACAGCAGGCCAAGGTGAATTAAAGGGTACAAAAAAGGACAAATGAAACCGTGAAGAATTACTGAGTGGGAAAAGTGAGAACAAAACAGGTATGAGGGCAGATGAGATTTGGAGGGTTATCTGCATAGGAAAGCTCTAGTATGGTGGCCCATGAGGGTCAAGTAATCAGTGAGAACGTTCCGCTAATTTTCTAGCCTCTGCATAATAACGGAAAAGAGACACGCCTGAACACCTAACGCGCCTGAGACCCAACAGTCCAAGAGTCCGCATTACCCAAAGTGGTCACAGGCTGTTTCACACCACCAAGTCACTTAGCATCCACGGTGGCCTCCGGAAGAGGACAAGGAAGCGCTACACTATGCAGGCCACCTCTTTCCAGCTCCTTTCAAGGTTTCAGCTTCAGCCAGGGGTAGATGATGGCGAGGATGGAGAGAATGGAAGACGTCAAGCCACAGAGGCCCACAAAGCCAGCACCAGTCTTGTACAGCCCCAGCCTGTCCAAGGGGATGAAGAGGTCGCAGGTGTTTTTTGCCACGTCCAGGAGCAGTGGAGGGTTGTTCCTGAGCACACGGGCCAGGAGACGAAGCTGCAGCCTCACCCGCAAGGCCAGCTGCTGGAGGTGGGACGCATCCCCTGGCGTGGAGCAGTCGCCTCCTCCAGCAGCAAGGAGGCCTTTCTGGGACTTCCCATTGGCCTCGCGCTCCATCAGCAGACGGATTTCGTAGGCGTCCCGGCTCAGGTTCAAGATCAGGGCAAAGAGGTAATACCTGGAGATGGGAAAATAACAGTGGGCGCAGCTGTATAAGAAGCCCCTCAAGTTACAAGCACTGAATGTCGGCTTGTAGATATTTCACAACGCAAAGTCATCCCTGGCTCAACCTCACCTGAAGGACCGCTGGCTCCATTTCTCCTGGTCCATGTGGGGGACAAGGCCGGATTTCCCTGCCCAGAGGATGTTGTCACAGGCGAAGTACATGGCTCTGTTCAGGTGGCTCACGGTGATGCAGAAACGCAGGACCATGTCCGACAGGTGGATGGCCCGCTTGGCTGCCTCCAGGGCGTCTGCAGAGTTCCCCAGACGGAACACTGGGGAAGGAAAGGCCGTGGTAATGTAAACTGATAAACTCTAGGGTCTTGCTTCTGTAGCTCTCCAAGGATTTGGTGCTGCCTTCGAACAGAAAGAGGTGCTCTGATAGTCTCACTCACAATGGCCCGTGTCCCGGTAGCAGGATGTGCCCCAGAGAGACTAAACTGCCTTATGAAGGGCCAGGGCCTAGTGAGAGTCACCATGGTGTAGTGGTCTGAGCACTGGACTACAACTCTTGGCCACAGAAACCCACCAGGTGACCTTGGGCAAGTCACACACTCTCAGCCTCAGAGGAAGGCAAGGACAAAACCTATCTGGTTAAACCTTGTCATGAAAAACCCACGATAGGGTTTTTGAAGGCACACACCAGCAACAAGCTAGGGCCTGGGTATATGACGGCTCTAACAAGTGTAGGAGAGCAAAGCCACAAAAAACCCAAAACAAAAAGATTTTATACTGTTTAATTTATGATTTTAATTGGGTATTATGTTTTTAGCTACTTTTGTCTCATTGTTTGTGAGCCACCTTGGGTCCCACGCTGGGAGACAAAGCAGCACATAAATGCAATAAATAAGTAAAATAAAATAGAACATTTTGCAAGCAGCAAAACGGGTGGAAAAACCATTTGGCCCCAAGGAATAAAGCCTGCACTGACCATCAAGTACTTTTCTCTCCCCGTACGCTGTGCTCCCCCAATCGGGCCCTTTGTACTTACATTTGCGCCCCAAGCTCAAGTGGGCCTCCAGCTGCTTGATCCTGGCAATGAAATTGGGGCTGGTCCCATTCTTCTGCAGTGTGTAGCCCAGCAGAGTGCAGGCATACTGAGCAGCCCTAGGAATTAAAAGAAAAAAAAGGTGGGGGGACACAGAATACAAGGCAGGAGTTAGATATATAGGCCAAACAAGACCCTCACTGAATCAATGGCATCCCCTCACCTTAACACAGAATCATAGAACCACAGAGTTGGAAGAGACCCCAGGGGCCATCCAGTCCAACCTCCTGCTCTGCAGGAACACCCATCGAAGCATCCCCAACAGAAGGCCATCCAGCCTCTGCTTATAAACCTCCAAAGAAGGAGACTCCACCACACTCCGAGGCAGCAGATTCCACTGCTGGACAACGATTGAGCACACAGTGGAAAAATTAGGGCTGTGGAGTCAGAATGATAGAGTCTGAAGCAAATTCTTGTTCCTGCTACCACACCAGGCTTGCTGGGAGAGGACACAGAAAACAGGGCCTCCTCAGTGGCTGCTCTCACCCTCAGGAACTCCCTTCCATGGGAGGCCCGGCTGGTCCCCTCCCTGCTTTCCATTCCCTGGCCAACAAAGACCTTTTTTCCTTAAGCAGGCTCTTAATGTATAAGAAGGAAAGATTTTACTGGGATGTTTTACTTACATTATTTACTGGCATGTAACTTATTCCCCCCCCCCCGGACAAATACTGTTTGAAAATGGGGTATGTCTTATGCGCCGGTGTGTCTTATAGGCCAGGAAATAGTATTTGCCCGTGCATAAATGGGGTGCATCTTATACACCAGCAAATACAGTATCTTTTATAACTTTCGTATGCTTTAAAATATTATATTGTTTTACATATAGGCTTTAACATTTTAAAATTACTGTTCAGGGTATTTCCTTTTGACTCTTTCTGGAAGCCGCCTTGGGCCCACTCTGTGGAAAGTCGAGATGTTAAATGAGTAAATAAATCTTTGTCCCCCTGCCCAAGAGTCCCTTCCTTCCTTCCTTCCTTTCTTTGCCGGCAACTCACCGGCGGGCAACGGCTCAGGGCCCAACACCGGTCTAGGGACCGAGGCCTTGAAGTGGACCTGCTCTAGAAGACGCCAGACTGGACCCAGGAACCTCCTCACACGCCCCCCGGGCTGCCTTCTGTGAGGGCCTCTTTCCTCAGGCTCCTCCCGTCGGTTTTTACTTTCACTTTCGCTTTATCTCCCTCATTTTTCTCCCTCTCTCCGCGGCCTCTTTCTCTTGGGGCAGCCACCCACCTGAAGACCCGCTCCTTGGCCTGGCTTTGGGCGCTGAACCGCACCCAGGAATCCATCGGCCCCCGGCTCCCCTCCGAGTCCTCCTCCTTTCCTGCAGGCCTCCGCCGTCAAGCCCCGGCCTTCCCACCCACGCAAGGCCGCTGCTCCGTCGGCGGCGAGGGCCCGGCCTCCCTTCTTCCCTCCCCAGGCGACTCCTCGGAGGCCTTCGCCCCGCTTCTCTCCGTGGCTCCCCTCCGAGGGCGGACTCCGAGAGCCAGTCGGTCCCTTCGCTCACTAGGCTGAGGCAGCCGCAGTCACTTCCGGGAACTACTCGGAAGCCCGCGAAGGACAAAATTAGTCGTAACCGTGCCTTCCCTGTGTGAAAGAATTCTCAGCTCATTGGCTCTCGCGAAAACGCGCGCACCCAACGTCCCGCTTTTACTCCGCCCCCTAACCTTAGCGTACGGCGACCGACTGAAATAGAGAGTCGGGCCCGCCCGCCCCGTTCCTCAATCATCCGCTTTCGGTTTCCGCATTGGCTGCTTCCAAGCGGCCCAGCCTGCCAACGCAGCCTGCCCCTCCGGACCCGTCACTCCTGAGGCGGCGGCGATTATAGGCCAGCCGGTGGGAAAACCCCGCCTCCTCCCTTTCCCGCGAGGCCCCGCCTACTCTTTGCGGCGAGGGCGGCGGCAATTGGACCGAGCGGGCCGACGCGGCCCGCCTCTTGTCGCGCGAGGGCGCGGCTCCGCCAATGGCCGGCCCCCGCCGCCCGGGGGCCACGCCCCCGGGCCCCGATGAATGACAGGGCCGCGCGAGGGGAGCGGAGAGGGCGCCGCCGGGCCGCCGCAGTCGCCTCCCGGGGCCCGCGATCGCCGCGATGATGGAGTCGCTGCGCGTCCAGCGGCTGCAGCCGGGCGTCGGCGCCGGCACCCTCCGCTCGCTCCGGCCCGGGGTCACCGCCGCCGCCGCCGCCGCCTCCTCCCCTGCCTCCGGGGCGGCCGCGGCGGCCGCCCCTCCGCCGCCTCCGCCGCCGCCTCTCCCGCCGCCGATGGGGCTGACCCTCGGGTTGGGGCCGCCGCCGCCGCCCCCGCTGCTCCTCCCGCCGCCGCTCTTGCCCGGGGCGGCGGCGGCGGCGGCGGCGGCTGCTTCCAGTCCCCCGGGAGGAGGAGGAGGAGGAGGAGGAGCGGCGGCGGCGGCAGCGGCGGCAGCGGCGGCGGCGGCGGCGCTGGCGGGGACCCCGGGGCCGCCCGCCGTCCTGCGGGAGGCGGTGGAGGCCGTGGTGCGGAGCTTCGCCAAGCACACGCAGGGATACGGCCGAGGTGAGGAGGGGAGGGGGTCCGATGCCGGCCCCCGGGCGTGGGCGGAGCGCCCCGGGCTGATCGGGGCGCCCGCGCCCTGCCTGCCTCGCGAGGTTGTCGTGGGGAACCGAAAGGGGGCTCGGTTGAGTCAGGCGGAGGCGGAAGACTTAGGAAGCGGGTAAACGAGGGGGCCTCTGAGCGTGGGCAGAGCGCCCCGGGCTGATCGGAGCGCCCGCTCTTTGCCTGCCTCGCAGGGCTGTTCTGGGGACCGAAGGGGTCGATGAGGGAAGAGTCATGTAGACGTGCCTGGGAGGAAAGAACTCAAAATGCAGCAGGTGAATAAAGAGGGAGAGGGGTGCTTCCGAGGACGGGCAGAATGCCCTGGGCTGATCAGAGCGCCCCCTCTTGGGCTGTCGTGAGGACCAAAAGGGGGCTGGTTTGAGACATGTGGGCGTGGAAGACATATAGCAGCTAAAGAGGTGTGCAGGGTGCTTCTGAGCATGAGCAGAGTGCCCTCTCCCTACCTCACAGGGTTGCTGTCAGGAGCAAAAGGGCGCTCCGTGGAATCTGCTGCCGCCTCCATGGAGTGTGGTGGAGCCTCCTCCTTCTTGGGAGGTTTTTAAGCCACCCGGGCGGCCACCTGTCCGGGGGAGGGCTTTGAGGGGGACTCCTGCGTGGCCGAAGGGGGTCGGACTGGATGGCCCCTGGGGTCCCTTCCGACTCTATGATTCGTTGGAGGCTGGTGGATGTGGAAGACTGAAAAGTGCAGCAGATAGAGAGATGTGCAGGGTGCCTCTGAGCATGAGCAGAGAAAGGAGGGTTCATCTCCAGCTTCCCCCTCCCTGGGCTGCCCTTCTTTGCAAGAGGGTTGTTCGTGGCCCTGCAGAAGGGGCAATATAGACGTGAAGTTATGGCTCTGAGCATGCGCAGAGGGCCTGGGAAGCGCAAGGACCAGTAGTTTGTACCCCTAACCTGTCTTACAGGATTTTTGTTGTGGTCTTGAATTGTCGGGGGTGTGTGTGAATCAAACTGGGCCATTGTGCATGTGCAGAGTTCTCAGTCAGTGCAAGGACTGGCAGTTGCCCTCTCTCTTACCCTGAGTTGCCTTGCAGGGTTGTTTCCAGCAGCCCTGAGGAAGGGCGGTTTGATAACCCAGTGCTTCATTTTCATCTCTTTATGGCCCTTTCCGCACGAGTCTGTTATAGCGCGATGATTCCACTTTCAGCCTCCTATGGAATCCTGGGGTTTGCGGTTTCGGGAGGGGCCGGCCGGAACCCCAGGATTCCATAGGAGGCTGAAAGTGGAATCATCGCGCTATAACAGACTCGTGCGGAAAGGGCCTTTCTGTCGGACTATGCTTGTGAAAGCAGGACTGTGCAGCTGGTATGCCAGACCTTTGATTTGTTTATATATTAATAACAAATAACAAATTTACTGTTCCAAAACGGTCGCAGGAGGCATTTCCTCACCACCACGTAAATCCTCAGGCTACTTGGATTGAAACATTGTAAAAGGCACGTATTTGATTTAAAACTTCTGAAAAAAAAAGCTTCTCCAGCTTCCTGTGACGTGCCACAAACTAGCCAGCTATGATTACAGTATAAGTTTTTATTTTGAAGCTGGAATCGGCGCATTGCTAACCATCGGGCCCCACACGTTTCTGTTGCTGCCGGCCGCCCAAAATTGCTTCCGATTCCGAATCCTGCAGCTCTGCGTGCAAGAGGACTCCTCTCTCTTTTTCCTTTGCTTTATGAAAAAGCAGGCAATAACAAATTTTGACGCCGGGTATGTTTCCCTAGATGTTCATATCCCTTCTTTTTTGGGGAGGGGATGTCTGGGAGAAAGGCGGGATATAAATAAAGGGAGGGATGGCTGGGGTACACCTCCCGTTTGTGCCGCTTTCCCCATTTTTTGCCCTGATTTCGCTTTCCTTGGCCGTGGCTTCCCGACTGAAAGCAAGTGGAAGCTTCCAAATCTCCAACTAAGAGTTTAAATTGTTCATTTATTCTGGTTACTGAGGTCTGCCCCCAACCTTCGCTTTGCAACACCTTTATAAAAATATATAGTATCAAAATATACTAGTTAAAGCCTTTAACAACTGCTGTTTTTTCGGCAGTCTGATATGCTTAAAGGCTAAGCTCTGGAGGTACGTGTATGTTTTTTTTAATGCTTTTAAGTAGAAAAAACAAGGCTTTAATCCTCACCAAAAACTTCCAGGCATCAGTCTATGGTTTATGGCCTCCCTATTTCCCTGAGCCCGTTGCTCATAATTTTTTTTTAGTTTTCCTCCGTCTGTACTTGGATGCAAGAAAGGACCAGGTCATCAGCTGGTTCAGAATATATTTGTTTGCTTAAAAATTGTTCTATGGAGTTGCTAAAATAAACTGTAACTTTACAGCGCAGAACACGCTTGTTGGTATGCTTCATATTTTGAATTTTTGGGTGGGATGGAGGGACCCAACTTGTAAGACCGCCTTCAGAGCACCTTTAAACCTGGGTCTTCTTGTAGGCTGGTTCGGTCGTCTTAGGAAATGCGGAGAAGGCGGCTAAAATATGCTATTTTGCAAACCTCTCGTATGGAAAAATCTCTTCTCTTGCTCCAAATGGAGGGAGTTTGTGGCCTGCTTGGAGCGCTTGATAACGGGACCGGTAGACGCCGCCTTGCACGTTTCAAGCGGTAAATGCTTGGCAGGCGCATTGTGACTTAAACACAGCGCTGCTGCTATGACTCTGGAAGGCTTCGAGGCCATGTGGAATCATTTATTCGTTCCTATTTAATATGCAAGTCAGATGTGCCGTCACATACAAGGCAGGGCCTGGGGTTGTAAACCAAGGCTGTAAACAATGGATATAAATAACAGCCAAACGGTCTCTTGACTGTAAATATCTGTACTTTGGCGAGTAAATGTAAAAGTGAGCTGTTGGTTTCCTTACTGGCCAGCGCTTTTGAGAGATAATTTCTCTTCCACTGCTTGAATGAAAAAACATTTAAGTTTTGTCGCGCAGGGCTTTTATTATCTTGGATTTGTTGTGGTTCCCTCTTAGTACTGACGTCGCTTCTGCTGCTGAATGCCAATTTCTGTCTTTGCCATTCGCTTTTCTGTAAGATGTGGAGCCCCGGGATTTCAAAGCCGGTAGTGAAAAACTGCTGGCCAGCGTTTGGGGGGCGGGAAATGGGGCTTTATGGAACAGACTCTTACAGCTGCCATCTTGGCTCTTGGGAAGAACCTCATCAGGAACCAGAGGTCTCTAGTGGGAGAATTTTTTGATGGTCATCTTGGTGGAACACCACAAAGAAGTGCTTTAGTGGCATCTGCAATAGATGCTGGATAATGTAGCAGCAAGAGCTTTCTACTAATAGAGCAAGAAAATGAAGGATATGTTTGAAGAAGGCCAGTGTTCTCCTCCTTTCATTCCCGTCTTGGAACCCCCGGCTTAGCTGGGACAAGATGCAGAGATGTGGGGTGGAAAAAATTCTACACCATGCATTTATTTATGTTTATCCATAGTTGTCTGTCCTGCTGTGCTGCAGTCGGTCACCTTTGATGGGCTAAAAACATGATACAAACCTCTCTTCCTCCTCCTTCTAAGGAGATGGATGATGGCAAACCCTGGTTGTCAGAGGAGTAGACTAACAATCGAACACGCTGCTAAGTTTGTTTTGACCTTGCAAAATCTCTTATAGTAAAGACCAAATGTGATCATTTGCCTCTGTGCAGAGTTTAGTGAATCAGAGCGTTCAACTGGTTGTGTTGAATCAGCTTTTTCTCAGCTTGAAATGGAAATAAGTACTGTAGAGAGTTATTGAGTGTAGCTGAAAGAATTGCGGTTCTAACTCAGCCAAAGAAAATTACACTGTTGATCCATCAGGCATAGATCTCTTTAGGTATACATCCTAAAAAAGAATAGCGGTGCTCATAGTCTCTCTGTGTGTGTTTCGGATGTAAGACTTGCCCCAGTACATAACTGAAGCAAAAATTGATATAAGCTAATTACGTGGATCCATTCCAATCTGGATTCAAACCTGGTTATGGTAGAGAAACAGCCTTGGGGACTAACCTGTGCTGGGAATTGGCTTTGAGGTGCATCCCTGTGAGTTCAGGCTGGCCCCATCCCTCCATCCCAGTGGGCCACTGGGGCTGTATTATTTCACACAGCCTTTGTCCGGTCAGTAAAACCAGAGGTGGCTGCCCTGTTTTAACCGTGTGTGTGTGTGTGTGTGTGTGTGTGTGTATTTAACTAGTCTGCTAAGGAATTTTTTAAAATCTGTTTTTAAACAACCTCTTTATCTGTTGTTATCCAATATTTTAAATAGCGCTGTCTCTAGTACATTGCCTCAATGTTTTAAAATGAATTAATTTTTTTGCCCGGGGACCAGAGACAGCTGTGCAGTGACAGTGGAGGTTGCGTGCGATGGCAACAGAGGTTGCTTCTCTTTCAAACTGTAATCAAGCTCCAGTCTTAATGGCAGCCAACTTCAGTCCCACGGTGCTTTGGACAGCCTTCCTTTTCCATAATATTGTAGGAGCCAGTCAGGAGACTCTGGAAAGCTGTTCTTCGTTAAGCTTTTTATCTTGTACGGAGTGTTTGCATACTTTGAGGTAAGGCTCGGCCAGCTCTTCATGGAAACCTGGATATCTTAGGCATCTTGCTTGCTTTTTTGGATGTTTCTAGCCAAAATAATTGTTTTGTTTTTACTCGGGCCACTGATGCTGTTTTTCCATCCTCCTTTTTAAAATCCAAACCTCAAGGCAGCCTAAAATACAAGACAGCACATTGGTTTAAGAGAAGAGTGATACAGCCTACGTGCAACTTCCACTGACTTTTTATTTTAAGGTGTCACGCATATAGGTTTGTTAAGCATGCCTCAGAATAAGAAAACACGGGGGGGGGGTTGAGCAAGAAGGGGGTGAATTCTTCCCATGTGAGCTAGCAGGTTGAAGAATCTTTAACAGCACAAAAAACCCATCTACCTGTTACTGCAATACTGATGCTCTACTTCCTACAGAATCCCGTGTAGTACAGTCCATTAATCAAAGAGATGGGATGATATTTATTTCTTTAAAAGATGGCAGTTTGGACTATTGCATTGATATGCACATGACTTCTGTTTCTAAGCCTTGAGACATTTTCCAATGTTAAATATACAATTTGTTCCTTAATAGAACACCTGCCTGCCTCATTTGTTTCTAACTAAAATAATGATTTTATTTTTGCTTCTCCTTCTATTGCTATTTTCTCAGTTTTTGTTTGAAGTATCAGTTTTAAGCAAGGAGTCTTGTCCATTAGCATCCTTCTCTACTGTCTGGTTCTTGCTGCTTTTGCAAAGACAATGCTTTGCAGTACAAAAGAAGCACAGTGTGATGGGAGAACCTTGTTTGGGCTGAGAATCATGTCCCCCGCCTATACTCTGGGAACAAAGACCCATTCGGGCTGCTTTGAAATCCGTTTTTAAAAGCTCTTCCAGTTGGCTACTTCTGAGACAAATAAGGAGTACATTGTTTAACTTCTCAGATTTTAAATTCCTTGATCACCAAATTTCTTCCCTGCTTGGGGAAGAAAAAACAGGTACTCAGAGATTTGTCAGGTCTTAGGTACTTGCGGGCATGAGTCCATAAACTTAGGTCCTGACTTTGCACCACCTGAGTAGCGCAGTTGGTGACTAAGGATCTTTGAGGTTTCTCCTTCATAAGGTCCCCATAAGTCGAAGTCAACTTCGCAGCAAGGAAACAAAAAATTGTCTACAATCTTTGCATGGGAAAAGTGGAAAGGAACACAGGAGAGTTTTAAATTCCTTTGGCTCTAGTTCTTTTCATATGTGCTGGGATGTCATTCCTGCAATTAGAGGGTGGGTGGGACGGTAGTAATGCTTTTTAATTTAGTCTCACACCCCATGCCCAAGTACGGCAGTGCGATAGTGCTTTGATCCCAGAGTATGGAACATGAGTAAGAAGGTAATTTGTTTTTTTAATCGTTAATCGTTTCAAAAAAATATTGTTAAAGTTATTATTAATGTTGATGCTCAGACTTTTCGTCTGTTATTAATCATTGCATTAATCACACTCTTTTGCTGCTATTGTCTGTCCCTGAGTTCCTATGCTTACTTTCCTCAGCGCCAACACAGGGGGTGCGCGTTGAGTCAAGACATGAGTTGGCACACATACTAGTCCTCTGCCACCATTAGGAAAAGCCAGAGACCTCCAGTAACGAATTCAGCAAGTAAACTTGTTAATGTTTAAACACCTCATTACATTAAGCCCTTAGCGCAGCACCACTGTCCCCCGGTTAATTAAAAACCACTGCAAATTAGCACATAGCAGTTATTCTGAAGTGTTATTTACAATCTGTGCTCCTTCTTCTGAGTGGCGTGTGCAGTTTGTGACTTAAGGACACTAAATTATTCAAGCTTGGCTTTTAAGCGTTGGGGCATACGGCCAAGCTACATGTTTAGCATGGAGACAGTTGGTTGAGCAGGGCTGCAAGTTTTTGTCCGAAGCACAGTTGCCCCCTTAAAACAACCCAGAATGTGTGTGCATCTTTTGTTTGCTGTAAAGGGTAGGTTCTATTAATTATTTCAGGGCAGCTGCATCAGAACGGTTCAGTTCTGTACCTAGTACCTGCAAAGGGCTTTTTGGGGCTTCAGGGTATCTCTCCTCAGCTCCCTTTTAACCAAGAATCTCACCAACAGTACCTTACAACACACCTACCTGTTTCCCCCACCCTTTTCTAAATTTCAGAAATCTTTAGCAGCGGGACCTCAGAAAATCTCCTGTTTATCTCTTGTAGACATTATTTTGGATGAATTTTAACAGGCTTCCCTTTTGTTTCTAGTGACACCCCCACTGGGTTTGAAATTTGCAATTGCAAGTTGGATATCAGTTGAAAAGATTCTTGGCCGATACTGAACTGTGTAGCCTGCTGTCTCCTTGAGTTATGGCTGTGTCTTACATGCAAACGTTCACTTTTTGTTACTCTAAATCAAAGTAAGCCCTTTCCTCAAAGCCTCAGACAGCAAGTGCAGCAGAGTGAAGTAAAATTCATCCAGAAAGCCTTCAGCCTTTTCAAACTGTTTGGTCCCACACAAGGGCCACTTTTAATTGTTCCATCGTCTCTGTCCATCTTTTCTTCCTAGAATGAATAGATACAAAGGAGGGAATAGCACGTGCATATGCTGCATTCATTGAAATACTGCTTTTCATGCTGCAATTAAAATTCCCCATTGTCGTCATCCTCCTATTCTCAGTCGACTTTGCCTGTGCTTTTTTCTGTCTCCTCCTTTTAAGGTTTTTAAAAAAACAACAACAAAAGGAAAAATAGTGTTGCTACTAATGATGTGACCCAGTTGGTGACAACCGATGTAAGTCAGAAAATCCCAACTTAAATCTTGAGCCCCAAATCCCTGCCTCCCTCTTCCCCCAACACAGTTTAGTCTTCTTATGTTGCCAGACCATGCTTAGGTTTAGACTTTGAATCTCCAGTTGCAGCTGTCTCTGTGGTTTTAAAATACCACTGCCATCTCATTTTGTTCATTTTCTCAGCACTGAGGTCCGGTGCAACATGTTGACCTGAAGGAAGGTGGTCTGTTGTTAGTTAAATGCATGGACAATTAGGGATTTATGAGCACATAAAAGCAAATTGTGACGATGCGTAACATCTGTATTCTCAAGAGCAGAAACAGAGCTGTATCTTTGGTACCATGATATAAAAGGAGTCAGCATCATGCTCATCGTGCAGGGATTCCCTTTGCACAGTAAATATCATGGTACTGTGGCCCCGTTGCATGCTGAGTCTTCTGTCACCTGCACTTTCAGCTGAGTTGAACGGGAGAAAATTTGATTTCTTCCAAGAGCTTGAAATGACCAGGGACAGCACATAGCTTGGCATGTTCTTGGATTCCATGGGATTAATTGGATTGAGAAGCGTTTTCTCTTCCCATTGCATTTCCTTGTGGTTAACTCGAGCCTCTTCTGGGTACTTAATTGCTTATTATTAAAAACTTCTTGTGCTGGTGTCTCAAACTGGATGCAAAAACATTCAAGAATATTTTGAGTTGTGGTAGATGTGCAAATGTCAGAACAGGTCAGTTAAACTATTATTGGTTTTCACTTCATCCTCCCACAGTGTGTAACTGTTTTTTATTCCCATGAGAATGGAACGCCAAGGTATGGTTATAGCTTTGTTTTTAAACATCCAGAGGATGACTAAAAATAACGATGTTTTCATCCACTGCAAAATAAATCCTTTGAGAGTCTTCTCCTCATTCTGTGTAGTCAGCCTCTGAGTATTGTGTGTCTTGTAATTACAGGTATTTCATAATTACCAGTCTGGCATTTTCCTTTTGTTTTTCCTCTAGCTTTGGACTTAACTCTTTTGAGAGTGCTAAGGACCCAAAACTTTGTCCTCTGGATTTGGCTGCTGGCTTGTGCAATAGCACGCTTTGCCTGCACGTGCTGAACCTATGTGAATGCCTTTTGTATTCTAGGGGTGGGGAGAGAGAAGAAAATTACATTTCAGGATTATAACTTCCTCACTGCCTCTGCTGTGCACAGAAACATCTTTCGTCCTCAGCGTTGTGACCCAAACGTACCCCTTTCTCTGTTCTCAGTGAATGTCGTAGAAGCCCTGCAAGAATTTTGGCAGATGAAGCAGTCCCGTGGTGCAGATCTAAAGAACGGCGCTCTGGTGGTTTACGAGATGGTGCCCTCCAATAGTCCTCCTTACGTCTGTTACGTTACGCTGCCAGGCGGGAGCTGTTTTGGCAGTTTCCAGGTTAGAATGCCAAAGTTAGGCATGGGGGCTATTTTATTTATATCCCACCTTTCTCCAAATGTGGAACAAAGTTGGCGTACAACAGTTTAAAAGCACAATGCAGTTTTTTTTAAAAAAGCTGTTACTTATTTATTGCATTTATATGCTGCCTGTCTCCCAGAGTGGGACTCATTCTGGAAGAATATGAATACAAACTACCAACAGAAACTGAATGACTGAACAACTAAAGATCTATTTAAAAAACACAAGTTAAAAAGCGCATTAAAAACAAGCTAAAGCAGCGTTCAAAGACAGTTAAAAACATAGTAAAATAAAAACATTACATGCCTACCCCATTAAAAGCTTTATCTGCTGCATACACTGAAAACTAAAAGCTTCCTTAAATAAAAAGGTCTTTAGTTGCCAGTGGAAAGACAGCAGGGAAAAGGTCAACCGGATCTCCTGAGAAAGGGGGTTCCATAACTTTGGAGCGGCTACCAAGAAGGCTTTCTCTTGTGTCCTCACCAGACGTGCCTCGGATGGTGGTAGAACCAAGAAAAAGCCTTCCCTGCAGATCTTGCGGCACGTGCAGGCTCATATAGGGAGTTGCAGTTTTTCACATAATTAATTTGGGTCTTGTAAAGAGTTCTTATGGAATTTTGATCTGTGGAATTGATAAAAAGGTGCTTGGGATGAGTACAGGTGGGTGCACTGGAGCAACAACAGCCAACATTCCTCCGTAATGCAATCAGACAGCCAGACCTAACCCAGGATTGGGAGCTAGATAACTGTACGAATTTATCAGAGGGGTGACAGAACAGCCCCAGACATCTCAGCGGCTCAGTCCTGTAAGCAAAACATTCCTAGCAAAATCAGTGACGCCTACTGCACCAGAGGTGATTATGTTTTTAGGTTTAGTTTGTGCAGATAAGTGATTCTCTTCCCCTATCCCAAGTCTTATAGGTTACACAAAATATTTGGACTGTAGAGGAGCAGATGCTTTTGGCTGAGTTAACCTCTAATTTGTGGAATTGAAACAGCCGTCCAAAATAAGCAGTCCTAGTATCTGAACCGCCTGCCCAATCGGAGAACAGCATTGAGTGTTTAGAATACGGTGGTTACAGCTTGGTTTTAAGCTAATTAATTTTGTTGACAGACCCCGCTGTGGTATTTCCTTTGGCAAATAGTAAGTGCTGACTTCAGCTGCCTTTGCTGTTTTTTGGTTCTAGAGGGCTGGAGTTGCTGAGCTTTAAAACCCCGTTCCTAATGACTTCAGGATGTCAGCAAATGGCATAGGAGCGGTGCCCACTTGCAACATAAGGAAAACATAGGGTGGGGATTGCATTGGCCACATAATGCCTTTCTTGTATCTGATGTTCTCCTTTCCCTGCCCCCAGTTTTGTCCCACAAAAGCTGAAGCCAGGAGGAGTGCAGCAAAAATTGCACTGATGAATTCTGTCTTCAACGAGCATCCGTCCCGGAGAATCACAGACGAGTTTATCGAGAAGAGCGTTTCAGAAGCTTTGGCGTCTTTCAATGTAAGTGATTCTGAAAGGCCTGTGGACGTGATTGATGGGGACAGAGCGGTTGGAAAGCTCTATGACTCTGCGGAAAGGGCAACCCCCATTGCCTGGAAACACTTATTGTTAGAGTTTGCAACTACATTTGAATTCTGGGAACATAAAACTGCCCAGCCTCTTCGTCCCTTTGTACGCTGTGCCCTTCATGCTGATTCATGTCAATTTGCTGTTGTTGCTTTCTGCACCTTTGTATGCATAAGAAGCCCGAAGGGGTTTTAAGCCTCTTCTGTCTCACGCAGAAGCAGTTTGGACTTTTCAGAGACTGAAAGAGAGAGCTGCTACATCAACAGCTGTCAGAAGGGGATAATTTGGAGTAACGGGAGGTGCATTACGTTTTGGGGAAATGTGATGTTGTCAAACTAGACTATGTATAAAAAGGGAAGACACCCAGTTTTAATAAACTGCTAAAGTCTATGAGACATAGCCAATTATCTAAATCCTGTGGAAATACCTCTTGAGTTCAGAGGTCTGCCTGTGGAAATAAGGCTGATTTTATTTCATTCTAAGCTGCTTAAATATTTGTCTTTCCTTCAGGGCAACAGAGAAGAAGCAGATAATCCAAGCACAGGCATTGGTGCCTTCCGCTTCATGCTGGAGTCCAACAAAGGGAAGTCCATGTTAGAGTTCCAGGTACTCGTCTTACTTAGATGAAGTACTTCAAGCCTTGTATTCTAGAGGCCTATGGGATACAGAATGGCAACTCGCCAAGCCTTTGAGTATAGCAAGGTCACCTCTTAGAGAAAACGTGTAATAAAAGGAGATGGGAGTGGAGGGGAGAGCTTGTTCGGAAAGGCAGCTGTGTTTTTTCACTTCAGACACAATACGCTGACCAGGAGACTCAGAAAGATGGACGAAGGTCCTAAGATGGAAACTTAAAGTCTTTTAAAATAGTTACTTAAGGAAGTAACACTCACAACTCAGACTTGGCAGGTTCTCCCAAGCTATAAATCCTCTGATGGTAACAAATTCACAGATTTATTTTGTGAAACATTTTGCTTTTAGAGGAAAAGGAATGGACCCGTAGGAGTCCATTGGGAGAGAAAAGTGTCTACAGCTGCCCCTGGGAATTCAACTGCCTCCCTTTCTGTGCTGTTTTTGGAACGAGAGAGTTGTTTTAATAGGTTGCTGAAGCAGTTTAAGCTAAAAGCACACTGACGGACATGTGCCACATTGCTTAGCATGTGGCATAAGAGGAATTCCCTGGTGATGGTTGGTCACTGCTGGCCATTAAAGAGGAATTTGGTCAAGGGAGAAGTGGGCCCCACTGCACCACTGCGGGGGGCTGGAACAGAGCCAGGTTGTTTCTTGCATTCAGGCACCTCAGCCTGACGCTTTGTTTGGGGATTTGCTGCGAGCCAGCTTCCCTGGTACTGACGTCTCCTTCTGGTTTGTCTCCCATAAATAGTAAGGTTTACATTAGCGGGGCTGCTTATGAAGAGTGATTTCACTCCTGGTGTATTCCCTGCATTTCTTTACTGTAAGATTTCCTGCCTGAGAGAGGTTTATGGGAGCTTCTGTTGCTTGGCCTTTTGCAGTGTGATGGTTCTTCTGGGCTTGTCAGGGCACAGGTGAGAGGCCTCCTATGAGACCACACAATTATCTGCCAAATCCATTTGCAGATGCCAGAGCGTTTCCCAAAGCAAAGGTCCTGCTTTTTTATCCAGCCCTGCAACATACCTACCTTGTCTCAAGCACTTAGAATACTGCTGTATTTTTAATAAGCCCTCTGAGACATACAAAAACTCTTAGTCAAAGCTGGGGGTTTGATCAGTAGCCCTGTGATCCCTCTACCATATGACATGGGGTCGGAGAAGACAGCTGGAGACCAGCTCTAACACCAAGAATAGAAAAAAATGTGGGAAAGATTGTGTTGGATCTCAGCAAACAGACTGGAGCGTGTCGTCCCCAGACAGAATCCTAGGCGATAGATCCGGACCGTGTAGAGCCCCTGCGCTGATCCAGCACAACCTGGTGTGAATCAGACGAGAAAGATTGTAGAGTCTGGGATCATCTGCATACTCTAGATGCTTCAGGATTTTTCAGTAGACTATAAAGGGTACAGAGGAAAAGACAAAGTGCTGTGAGATGCCATAGAGCTGAGCAGGAGGAGGAGGAGCTCTTTTGTTCTTATAATATGTAGCTGTGCTTCCCCTAAAAGTGTTTTCCTCATCCTTGGCCATCTGTTTCATTTCCTTCTCTTTGTTTTACTGGTGTTAAAATGATGCTCACAGCTGGGTGCTTTTCCTTTGGCAGGAGCTGATGACAGTCTTCCAGCTGCTGCATTGGAACGGCAGCCTGAAAGCCATGCGAGAGAGGCAGTGCTCGCGACAGGTAAGCAGTTCTGGACACCTGAAACTTCAGATGACAATCCAGTCCTCTGCTGGGTGAGGGCAGTGGGTATCTGATAATGGATTTTCCCAGCGCGGTGTGAGAAGTCAGATGAGACAACACGCACAAATGTTTTGAGTGTCTGTCAATGGGGGATTTTGCGTAAACCACAGCTGAAGGATTTGTGGCCCTCCAGATGTTGAACAGATGTGGTTCCCATCATCCTAAGCCAGCATAATCAAAAGTAAGGAGTGATGGAAGTTGCAGTCTTAACATCTGGAGGGGTAACCTGGCTTAAACTGAGATTGCAGGTTCTATCTGTACATGTCATAGAATCAGAGTTGGAAGGGACCCCAAGGGCCATCTGGTCCAACCCCCTTATGCCATATAAGAAGACACAAATCAAAGCACTTCTGACAGATGGGCATCCAGCCTTAGTTTAAAACCTCCATAGGAAATTCTCTACCATGCTCTGAAGCAATGGATTCCACTGCCAAACTGCTTTTACTGCCAGGAAGTTCTTCCTAATGTTTAGGTGGAATCTCTTTTCCTGTAGTTTGAATCCACTGTTCCATGTCCTAATTTCTGGAGGAGCAGAAAACAACCTTGTTCCATCCTCTATATGCCGTCCCTTCAAATATGTGTCCTGGCACTGTTAGCTTCTGGTTGGATCCAGAGTAGTTGTACATAACAAGAGGAGACTGCCTGAACCTTTCTCCCCTTCTGAACTTGTTGCTCCAGCCCCCTTATTACCACAACCAAGTTGTGTCTCCACCAGTCCCTCTTCCTCCCAGTGTGGTGTGGCTTCTTCAAGGCAAGTGCCGCCATCTCAGGCTCAGACAGAGGCTCCTCTGGGGCTCATCCCAATCTGCACTATCCCATGGCCTTGGACGGTGCAAACTGCATCCTTTGAAAGCTCATCTGTTGGTCTTTCTCTTCCTCCCTCCCCACACCAGGAGGTACTGGCTCACTACTCCCACCGGGCTCTGGACGACGACATCCGGAACCAGATGGCGATGGATTGGGTCAGCCGTGAACAGAACGTCCCAGGGGCCCTTTCCAGGGAGCTGGCCTCGACGGAGCAAGAACTGGAGGGAGCCCGGCTGGCTGGGAAGGAGCTGCGGTTCCACAAGGAGAAGAAGGACATCTTGATGCTGGCAGCCGGACAGCTGGGGAACATGCACTCCTCCAACTGCTAGGAACCCTGAAGTGCATCTCTGTTTCTCTTCCTCCTTCCTCTCTCTCTCTCTCTCTCCAACTATTCTACTCAAAAGGTCTGGCTTAGTGATAGATTCGAGGAGACAAAATACCCAGTTCCCTAATCTGCTTCCAGATTATTTTTTGGTTGCATTATCAATTTGGCAACATAATGTTTGGATTTTGGAGGTTTTGAAGTCTAATCTGGTTGTAAGGTGTTGGGTTTTGGCAAGGGAAGAACCTTTACTACCTTTACCTTTTCCCTAAACCAGTTTTAAGTATTCTTTAGTGAAAGAGCAAAATCCGAGTTTCGACATTTTTAAGGATTTTTTTTCAGAACTTAAACTCAGTTTTAATCTGAACTATATCACTTAAGAATGTGCACAGATACCTCCTTTTTTGAGAATCAAGGGCCGTTTGCACATTTTAAAAACTTACTTGTTTAAATTCCTGGAGAGATTTTATTTCAGGTGAGGGTTTGTTTGTTTTTTTCTCTCTTGGTAGAGAATTTCGTATACAGCACATTTTTAATGTAGTGTTTTCAGTGTTGAATAGACTAATGCTTACACAGTTAGGCTTCAGTTCTATCCAGGTACTGTACAGTATTAAGTGGAAATGTAGCATTGCCAGAAGAACATGTACGTTTGCTATGGATATAACACATAACTGTGTGGAAGGCAAAGGCATTTCTGTCGTTACAAAATTTGATATGCTCCCCATTCCCTCACAGCCTCTTAGCACAGCCTTTAAGCCTCTTCTTTCCACTGTTGTCCAACTAGTTATTAGGGGTTTAATTCATTCAGCAAATGCTGCATGTCATTTTGATGCCTGAAACCTTACTGCAAAATCACCTGAAATTTGACTGGAGGTCTCCTAAAATTACAAAGAGAGGGACACGTAGATGCATTCTTTGTTCACTTGCCGTTGCTGTTATTTGTAGCACACACCCAAAGTGGTTCCTTTAGGTTCCTTTACAAAACCACAAGACCTGAGATGTTTAAGAGTTATCCTTGCTTTAGAGAAGCATTTTAGTCTCTCCTTGCTTGCCTCTTGTGGGAGAACGATGAATGGATACTTCTGCAGCTTTTCATGGGCATTTCCTCCCCCAGCACATATACACAACTGGTTTGTCTCCTTTCCCATGCCAGCTCCATCTTTTTAATGAAGCCAGAATCCTTTAATTGGGTTGCAGATGCCATCGGCAGGCAAATACCCCATGCAGAGTCAAAGAAAGAAACCAACAAAAAGATTAATCTCAATGACTTTGCTGTGAGAATTGTGTTTGCCTTTATACTGAATTAATCTTGTGCCGTATTTCTGCTTAAATAGCTTGCCTTAAAAGTTGTGACTCCTGTTCTATGCTTCCCACATTGCATGCTGCTTTGTCTCATTTTGAATTGAGCAACCTACGGTGTCATAAGAAACTGCAGGGGTAAAGTCATCTCCCAATTAGCCTATCCTACAGTAATTCTGGGGCATATGGAGACTTCATAACTGGGCAGCTGCAGCTTGGCTTCAGCATTCCAAAACATTTTTAGACCACAAACCACATATATGCACTTTTTTAAAAGGGAGAGAGAGAGAGAAACAGAGGGACTGAAACTAGGAGCAGGACTCTTAAATAGCAATACTGACTATGTGTATATAAAAAGCTGTTTGAAATAAGCTTGGAAGGCAGGGCTGGTCTGCAGATCAAGTGCAAGAGAAATTGTTGCGCACAAAAGGGAAATTTTCATCTGCCCTGGGGAGCAGGCACTTGGAGATTCCGTCAGCCACTCCTCAGAGGGCATCCTGGTTTCCAGGCCTTTGACCATTTTGGTTGCCTTCCTCTGACCACCTTCTAGCTTGTCGGTATCTCTTCTGAAATGTGGTGCCCAGAACTGGACACAGGATTATTCCAGGTGGGGTCTGACCAAAGCAGAAGAGAGTGGTATTGACTAGATGCTTAAAATGGGACAAGGAAAAAATAGTAATAGTGGTCATAACTCCGAGGTTTAGGTCAAGAGTTGGGAGCCTCTTTCAGCGTGACGGCCACATTCACTTGCAGAGACATTCTCGGAGCGCTAGCTGAAGCCAAAAGTACCAACTTATTTTGGCTTAGAGCTCATATGGCCAGTAACTAAGCATGAGGAGAAAGATTTCACCCTCTCAGATTGGGACAAACCCTTTACAGAAGCTGAGAAACCACCATATAATAGCATCATGGGCAAGGGGGCATGGACTGTAGGAGAATCTCAGAGAACTAAATTTGGCCTGAAGGCCTGACATTTCTCTCTTCTGCCCTAAGTGGGTACTTACTGGGTGGAAGGGAAACGGGTTAGAAAGCACAACTGTGTGACTGCCTGCTTTTGTTGGCTGGCGATAGTAAGGGGAGCTTATGTTTTGTACCGTTTCAGTGTTTCTTCCAGATCTGGGCTACATTCGGGTCCAGTTGCACCTAAAACTCCTTACAACCTGATTGGGCCACAGGCTAGTGATTTCCTGCCCAAAGAAACCCACAGGGGGGAAAGCTATCATTTTATACACAGTAGGATGCCTTTGTTGGACCAGGGCATGACCAATCTGGTCTTTTTGAGCTTGAGCGAGGGAGGAGAACCAGGATCCGTGTCCCTCCTCTTTCCTTCTCCACCATCTCTTGCAGGGCATAGGTTTTCAGCTTGGACTATTGAACAAAGATCCTGGACTCACCTTGGTCCTTCTCAGTGAGGGGAAAAAAATAGCCTGGATTTGTGGAACTCTTTCCTGCTGCCAGTAGAAAGTCTGGGACAAGGGCAGACTCTGGCATGTTCACAGCTGTCATTCTTTTGATACCACAGAAGATGGTCTTTGGGATGCTTGTTGTCCAGAATGGTGGAGCTACCAGCCTTGTGTACGAGGAGTGTTTTTTAAGCTGGAATATGCTCTTGGATCGATGCTGCATTGGCAAATCCCGCTTTGGTAAGCAAAAGACCATTAACAGAAAACCGGTGCCAGCTTGACAGCAGTGTTTGTAGCATGTGTCAGTTGGAGCTGCTTCCTTTTTTCATTTTGATTTCAACCTAGAGGCCAACATTTCCTCTTGCTGGGGACGGGTACAAAGTGACAACTGCCTTTTTGGCCCAGGAGCTGCAAAATAGATGTGATTTTTCTTCTTGAACAAAAAACAGGTGGTTTCTCTCAAGGCTGGGTAACTTCCACATGTGTACCTTTCCTTGCAACTGGAGCATACCTCCTAAAATGTTGAGAAGTTTATAATGGGGAGGAACTGATGGCTTTGAAGACAGGACTTGGTGGTGACCCGACTTGTGGATGTTGGGTTGGAAATGGCCCACCGTCCTGCACCAAAGCAGCCCTTGTGCAGCTCAAGCTGTTGAGCATGCTTTTATGTCTAGCTACTTAATGGCATAAACTAGCTGTTCTTGTCTTCGCAATTCTTTTTCAGAGACCTAGGAAGCACACTACCGAAGCAGAGAGCCCCGAGTCTCCCGTGGGCTAGGGCAACTAGTGTTTTGGCAGCTTTGCAGGGTGAATTAGCAGGCTTTTGTAGTCTTTGAGGATGGCTCTGAAGTCAGACTTTGGGAGCTTGGCCTCAAGAGAACACAGACGCTCCCCAAACCTCTCTTAAATAGGGAGAACAAACACAGCAAAGGATGCACAAAAACTCTGTCTAGTTAAGGGTGGAGCTCAAGAAAGGGCATTCTTTTGGCCTCTGCGCCTGGTAATTTATGTACCAGAAATAAATCCGTCTTGTACTTTTTATATATATATGTGTATGTATCTATTTTTATATACCACCTTGTTTACACAGTAGTATTGATGTCTAAACACATTTATAAAGTTGGCTTACAAATTGTCCTTTGAAAGTTTGTATAGGAATGTCTCACTCTGCCTGAGCCAGTGCTCCTTGCTTTTTTAAAAAAAACAAAGACCTCTGAGCTCCATTTCCTTCTGGGCAAGCCTGGTGGCTCCTGAATTTCTCTTGAGGAGAAAGACCTGCCTTTAGAGGGGTTTTCTTCTGGGCAGGCCCCAGCTGTTCCTTTATGACCCAAAAGTGAGCCCTTCCTTCTCATGGTGCTGATTTTAATGAACACACTGCCTTCTTCCAATTCTCTTTGCTCAGTATTTGTATTTTCTGGGTTTTCAGTGCTGGTTTTCTAGTTCAGAGGTTACCTAAAAAAAAAAAAAGTCACAATGTTGTCTGCTTTTTTTTTCTTGTCAGCATATGCTATAAAGTTCTGTACTGATTTTATAATGCATAATTTTTATACAATAAATAGCTTTCTTTTCTTTTTTTTACCACTGTTCCCTGTCTTTCTTTCACTGGGTCCTTTTAATTCCCAGTTAGGGGGTTGGGGAGGGGGTTGAAACGAAAGGGGAAGGGAGAAAATTATGTGGGGGGAAGTACATTAATGGAGTTACGAATAGATCAGGGGGGAATATAAAATATGGGAAATATAAGAATGGGAACATGAAAGACATGTTATATTCTAAGAGAAAATACACTTTAAATGTGTAACACTGCAATATTTGATTGCCTGCTACATAAAGATTAATTAAAAAAATTAAATTCCCAGCCATCCCCCCCAAGCTTACTCTGCCAGCCGCTCAAAATGGCTTCTCCCGCCAATTTCCCTTTCCCCGAGGAGCCGCACTGCGCAGGCTCAGGGGCCCCAACTTCCCGTCGTGCCTTGCGAAGACAGGCAGCGACCTCCTTAAAATGGCTTCCCTTCGGCCGCTCTCTTCTTCCCGGGAGCCTTCGCGTCTCCGGAGTGCGCAGGTGCAGATGCCGGGCCCTTTCCCATCGTGCACTGCGACCTCCCTTGCGGTGCGTTGTTAGGCTGCGGGGCCCGTGTCTGCCGGCGGCTGAGGGGAGGGCGGTCGTGGGGTGCGATGGCGGACGTCTTGGACCTTCACGAGGCAGGCGGCGAGGACTTCGCCATGGACGAGGACGGGGACGGTAAATATTTTTTGGGGGGAGGACTATCTTTCACCCCGCCCCCCTCGACTAAACCCCATCTCCCTCATTACTGCCGCTCCTGTGGCCCTTTTCTGTCGGAAAAGTTACTTTTTCTGCGCCACAACTCCTCCAACTCCCTCTGAGGGAGAGTCGGGCCCCTCAAAAGTAACCTTTCCAAACTCTGGCGCCGTAAGGAAACAAAATCTTAAGTGGCTCTCGCGACAACCCTGTAAGGTAGGCCGGTGGGGCTTGAATTTCCCCTTCCCCGTCTCTTGTTGTTATAATCATTGAGTGCATTCACAAAGCGCAGGTGTTGCGCTTTGATTCCACTTGAGCTGCTGCGGCTTCGTCCTCTGACATGCTGGGATTTGTAGTTCGGGGGGGGAGGGGCGTGCAGAGCGTATTTTAAGCCCTTCATCAAACTGCAGGCCCCAGGGTCAAACCGTGGCAGTTAAAGCGGGATCAGACAGGAATAAGTGTGCAGCGTAGATGCACCCCCGTTGTCAGTATTCCCCCTTTTTGCTGAAACGGGGGCCCGGGGGGCATCCAGCCCATCCGCGGTTGGTGCCCAGATTCCCACAGCCGGCCAAATGGGGTGCCTCCTTCCAGGGGGAGGCCGGTGGAAGGTGGACTCCGGAGGGACACACGGTGCAGAAGCAGGCGGAGGCTTCTGCGCTCAGACATCCCCCTCCCCTCCGTGCAGACAGGGTGGTGAGAAGAAAATCCACTCCCCTGGTCCCTTCTGACTGAGGAGACGTGACAGCTGTGTTTAAATATTTACAAAGAACATTTCTTTCACAGGGAGGATGGAGCAAGCTTTGTTTTCTGCTGCTCCAGAGTCTGGGACACGGAGCAGCAGCTTCAAACTACAGGAAAAGAGATTCCATCCAGATTTTTTACAGATAGGAGTAGAGTAGAAATAATGATAGCTGTGCCTTCTGAAGTGTGGAAGTGGGTTAAGCCCCAGCTAGCCGTCTCGTGCGTGCGTGTTCGACAGTCAGTTAATTTAATCCCGTTTGCTGTCTCTGCAGAAAGTATCCACAAGCTGAAGGAAAAAGCGAAGAAAAGAAAAGGCAGGGGTTTTGGGTCAGGTAAGATGGTTCATTGCCGTACTCTGTAGAGTTGAGGGTTGGATTGCTTTCCATATAAAACAATGTATTCTTGATCTCTTGGGACTGCGCTTTGCCCATCTCTAGCGTACGTGATAATATCTTTAGCTTATAATTCTTGAGGAGCCGTGGAAGTGAAATTTAGATTCCCCTAGGGGAGAAAACCAGAGCAACCCTTCACTGCTGGTGGTGGCTGATTCTGTGCACTTAGTCTAAGGGAATGGGAGTCTCATAAAGGCTCAGTAGCGTTTGCTGCTCATTGAAAAAGCATTTTCTGTGTGCTTGTCTGTGTTATTTAGAGGAAGGTTCCAGGGCCCGGGTTCGTGAGGATTACGACAGCGTGGAACAAGATGGGGATGAGCCGGGCCCTCAGAGATGTGAGTATGTGTCAAAAGAGCCGGTTGGCCAGCCGGAGCTCTCCTTCCTCGGGGGACAGCAGGTCTGTTTTGGGCGGGCCTCGTTCTTACACTTTGTCCCAGCTCAACTGATGGCTGTTTCCATCTCACACAGCGGTAGAAGGCTGGATCCTCTTTGTCACGGGTGTCCACGAGGAAGCCACGGAAGAGGACATCCATGACAAGTTTGCAGAATTTGGGGAGATCAAGAACCTCCACTTGAACCTTGACCGGCGGACAGGCTACCTGAAGGTAAAGGGAATCCTTTCATATTTTTTCTGAGGCTCCCTTGTGAAGCCTGGGAGTGTGCTGTACTCTCCTCTTTTGGATGCCTTTAACCAGAGATTGGGTGGGCATTTTTCAAGAGTGCTTTAATTTTATCTTCCTGCATGGCAGAAGTGGTGGCGGGGTTTGGACTGGATGGCCCCTGGACTCCTTTCCAGCTGTTAAGATGCTGTGAAATCTGACAAATGATGTATCTTAACTTCCTCAGCTCTCTGATTAGGAATTTCTGCCAGCAGCAACTTGCAGCCTCATCCAGCTCTTAAAATTCTATGATTTCTTTTATCCAAATATGCACAAGCGTTGTAGTTTTAAATTGTTTTGAACAGTTTTAAGTTGTCTTATTTTAATTTGTCAAATTAATTACTATACTTCTAGGGTCTTTAAAATATTTCCTTTTGCTTATATTGATTAAGTTGATTTAATTCTATACTGGTCTGAAATCATACAATATAAGTTGTAATAGTTAATAAATAGATACTTAACAAGGACAAGAAGTGAGGAGGGATTTCTCAAAATGTCTTCTAGGGGCATGGAGGTCACCTTATACGATAGTCCTTTCTTATCGGTGGTTTTGTTTCTAGGGTTTCAGTTACTCATGGTTAACTGCAGTCTAAAAATATTAAAAGTACTTAAGATATTTTGTGGGTGTCTGTGTGTGTGTGTGTGAGAGAGAGAGACTGCATTCACATAACATTTATTACAATATGTTACTATAATTGTTCTGTTTGATTATTAGCTATTGTTGTTAATTTCTATCTGTGCTTAATTTATGTATAGGAAGGTACTACATGTGCTTTCAGGCATCTGCTGGGGGTCTTGGAATGTATCCTGTGCAGATAAGGGGGGACTACTGTCATTGCCTGATTGTTTGGGAGATGTTTGCCAGCGTTGAGTGCTGTAAGGAGGAAGGCATGCTGGGATCAGTCCGTAGTGTGAATGGGGGAAGCAGCTTCAGCAAGGAACGCCTTTCTTCCTGCCACACAGGGTTACACGCTAGTGGAATACGAGACGTACAAAGAAGCCCAGGCGGCAATGGAGGGGCTAAACGGGCAGGACCTCATGGGGCAGCCCATCAGCGTGGATTGGTGCTTCGTCAGGGGACCACCAAAAGGAAAACGGAGGTGAGACTAGGACACAAACCAGTGGGTTCAGATTGCAAAGAGACTGCACTTAAATATTAGGGAGAACTTCTTGACTGTAAGAGCTGTTTGATAGTGGAATAGGTTGCCTCAGAGAATGGTGGGCTCTCCCTCTTTGGAGGTTATTGAACAGGCTTTGGATGGGCATCTTTCAAGAGGGCTTACATGTATATTTTTGCATGGCAGGGGGTCGGACTGGATGGCCCTTGGGTCCCTTCCAGTTCTGTGATTCTGTGGGTAGAAGATTGGTCCCCCAGTTCTCCACAGTTGCTTCCAGGGAGAAATGTAGCAGATTGAATGGGTCTCCCTCTTCTCTCTTTCCTCCCAGGGGCGGTCGCAGAAGGAGTCGGAGTCCTGACCGGAGGAGGCGCTGAAGGGGAGAGGAGACCCTATTTCTCATTCCCGTGTAAATCCTTGGTTAACCTGAGGGAGGGTCCAGAGCTGTGTGCTAGAGACTCTCCAACCCACGCTCTCTTGGTTAATTTTGTATTTGCCCTTGTGGGTTTTATTTTTATTTGTGTCAGTCTGTGCGTGAATATGGCAAATTAAGATTTTCTGTCAGGAGCATCCTTTGATACACCTCCTTTTCTGTCTCGGTAGAGATCATTGTGCATTTTTGGGGCCAGACAAGGCACTGTCTGAAAGCAACATGCAGAATAAAAATCCTATGGGTTTTTTTAAAGAAAGTGGTTCATTGTTTTCTTTTTCTCCACAGGAGAGTTTTCAGAAGGGCTGGGCTGGTTTAAATACAACCTCCATTGGTGACTTTTGTGAATGTTTTTCTCTCTTTTCCTCTGCTAGGCCTGTTCTCAATGGTAAAGATTGCAAACTTTCCCTTGCTTTAACCTTTCTTGTGGGTTGATTCTCAAAAGCAGCCACAAAATCTCTGAACTAGCCTTCTCAAGAACTCTGATGGACTCTGAAAAGCCTACTGTATATACATGACTATAAGTCTAAAAATTTTAATCTAAAAATTTACCCTGGAAACCTGGATCAACTTATCCATGGGTCAGTGCTGGTTTCCATATGAGTCAATGCCAGCCCACCAAGCTTGAAAGAGAAGGAAAGAGGAAGCCAAGGTGACCAAAAAAGTTCCCAGAGCCGACCTCAAGCCAAAGAAAAATTCCGGCAGGTCTAACTGTTCATGTTAACCCTAAAGGCTGGATGAAGGAGGGGGGAACTGAGTTGTATCTACACGATAGGTGGAGTAGGCAACTAGATATGGGACTGAGAGCACGGCCATCATTATTGGTGTGGGATGTGTTTTACCCTTCACTTATCCACGGGTCGTAGCGTGTTCTGTAACTTCGGCCCAATTTCACTTCCTCCCAAACACAAGGGTGGCCAACTGGGAGGTCGGGGGAGCAGGGCATCTTTGCACCATTTTGAGAAGGTCTCTGACACAAATAGAGGAACAGAAGCTAAAGATTTCCAAAAGTGAGCAAGTTTTCCATGTCCCTGGAGTTACCTTTAGGCTGGAAGCTGGCCAAAAGAGTAGGGGGAAATGAGTGGGGGGGCAGATGGTGAACATGAGAGAGAGCAACCGGGCCTCCTTTTCCCATAAGTTGATACTGGATAAACTTGTACAGTTGTTTCTATTGGATGCACAGCTGTTAACAAAGGTCTTTAGTGCTGCAGGTTGTTTTGGCCACTGGTGGGCACTGTTGTGTTAACTAGACAATCCCGCCTGCAGTTGCTCTTTCCCTTGAGTTTTTCACACTTCCTCTGCAGGATCTAAGCAGGACTTCAGATCTGGCAGGATTTGGGTCATTTGGCCCCCTGTTTCGCAAATACCCAACTCCTAAACCTCCCCAAGCCCCAAGTTTGGCGTCAGACACCTGTTCCTGATGGTGGGTGGGTAAAATTTCTGTTGGTGGGTCAGACCAGCGAGTCCCGCTCTCTCAACCCCTGAGGAAGGCCGTGGCAGACAGACCTCTGAAGAAAACCTGCCAAGAATCTCTCACAGTAGGTTTGCCTTGGGGTCACCGTGAGTTGGCTTCAGCTTGAAGACACGCAACAAATGAGCAGTGGTGGCTTACCCAATATAACTGGCTGGCTTTTAAGGTAGTGTTGACCTAGGAGAAGTTACTTTAGTTGCATAAACATAACTAAGTGGCCAATACAGAATATCACCAACAGTTTTTCAGAACGAGAAGTAGATTTCCATCAGTCTACCCTTGTTGGCAGTCTGTGGCTCCCAGAGAGTCAGGGATGGAAAACGGCTTACTTGACCAACCGCTCCTATTCCTCCATTTGGGGATTGATCCTCTAGTATAAAGCAGTCGCACATCTTACCTGGATAAACTTACTTGGTACTTAAGAACGAAAATAAAGGACGAGAACAGGCATCTCTTACTGAGAAAATACTCTTATTTTGTTAGTTGGTGGAACAAATCTTACACGAGTATTGCCACAGAAACCCTTCTTTTTTCCCCCTAGGGCTAGAATGAGGGGCACCTTCATTCACCCATTGAAAAGAAAATGCAGATTCCAATAGATGAGAACAAATAATTCTCTATTTGCCCCTCGGGGGTCTTTCAGATCAAACTCTCTTCCACTGTCCTCTTCCCGTAAAACTCCAGCTTTTCTTCTCCTGTTATCTTACGTTTGGTTTTTCGCTCTCGGTTCTTCCTTGGCGGTTTCGCTGGCGCGGGGCTGGCGGTCGAAGCCCGGAAGGAGGTGGTGAGGGCAGGGGAGCCCCCGGTTTCCTTTCTCCCCCGCGCACAGCAGCAGGCCCGCCGGCTCCCTGTCCGGACATGCATGGCGAAGAACCCGTAAACGAGAGGGTCAAGGCACGCGTTGAAGAGGCCGAAGAGGAAAAGGATGTGGCTGAGGGAAGGCGGGACCTGCTCTCGGGTCAGCATCTCCGGGGAGAACCAGTACCACAGGCCCAGCAGATAGTAGGGTGTCCAGCAAAGCACAAAGGTCAAGACGATCACGGCGGACATTTTGAGGGTGCGCATTCGCACCTGAGGGATGTTGTTGAAGGAGCGGCGAAGGTGGAACTCTCGGGACTTGGGGGAAGCTGAGGAAAGAAGCAAAAAAAGGTCAAAAAGAGAAGAAATCAGAGAAAAACTTGAGGATGTTACCTGACTTTCTCTCCCTAAAGTGGCTTCTTCAATCTGGAAGGATTGGACTACATGGCCCATTTGGCCATGGTGGCTAGATGTGATGGGACAGGTAATCCCTCATCTCTGAAAAGGACCGAATGGAGAAGGTACTGTTTCCCATTAATCTTGCCAGATCGTGGTCTGTTTCCCCCTGTCATTCCACCATGTTTTGTAGAGTTTTCATGATTTTATGGCTTTCTATGTTATGTTTTCAATGCTGAGAGCCGATTTGGGCTTACCTTAAAATGTGAGACACTAAAAATCAGTATACAGGCATACCTCAGTTGACAAGCTCTTTTTGCAAAGGCTTTTTATGTCCTTCTAGCCTGTCTTTTTCTTACTTGTCCTCTGTCTAGATTGGTCTCTCTTAGCAGGATTAGAGTTGGGATGAAGAGCAGGGGAAACACAGTTCTTTAATGCCAAGTTGCTGCAGTAAACTATACAATAAAAGCTTGAGCTGGTACTAAATTTTCTGTGAAAGAGGTCATGCCCAGGAGCTCATCAACTTTCCTAACCGAGGTATACCTGCACATTGGCTTCCCCTTTGCAACCCACCCGACACCCCTCCGAGGAAGGCGCTGGAGGGAGCCGTGGCTCGGTCACTTAACCCTCACCGCAAGCTTTCTTCATCTTCCTCGAGATCTCGATGAAGATGCGCGAGTAGCAGAGCACCATGATGAGGAGCGGCAGGAGGAAGAGGCAGGAGAAGGTGAACATGTTGTAGAGGGTCTCCTGCCAGTGGGCCGGGAAGCTTCCCACGGTCGCACACTGGACGAAATAGATGGGCTGCGAACGGCTGACGGTGTGGAAGACAAACATCTGGGAATGGGAGGCAAGCACAGGTTCAAATCTGGCAGCAGAGGGCTCAACAGAGGTCAGGGCTCCCCCCCCACGGCCCTCCTACGTAGTGCTACAGGGATCCCCCAACCTTATCCGTGGCTTTGCTTTCCGTGGTTTCATTTACCCTCAGCAAGCCTCTTCGGTTGTGTCTGCTACGCCCAGGAAAGCCTCCGCTCTCAAGAGAAGCCGCTTTCCTGAAATTGGGATGTGCGAAAAACACCCAGAGCGGACTGTGAGATTTGTAGAGAAGGAGAAGTTTTGCTTACTTTGTAGAAGGACTTGGAACGGAGATTGGGCCACGTACTGTGAGGCAATACACCCACAGTCTGAGTGAATATTGTTAAGTTTGTATGGCTTTGACGTACGAATCGAACAACCCTTTCTCTGAATTCATGAACCTAACAGGTGTTATTGTGTAAGATAAGTGTGTATTGTGTCCAGAGGCGTATCTAGGGTGGGGCGAGAAGGGCGCGTGCCCCGGGCGCCAAAGCCAGAGGGGTGCAAAAAAGCCGTGCGGCGGAGGGGGAGGAGGAAGAAGTGGCCCCGGAGGGGGCCGCGTTTGCCCCAGGCGCTACTTACGTCAGATAACCTCTGATTAAGTCTTAAGTATACAGTTGTGAAGGCGAGTTTGTCGTCTTAAGTTACATTTGAAAAAACAGCCGTAAGACCAACCTGAGGTAGCGCCAGGACCAAACTCAAGGCCCAAGCCACGCACAACATGGCCTTGTTTTTCCTCTTGGCCTCGCTGACGCTCAGAGGGTGCAAAATGGCCGCCCGGCGGTCGAGGCTGATGACCACGGTGACAAAGGCCGAAGCGTACATGGCCACCAGCTTGAGGAACATGAGCACCCGGCACGCCGCGTCCCCGGCGTACCACTGGACGGTGACGTTCCACGCCGCGTCCAACGGCATCACCACGAAGGTCACCAGGAGGTCGGCCGCCGCCAGATTCATGAGGAGGATGCGAAGGTGAGGCCGCCGCTGGTACTTCTGGGTGACCGTCCGGAGGACTGCGACGTTGAAGCAGGCCGAGGAGAAGAAGAGGGCCACGGTGAAGGCCACGCGGACTTTGGCTGCCAGGGAGAACGTCGGCAGCCGAAAGACTTCCTCTCCGGAGAAGCTGACGTTGACAGTTTTGCCGTCGGCCCAGATGTCCTCCAGGCCATTGAGTTTCCCGTGGCTCTGGTTGGCGGCGAGGAACGCTCCTGACCCCACCGTGGCGTCAGCCTTCCTCGGGAAGGTGGCGTTCATGGGGCCGACGTCAAGCCTCCCCAAGGCAGGGACGGCCTCCTTCACTGAGCGGATGCAAGGGCTCTCGGGGGACGAGGGGTTCCCAATCCGTCTGGGCCTCCCTCAAGAGCTCCCCGGGAAGCCCGGCTCTTCCGCGACCCTGGCCGACCCGGCAGGGCTGGCGCATGATTCCCTGCTCAGATGGCACTGCCCCCGAAGTGGAGCTGCCCGCAGTCTCCTCCAAAGTCCCAAAGAAGGAAGACCTGCTGCTGAATCTGTTGGGCTTTGGTTAAAACGGGGAGCAAGTATCTGGGATGGGGGCACCAGGGAAGGTCTCTTCGGTGAGGAATTAGTCCAGGAATACTTGAATTATTAGCTGAGGATTTCCTGGCTGCAAATACTCTGTGTGTAACAGAGGAGTCACCTCAGTGGCAAGGAACGAGACTGCGGAAGAATTTTCTTTTTTCTTAATATGGCAACATCAGGAATGTGTGGCAATGCTGACAGCAAAGGTTGTCTCTTCCCGGACTCAAACGCGCTCCTTGGTTTACATACAGCCAAAGTGGCTGCAATGGAGAATTGCAGCACACGAGTCGCAGCTTTGTCTTCTCTATGTGGCCTCCTTATCTTCTCTTAGCAGCAGTTCTAGCATCTCCTGGATTGCCAAGGAGCCGACGGGCACTGTCCGAGCACCTGCAGAAGGGGACACAATCTATTTTAATGGTTTGCTCCACATTCTCTTCTCCTTTCCTCACTTTCTCAGGAGTGCTAAAATGAAAAAAAAAATACTGATTTTTAATCAGTAAAGTGAGCCAATTAATTAATGAACTAGATTTTGCAGCCTCATTGTAGAATGAAAGGGCTGGAAATTTTCAAAATGTGTCTGTCTGTTGGTTTTTTCAAATGCTTACAGGTTGGGTTTGCGTGTTGTTTTCTCAGCTGTGGGCTGCCAGATCTCAGGGCCTGGTCTGCCCTCTCCAGACCGCAGGAGGAGGGGAGGAATCTCAAGGTGAGAGCGCTGCCTTGAAAAGTGGGTTTCTGTGTTATCAGTTAGTCCTGGTGCCTTTCATTTGAACGGGCCAGATGGTTATGGTATCATAGAATCATAGCCAACGAATCGCAGGTTCTGTGGGCTTCATTTTGGAGGAAGGAACTGGCAAAATCACCTCTGAGGATTCTTGGACCCCCTGAGAATCGTGGGGTCGACATAAATCAACAAGGGACTTGAAGGCACATAGGCATACACACACACACATTTTAATCAATAAATTAAATGAATAAAATGTGCCAATTTTGAGCAGAACAACTTCTCAACTTCAAAGATTCCCATCGCTCCAGGATTTTCTTCATCTGAGATTCTTAACCCTTCAAGATATGCATTTCTCAACCATTTTCTGAATACTTTTGACTATTTTTCCTTCTCTGGTCCTCTTCTCCCCTTTCCAAATTCTCCACCCTTTTGCAAACACAAATGTGTGCGTTTGTTCCACTTCACATCCAACGCCCATCCTCAGAGGATCCGCTCCAGACACCTCACCCGGCTGGCCTCTTTCCACTTTTATTTTTAGCTCGGCCGGGCTGGCTTCGCCTGGCCGATTCGTTCAGGTGCGCCTTGGAGAAGAATGGAGGGGAAGAACCAAGAGATAAGAGGAAGGTGGATGGTGCGGAGCCAGCGTTTGCGAGCCACAGAAAGGGAAAGCTGTGTTATCTCCTTGTCTGCCTCCGGGGAAGGACTCTGACTGAGAATCCTCCTCAAACACGAGGCACAAACAAGCTGCCTAGGGGGAAATCCCATCGAATAAAACAGAAGAGGGGCTAAGCCTGGAGTGGCGAACCAGAGCTTGGAAACAGCGGCTGCAATTCTCTGTCACAGTCCACGTCTCGTAACTTTACAGAGACTTAGCTGGTTACGAGCTATAAAGCAACTCAGACTGTCAGGAAGCTGGCTTGCACATGATGCTGGTTTTGGGTAATTTGGCCCTAGTGGGTCACTTCTTAAAGAGGCGCACAGAAGCAAGAATTCAGCTGCGTGTCGCTTTCTCCCCCCACACTTCTCTCAACCCGGACATTATACTGGACACACACTGATGTTGCATTTTTCACACGGGGGAAAGAGAGAGAGAGGAGATACAGGTCACCCCTAAATAGCCAGGGTATGCTGCTTACCTTAGGGAAATGCCCAAAATACAAACACAGAAGTTACTTACTTCTCAGCTCATGAGCTGTGAAAGCAAACCACTCATGCCTGTTTTTGCATTACATCCTGACAAGCTGGCGTGGGTCTCTGTTTCACCCTTTTGCCATCCCCATAGCCCCCTCAGTGCGCTCCCGGAACTGGCTCGCGCCGCCGACCCCCGAGCGAGCGTCTGGCTCTGATCCTTGCCGGTGGTTCCAGATGTGCCGGCAGGATTACTCCACAGCCGCCACAATTAATACTCACCTGCTTGACTTTGCTCCGTCCGCAGTTCCTCGGCCGCGGCAGGAAAACCTCTCTAAGAAAAAAAGGCGGTGCGTGTGGGCGCGTGGATCTTCTCGCCTCCCAACGTCAGATTCTTTGCTTCCCTGGTCGTTCCACTGGTGCTGGTGTTTTGGCGGGATGGGACGTGCCCACTCGGTGGAATTTCAGCACTGCAGAGCATCGTAGAGGTCACTGCGGAAACGGTGCGCTACCTCCACCGTCCTCCTTTTTTCTCTCTTTCTCTCTCACACAGACACACACCCGGCCAGCCCACACCGTTCCTCCCCTCTCCATCTTTTCATCTCTATTTAAAGGTGCCTCTATCCTTTTCTTTCTTTCCCTGGCGCTCTCTCCGGAAAGCAATAGACGCACTGCGCATAGATGCTAAACCAAGAGGGTCTCTGGCCCCCACCCCGGCCCCCTGAGCACCATCCATCTGTTCCCACCGGGGTCCCAGATGTCGGGACGGACCCCTTTCCGATAACAGAATACTAAGCAAGTACTAGAGACCACCCAACAGAAACCGAAAGGGGGGGAAAGGAAGATTGGAAAACCAATTTTTAGAAGAAAATTTTAAGAATTTGCACAAGACGTGCAGATTCCTTCCTTCCTCTTTAAAATCTGTTTTTATTTCTTTTATAAAGAAATAAATCATCTTTTTAAAGTCAGTTTGTTTGTTTGTTTGGAAAGTCTGGGTGGGCTTATTGCAGGAATAGTTTCTTTCTTTCTTTGGAAGGTCTGGATGGGCTTATTTCACAGACCATGTTTGTTAACGTGGACCTTTCCTTTGACGTCTGGAATGAAACCCAGAATGGATGGTCACACCCACCAAGAGGGGCGTGCCGCCGAGACAGAATCGGATGCAGAAAAAGGGAAATACATCTCCAGGTCCTCAGTGGATGGTTTAGATTGCTTTATTTTAGAACAAGCCTGACGTGTTTTGGCCAAAAATCCTTTCGATTTTTAATTTGACATTTCTATTTGCATTTGGTTTTTGCGTAGCCCCTGAAGAAGGGCATTGAAATATATGCATAGGCAGAAGGAAAGGAAAAGGGTGGAATCTTGCCCTTCCCAATCAACGCAGGCAAAAGCAAACCGCTGCAGCCTCTCCCAGCTTGTGTCTTCTTCCTCATTCATAACTTTTCGCCATCTTGGCCACTCTCCGACCTTGCTCAGCCACATGTATGCTGTGCAATGTCGGCAGGTATGAGAACATCGTCATCCACTTTAAAAAAGTTGATAATTGCTTCCAAACCACCCTTTGATGCACCTTACTTTCGGTTTCAGCAACTGAAGAAGGCAGAAACCAGACAGTTTTGCTAATTTATTAAATTCTCTTTGTTAATCTCTCCCTCCATATTTCTGTCTCTGTCTTCCTCTCATATCCATGTATATGTGTACGTATCAAAGTTGCTGAGAGCCAGTGTGGGGTCATGACTTGAGCACTGGAGACCAGAGTTTGATTACTCGCTCAGCCATGGAAACCCACTGGGTGACCTTGGGTTGCATCACACACTCTCAGCCCCGGGAAAACCTGTGATAGGCTTGTCTTAGGGTCACCGTAAGTCGGAAATGACTTGAAGGCACACAACAACAGCGATCTAAGTTGTGGCTGTCTACTCCATCAGCGTGAAAGCTCTCCGCTCACATACCCGGTTGGTTATCTCGTTTCCACTCTGCACATGCTCAGAGGCAATGTGTGTACAAACCAAGGGAAATGGCATCTGGCAATTTGAGCCTCAGCTAATATTATTCTCTCCCTCTGTTGAGACATCGGCAAGATGTGATAAGCTTTTCCCCAACTTCCGTGTTTGAAAGGGCGGTTTAAAAATAACGTGATAATCCCACTTCCTCAAGATCTTAGCTTTCCACCCACTCCTCTCTTATCTTTTCATTGCCTTGCGCTCTTCCGTTACTCGGCTCAGCTTCACAATAGTTCGGCTTGTATTTCCACTTCAGAGCATCTGCTGGTTCATAAAGGATGCTTAAATACCACTGTCTGTTCCCCGAGGTTTATTGACTCAGTCTGGCTTGGTTGGCAATCAGGATTTACAATGAAGTCCCGCCTGGCTCACAGATCCAGGCAGAAGGCTGCAGAACTGGAGCCAGCGGACTACTTTGCCCATAGAGAGACCCAACTGGAGGGAGAAAACACGAGGGTCCACGTTCACTCTTCTTAGCCTTCATGACAGAGAAGAATGTTTGGGCGTGAGTTCCTCTGAGCATGTCCAAAGTGCTTTTCCTACCTATAGGAAATAGTTTATTTCTCTGGCATGGATGAATGAGGATTCGGGTTAAGAGAGTCAGTCGGTCAGGTGCAGGAATCAATGAGTGGCATTTATGAGTCTGAGTTAGTAATTTTGGCAGAGAAGAAGGTGAGTGTGAGTGAAATATTTGTTTTAAATGTATTAAATTGTTAATCTGTTTTGTTAAGTTCAGCTTCTCTTCTGTTCTGTGGCCTCCAGGAATGCCAGAGAGACAGAGAGAGAGGGAGGGAAGGAGGGATGGAGGGATGGATGGACGGACGGACGGACGGACGGACGGACGGACGGACAGGTAGATAGGTAGATTGATTGACTGATTGATTGATAGACGGACGGACAGACGGACGGACAGATGGATCGATGGGTAGGTAGATAGATAGATACATGGGTGGGTAGACAGACAGACAGACACGGATGGATGGATGTACAGACAGATACGGACGGACGGACAGACAGACAGACAGACAGACAGGTAGGCTTCTGACATAGTGTCCATGGTGTCAGCCGTGAATAAAGAGAGTTGGAGCCCAGTAGGGATACAATATCCCACACATGAACCCTGAGGGCATGCAGTAGGCCTCCACTGTTGGTGGCCACAGCAATGGGACAAGAGGAGGAGGCGGCTCTTCCGTTGGTCGCAGAGGTGAGGCTAAGGGAAAGCTCTCATTGTTTACGGCTTTGGTTATGCCATGCCCCCGTCCCAGGACCCAGACATGACTTTCCCAACAGCCACACCCCAGAGACGTGAGAGGACCAGTACTTACGGCAGCCAGCGCAGGTGGGAAAGGGCGAGCCCAGGCGCCTGGCAGCATTTATGTGAGAAGGACGTGTTAATCAGGCCACGGCTGGGTCGGACCCTGAGGCTATACAACCAGAGGCCAGCATGGGAGGAAGCCGTCGGACCCAGCCGTTTCCGTCAGTGGTAACAGCCCCGCTGACTCTTGTATTCTTTGTTCGCTTTCCTCGAAACTTTGACCTTTGCCTGGACTACGGATTCTGGCCTCGGACACCCTCTTGCTGGACTCACGGTAAATTCAGACTCGGCTTCTCTAAACCCGCTAAGAACTCAGACTGACCAAAACAAACTTTGCCTGCTAGCTCCTGCTAACAGCCGGATTATACAGCTGGAGATCTTGGTGGGTTGCCAGCACAGGACAGCCCGGGCTAAGTGCTTGTCCCCACATTTGGTCACATGGAAAGACAGGTAGAAGACCTCACCACAACTGTGTGTATTTGTGTGTATATAGGCCAGGGCGGATGGCATTTCATTTTTGCACGCACTGTGTTTGCACGAGCAGGTAGATTCCAACAGTCTCCCATTCCCAAAGAAAAACAGGATCTAAAAGAGAAGGTGACCCAAAATATCGCAAGCCGCCTTCAAGACACAAACACCACAATTGTCCTTTTTTTCCCTTCTGTATTTATAATATATATCTATATGTCATTTCATATCTATTTCTATTGGTCCATACAGGACTTTGCAGCACAGAAGAAAAGCTCTAAACAGGGAGGCGTTCACACCTTCCGACAAGTTGTGCGTTTGGCCACAGGGGGCGACATTGTGCTTGTACAACAACTGGAAGAAAGAGAGAGAGAGAGAGAGAGAGAGAGAGAGAGAGAAGTGCCGAAAAACCCAAATCGGATTTCCCCAAAATAAATTATAATCAAGAGAGACCAAGGGCTCGCTTGTAGGAAACTGCAGGCAAGATCCTCCGCCGGGTTGTGTGGTGGGAACCCTACGGAGTTAAGCGCTGAGTCCGAGGCGCAACCTGTTGGGTGACGACAGCGCGGAACGCAATCAAGACCCTGAATGCACAACCATTGGCCAACGAATTTATTCAATGGGTCTACTCTAGTTAGCGTTAACCAACAGAATTCAGGCCAATATTTTGGAACTGATGGGGTTCTGTCTGGCCCATTTTAGGTCCAACAGAGGCCTTTGCTTCCTAACAGGTCAAGTCAGCTTCTGGGTCACCTCTTGTTGGAGGAAGAAAAAGACCTTTCCTGAACCTAAAATGGCCCAGAAGATTGAAAAAATGTGGGGAAATTAACCCCCGTATGACGTAGAGGGGACTTGGGGGATATTTTTGTTTCAGGAGTAGAGCAGAAAAGCGTAGCCCTCCGAGGTTGCCCCGGCAACCCACGCGGCCCCTAAATTGCCCATCCTGGCTTACGGCTGTAAAGGCTGGTGCAAAAGAGAAGACGTACTTGGGTCAGGGAATACAGCCAGGAAAAAAAATACATGCGTGTGAGAGCATCCACAGCAGAACATGTGCTTTTCAAAAAAAAAAAAAATGGTGAAATATTGAAGGGCAGGGGTCGGGCAGTTGTGCGAGCGAACCCTCAGCTCACCCAGCAAAGGGTGGATTTGAGGACGTGGCGTCCCCGTGAGGAGGAGCGTCCGTGGGGGGCAAGGCTGGAGAACGGCTCTGCGCTCGGAGCAGGAGGGGCGCGGGGGGGATCGGGCCCGCCGGCCCGAGCGGTGGGGCCGCCCGCTTTCCTGCAGAGACCCCGTGCCAAGAGAAGGGGGCTGTCTCAGCACCCCGGACACCGCCTGGAAAAGGAGGCGAGGAGGTGGAGTCGGGAGAGGAGGAAGTGGAGGAGGAAATGGAAAAGGTGGGGTCGGAAGAGGAAGAGGAGGAAATGGAGGAGGAAGCAGAAATGGAGGTTGAAGAGGTGGAGACAGAAGAGGAAGTGCAGGAGGAATAAGAAGGAGAGGAGGAAGCAGAAAAGGTGGCGTCAGAGGAGGAAGCAGAAGAGGGGGAAGCAGAAGAGAAAGTGGAAGAACAGGAGGAGGAAGAGGAGGAGGAAATGGAGAAAGAAGCAGAAATGGAAGTGGAAGAGGTGGAGTCAGAAGAGGAAGTGGAGGAGGAGTTAGAAGACGCAGCGGAAGAGGAAGAGGGGAAGTCAGAACAGAAAGTAGAAGAGGAGGAAGAGTTAGAAGAGGAAGTGGAGCCAGAAGAAGTAGTAGAGGAAAAAGAGTCAAAAGGGGAAGTGGAGGAGTTGGAAGAGGAGGAGTCAGAAGAGAAACAGGAGCAGGAAATGGATCCTAAAGAGGAACTGGGGGAAGAGGGGGTCACTGGAAGGGGTTATAACTTCAAGTGTTGTTCCAAGTTCTATTGCTTTGTCTGGCCTACGGACTGCAGGAAGGAGCCGGAAGTACACGCTCCGCCCCGCGATTCCCAGCGGCTTTGCCATGTGACCTCCCACAGCGCCAAAGGCATTTACAGACACGGGTCGGTGTATGAAGCCCCATTTTGGAAGAAGAGGAGGCACAGCGAGGGGGCTGGAGGAGGAAGAGGAGGAACGAGAGAGATGAAGAGACAGTCCTCAGCTCCTGACACCCACCCGGACTCGCCCTCCACATCGGCCCCAAGGAGGCATTTAAAGCTGGTTTTCTTTTCCCATCCCGAGCACGGATGGGTCCTCTTCAGAGGACCCTAAAGAATCATGTTTTATTTTTCCCAGAAGCTTCTGAGAAACCTTCTTCTTGGGCCACAGAATTTTGGAAGGATGAATCGAACCACCATTTGGACACGTCGTCCCCATAAGAGAGGAAGACCAGCAGCTACTGGTGGCTTTCCATGTCACCAAATATCCACTCTGGGATTTAGTCTGAACTAAAGATCAGTTAACGCTGCTGTCCCTGAGAGGGAAAAGGAGATTCCCGGAGAGCAGGAAATCCACAGGCCCGATCCCGGGAAGAACAAGAATGTGGCCCCGTTGTTCCAGGAAGCGGACTGTGGAAAGAGACAGGCATCTCCTTTTAAGAATGGAAGGTGTGTCTGATTTTCATTTGGAAGAAAAGAGCCTCTTTTGTCCCAGTGATTTGGGAAATCGTGCCATCGCATTGTCACCGAACTCAAAAAATTCTGAGGGGTTTCCTCCTGAGGGATTCCTCCATAACACTTTTGTAAACACAGATATAGATTTGGTTCTGAAATTTCGAGGAGACCAAAGAAAAATCTGGTTTGGTCCTGGGCTTCAGAAACATCCAAAGGGGGCCCCAATCCAACCAAAAACGAGCCCGGACATTCAAGGCGAGACCTCTCGTCTCTCCTCCAAGGACAGGAAACAAGGAAACATTGAGATGGTCGGGCGTCTGGTACTTAAAACCACACTTTTGCAGATACGTTCACACATTATCTTTCCTTTAACCCAGGCATGCACACCCCTTGGAACCCTGGCTCCCACACTCCCATGCACAAATCGAGTGCAGAAAACAGCAGGGACCTGCCACACTCGCACGCACACTCACATGCACACACGTTCATAATATTAAACACAATGGTGACCAGCTCAGGAGTAGATCTGATTCAAAGGCCCCCTTTCTTCTAGTGGTGGAGAGTCTCTAGCACAGACAACAGAACCCTTGAAGGTGGCATCACATCCAGTTTCCAGGCTCAAAGTGGCCTGTTGGATTTCATAAAATCACAGGGTTGTGGGGTACCCAGAGTTCAGCTGGTCCAGCCCCTTGCTGAGCAGGAATCATCCGAAGGGTGGGCTTGGTTACGTCAGAGGTTACTCTTTCAGGGCCTGAGCTTCAGCCGTCAAAGGCTGGGTCACTGGCATTCCCAGCAGCTTCATCACTCAGGACCTGCCCACAGTCTCTGGTTTGGGGTGAGACAGGATACTCAACAATTATCTCCCATGTACCTGGCCCAGAATGCGTCCGATGAGGTGAAAGAACCCACATCCTGGTTGTTCCCGTCCAAAAGATTTGGGCAACAACGTAGGAATCTGCTAGGAACTGTAGTCATGAGAAATCAGAAGATTCTCCAGCTTCCTTGTTGTTTTTCTTTTTGGCCAACGGCCTCACTTGAAAGATCCCTTCCTTCTACTCTGGTCTATTGGGGTGTTGACTCCACCTCCACGTTCAGGAAGTCCAAATTCGGCAAGGATTCTAAAGAAGGCAGCGACGACACGGAACACTGGAAACAAGAGAGAGGAGGAAGACATGGAAACCCAACTACGAAGACGCGAATGGGCCCCAAGGGCAGGAAGGGCATCGCAAGAAGGCCTCCGAGCCTTCTTCCTGCACCTGTTGAAGAAAAACAAGGGCACAGCTGATTTCTCTGTTTGGAGGGTGCCCTTTCTAGCTGGCCACGGAGTCCCCTTGGGTGAGGAGGGTCTGGAAACTGACCAGCTGTTTCATCTGTTCTGTTTGCATGGAGTGTCTCCGCAGCAGTCTCTTGGCCTTGGGGGAAGTGGGAGCCATGGGAAACAGGCCCTTGTGAGCCGGGGAGGAGGGCTTCCCGTTGGCCCGGAGGTCACGAAGGGGAGGGTGCGGGTTCAAGTGGAGCGGAGGCAGGAAGCCCGGGCGGCTGTGGGCAATGTGGTCTAGCAGCAGCGTCCCGGAGCCCCTCCTCTCGAGGAGGCCAGGGGCTCGACGGCGCATCGTGTTTGGGGAGACAACATTGGGGATGTTCTCCAAGCTCTCCCGGGAGGAACTGGATAGCAGGGTCAAGGGGGAGGCATTGTACTTCTTCCTCTCCGTCGAAACACGCCCTGAATCGGGAGAGCCTGGAATGGAGTCAGGACAAAGCAAATCGGACTCATGGTGGTCTAAGCAGTTCAGCTTGGGATGAGTCAGACCCCGTGGGCCAGGACCCGGGATGCCTTCTTGGGCTTCAGGAGCCGTATTGCGTCGGGCCAGAGACTGGTGGAGGTGGTTGTAGTGGACCTTCTCAGCCCACGAGGCTTCCAGGCTGGAGAGCTGCTCCTCCTCTGAGGGCTGGTGGGCAGCCATTTTGAAGCAGGAGGAGGACTCCTGGCCTTCCATGCTGTGTCTCCGTGACAACGGAGGCCTCTTGGAGAGGCTCAAGCCGTTCATCTCCGCCGTCACCCGATCCTCTGGGGTCCGGGCCTTCTCCTGGTGAGAGCCGGCCAGGATGGAAGGCGCCGCCAGACCCCATGGCTCTGAGTTCAACCTTTTCAGTTGTTTGGGCCGGGTTTTCGGGGGCAACAGCAGGTTCTTCTCCTCGGCCTCCTTCCCTTTGGTGTGTGGGAGCGGAGAGCAGCTGATCCTGGTCGCCATGGTGAAGTTAAAGACATCTCGCTCTTCTTCCTTCTCGCTGGCCCCTGGCGACTGAGAGGTTCTCAGCTCAATCTCCGAGGGTGACATGCACAAGGCTGGGGAATGTTTCTCCTCCACTCCTGGCGAAGGAGGAGAGTTCAAGTACTGCTTTGTCTTCTTGGTCCCCGACGGGGATGTGTCAGTCGTTATGATGATGACCTCCTTCCCTTTGGCCTTGCAGGCATCCAGCAGTACCTGAAGTGTTTCCCGGTCGCCCTTGTTGATGGCGTACACCAATGCTGAGGCCCCCGAGTAGTCTTTGGCGCTGGGGTCTGCCCCGTGGTCCAGCAGCACCGTGGCCACCTCAGCGCCTGCCCCACCGGCACAGGCGTGCATCAGGGCTGACTTCCCCGTTTTATCAGGAATGTTTGGGTCGGCCCCATTCTCTAGGAGGTACCTCACCATCCGGGGCTTGTTCTGGGGGTCCTCGTAGGGGGCCACGCATGCGGCAATGAGGGGCGTCTCCCCCTGGGTGTTGCCCTCGTTGATGTAGGCCCCGCCTTCCAGCAGGAGGCGGGTGAGGCGGAACTTCCCCTGCCAGACGGCCTTTAGCAGCGCGTTGCCTTCGGTGTGGACCATGGCGGCAGCAACACGGGATGCTGGAAGCAAAGGTCACAAGCCCAGTGTGGAACGGGAGGAAGACAACGAGGAGGCAGGCATTTCAGTGCAGGCAGAGACCTAGAGAGACAAAAGACAAAAGGAAGAGGGTGTTAAAACAAAATTATGGATCACGGGAATCGTTTCTCCCTTCTCTCTGAATTTGAAAACCTTTGATGAGTAACTTTAAATAAATATTGTATGCACTTTGGAGTTTTTATACTGGCTGACCTTGGGCACGTCACACATTCTTAGCCGCAGAAAATGCTGCAATAGTTTTGCCATAAGTTGGAAATGACCTGAAGGCACACAACAACCAGGGTTTTAAATAGTGAGTTAAGTCTTGGTGGTCTGTGGCAACAAAAGTTATTTAAAGGGAGTCCATGATAATGAAAACGTTAGGAACAGCTGGTCTAGATCCAAACTATGTAGGGCTTTAAAGGTCACAGCCAGGACTTTGAATTCTGCCCAGGAACAGGCAGAATCCTCTTTTGTGGGGGCTGCCAATAAGCGGCCCCGCTAAGGCCCGGCCCTTGCCAGCTTTGGCAAAGCAAAACCTTCAGTCCACATGCTGCCGATGATCCCGTGGGCACCGCTGGCACCATCTTCTGGGCGCAGTGGCCAAAACCATCTGCTTCGGCTCAGAATCCCACCAACTGGAGCCAGAACGGAAAAGGGTAATTAATTCAACCATATTCCTAACTTTGGCTTCCCCTTCCTTCAGTACTGGGGCGGATTTTTTAAAAAAAATTTCCCCCCAAAGATCAGCTTCCTTCATAGGAAGAGAAATGCTAGAGGACAGCTTGGGCAGCAGCTGTCTCTTTGTGCGAAGAGGGTGCCCTCGTGCAAGAGGCATGAGACCTCGCACGAGGAGAAGCCAACAGCATGCGCCTTCAGACGTCCCAGCTTCCAGATCCTTTTGCTCTTTGATTCAAAAAGGGAAATAGCCGTTTCTCCGGATGAGTGAGTTTTCCGGACACTTGGACAAATTTACACCATGGCTCATAAATCCTCTTTCTGACTACTAACCAAGGCTAATTGACTGCAATGAATGAATGCTCTCCTGCCCACAAACCGTGTCCACATATCATGCTCTTCTCGGTGGCGCCGTCAGTTGGCCTCGGAGTTAGCAGTGATTGGATTTCAGGTCTGGGAGGGCAACTGAGTCTCAGTTGGATGGTCAGCCCATCATCTATCAGTGGTTGCTCTGGTTCCAGGGTGGCGAGGGAGATACGTCAGTAAATCCACTCTAGATTTCAGTCTGAACTTTAAGAAGCTCTCCAAGATGCTGCAATTATCCCCGAAAAACAGCCCTCTGTTTTTCGGTGATAATCGGACAAGCCCTCTGAAGTTGTTTAGTGGAACTCTCCAAGGTGCTGAGTGGCTATTCCTCAGAACAGGGGTAGTGCCTTTCACAGCTCCATTAAAGTTTGGGCTAAAAGCCAGAGTGGATTCACCAGGTCACCACTGGCAGTCATCAACTGTCACTGCCATCTAGTTCAGTGACTCTCCGTGTATTAATTAGTTAACAATAAATATTTTGGACTTTGGAGCATCAGCACCTCAGCAGAGTTTCAGACAGCGGCCATGCCCAGCAAGGAGTGGAGATATCAGGAATAACTCTGGGACTTTGGGCTGCTCCACCCCTGAGCTCTAAGCCCCTTCCTCTTTTTTTCAAAAAGAGTTGTGGGGAAGTTTCTAGTCTTCAGGATTCCAGATAAAGTTCTGGTTTTAAACAGGGATATAAGTAGCTGCCTTAGGGCCAACTGGATGTTTAGACAATGCGTCCATGTAGTCCAGTATTACCTACACTGACCAGCCGTGACTTTCCACCATGTTAGCGAGCAATCTTTCCCAGACCTGCCTATGTAACCTGGCGATGCAAAGCCAAGAGCACTGAACTATTTGTTTATCTTTTGAAAGGCAGCGTGATCCAGTGGTTTGAGCGGAGCTGTTGTTCTGTGCCTTCAGGTCATTTCCAATTTGCAGTGACCCTAAGCAAACCTGTCATAGGTTTTCTGCCGGCTGAGAGTGTGTGATGCATCCAAGGCTAGTCTCTTCCAGCTCTAGGATTCTACGAAACAATAATGGGCAGTCTTTATCCTGAAGCCATTATGTTAGTAAGTAGCAAAGGGCATAGGAACACAGCGTGCTGCCTTATCCCGATTTGGACCCTTGAGGGTCCTTCTAGCTCATTCTGATTGGCAGCCATGGGATCTCTGTCCCTTTGGCACTGAATTCTGACAATAGGGGTTTTCAAGAGACCTTCTTTCCCCACCCATGGGTGTGCTATATTTTGGATGGAGAGAGGCATTTCTCCCTTCTTTGCAGCATCCCCCAAAACCAGAATCCTGTTGGACTCTGGAGAAGACAGCCCTCCGTGGGGACTCATGACTGTCCATTCCTGCACCACCTCCAAAGTGGGCGGCCACACCCTAACTCCAGATGGGGCAAAGCATCGGTACCTTCAAAAAAGACAGGCGCCTCAGGGCTCTGTCTTGGCGTATTTCAAAGCTCCAGCCCCCAAGGCCCTGATCCATGGCATGAGCTCAGTTCTCTTGCAACTTCGGAGAGCTTTCTCTTGGGCATTTTTCAGAAAACAGGCAAAGGGTAGGGGTAAGGAATTTACTTCTCCTATCCTTCTGGCTTCCCCATTTCCCTCCCTGCCTCTGCTCTCCTTCTCCTCCGATCTTTTATCCTCAGTGCCTCTAGAGGCACCCTGACAAAATCTATGAGAACCATATATTTTAAAAATCAGCAAAATCCATATTTCGTGCTTGGGGTGTAATAAGCCATACAGTGGCAGGCATCTCGGGATCTCCCAGCGAGCCGCATAATTCATTCTTGACAAGCGAGGCTCTAAATTAACCACGATCTCCTTTTGTCTCCCTGTGCATTTCATCCTCTCCCCTCCCTTCCCCCTGGAACCTGGACAGATTGAAAAGGCCATCTTATAATATTGGGAGCAATCGGAAGATCGCTCAGCTCAGTTTGGCCCCTGGAAAAGCAATCTAGCTCTAGAGAATCCCTGCCATTGAGACAGAAAATTGTACTTATTCCTGCTTTGCATCAACGGTATTGCAAACTAGGCATCTGTATACTGCAACTTGTATTTGCACACTGCAAACATTGCAAACATAGTGAGGTAGTTAAAACAGAAAGCTTGAAAAAGGGCAAAAAAAAAACCCAAACAGATCTTTTCTAGTTCTTGGATGTTCTCCTCCAATGGGACAAGGTTTTATAAGAAAGGAGACAGGACCTAAAAGAGGATTCATTTTCCAATGGGGGTGCCTATTGCATCAGAGGTGGAACCAGACCTCAACAGTGTTCCTTGGGGATGCTTGTATGTTGGGCATGGGGAGAGGTCTTCCATCTGGAATTTTAGGCCTTCTGGTGTGGGATGCTGGGGTTTTGCAGGGATAAAACACAGCGCTTAAAATTAGCATGCCTCTGGGGGAGGGAGAGAGGGTCGTCTCTGCCTCCGCTTTGGTTACATAACCATAGGGAAAGTGAGGGGGGAAAGCCAGCCGTAGACAAGACGGGCAACCGGTGAGCTGCGCTTTGACAACCAAGAGAAACCGATTTCATCTCCTGGTCTTCTTGAACAAGTGTTGCGGGGGAGGCTTAAAAACTGCACAAGGCAGGAATGGATTGGAATGCTGGATTTTTTTAAAATAAATAAATAACCCCAAAATATCTCTCTTTCCCCATCTGGAATTGGCAAATTCAAAGAAGAGGGTAGCTAAAGGTAGACCCGCTCTCAAGCTAGCTAGAGAACAAATCTACAGAGACAGGGAGCAGAATTGAGAGGAAATTGAATTGCATGCAAACAAAAATTTGGACTGGAGTGAAAAACTGCAGAGATCAAGGTGGGGAGGACCTGGAATTTTTCTTTTGTTCAAGATGCCTTCATTTCTCTAAAAAAATATTCAGAGATACCGTAGAGCCTGGAGAAATAAGGAAGGAGTGTGGGGTGAATATCCCATAGCTATTGCCAGGAATTTGATTCAAAGAATCAGAGAGCTCCCTTCTGATCTTTGACCAGCACTGAGGTGCTTTGGAGATCGGAAATAAAAGAGAAGGGGAGGAAATAATAAGCTCGATTTTTGCAACAGCTGCAACCCCAGTGAAATAAGCCAGTACAGTTTGGACAGCTCCCAGGGCTCTGGAGGGTCATTCCCACCGCCCTGTCCACACACAGAACCACAAGACGGCTTGCAAGGGAGTTTAACAGAAACCCTCCCTGTTTGCTCATTTTTTTTCTTCCAGAACCCAGATAGGGGTCGGACTAAAGTTTACAGGAAAGATTTCCCCTTTCCTTGACTCCTGACAATAACTCATCGCACACCCCACGGTCACATCCATTGCATTGCAAAAGAGATGGGCTTTCTCTCCCCCCCCCTTTACCTGGCTTCATCCCTTGAGCATCTTCGGGTCTGCCGGTGCGGGGACGAGGGTGCCGATGCTGCGCCTGCCGTTGGACGGACTGAGCTAGCGTCTTCCCTCTCTCTGCACCGGCCACGTGTCCGTTCCTCTCCTTGTGCCTCGGAATGATAACATTCTCTTGCCCCTCGGTGCTCCTTTGGGGAGGAAGCTGAGAGAGGCACAGGCCAATCGTTACCAAGCAATCTTTTTTTAAAAAAAGAGAGAGAGGGGGAAAAAAAGATGATCATTTCCTTCCCTTTAAGATGGTGCTCTCTCTCTCTCTATCTTTCCATCTGCACCCTGTCTCTCTATCCAACCCTCCTTGGGTCTCACATCTCTCATGCCTTCTATTTTTAGCCCTTTGGACGCAAGACAACACTGTGCCAAGGTAGAGGATGTGGTTATTTTGGGGATGGCAGGGGGTGCCTCTCAGCCCCTCCTGAACCCCCAGATTTCTAGCAGCTGCAAATTTCTCTTCTGTCTCTGCCTTAAGGGTTCCCCAGCACCTTCCCTCCCTCCGTCCTACGTCTCTCTCCAGAAAATTCAGGGTATCACCTCTTGCAAACGGCTGTCAGAGCTTCTTGGCGCCTTCATTCTGCAGTTTGGGGGGAGCTTTTCTTTCCTCGCCTCCTCCTCTCTTTCCTGTTGGGTCTAGGAGCCTAGAATTAATCATGCAACAAAAGAAAATGCAGGGTTTCTACCCAAAGTCACCCACATGCAAATCCTTTATTTGTCTTCTGTCACCCAACCAAGACAGAAAACTAAAGCTCAGTGTAAGAAGTCCACAAAAATGCTGTTTTCTTTTCCTTTCACCTCTGTTCTTCCACAGGTCCTTTCCTTATTTTGAGGTGATGAGAGGAGAGGGACCCTTGGAGAATAACAGGAGAGCCTCCATTTTGGAGAACAGCTGTATCCCGCGGCCAGCCTAACAGCTGAAAATGGGGTATAAACCTAACCTATAAAAATAAATAGATGAATAAAAGCTGAATGTGCATCTTTGGATTAGCTTACATTCTTCCTGTTTCTGATATAAATTATATGTGTGCCCTAGGGCAGGGGCTGCTCCAAGGTTTATAAATGTCACTTTTGCTTCGATTTCTCTACAAAGTGCAATTACTGTCATTGATTTGAAATGTTCAGTTGCTGGCTCTTCAAAAAGAAAGCAGCTTAATCAATCCATTTTTTAAAAAAAGGCTGCCCCACAGTACTGGACGACGGGAGATGTAGTCCGACATACAGCGCTGTTTGGTGACTCCAATATCCACGGAGTGGTGAACTTGCTCTGAATTTCAGTCTGAACTTTTAATGACATATCCATGGGGTTGAACTCAATTTTTTTGCAGGGGGAATGGAGATAGGGTTCATTACCCAGCATTTCTTTCTTTGCAGTTCAGACTAAAAGCCGAAGTGGATTTATGGCTCCCATGCCACCCTCTAGCTAAATGTTAGGAAGAGTTTCTTGTCTGGAAGAGCTGTTTGACAGTGGAATGGATCACCATTCAGCTTGAGGACTCTTATGATTCTCTGATCTAACTCTAACTACAGTTATCCCTCTACCTTGGCTAGGGTTAGGGGCACAGGACCCCCGTGGAAGTGGAACAACCGTGAATAACTCCAGGCCCTCCCAAACCATATTTAACACACAAAAAAGGTATGATCACCATATTCAACCCACCGTGGATTCCTTTGAGGAAACCAGAATGGAACAGACATTATTAGCAAGAAAGCTTGCTCACGTAAAACCACGGTTTTAAACTCTGGTTGCAGAGTCAGCCTGGCATTTTTGTTACGAATGTTATCTTGGCACCCAAGTGCTATTTTAGGAGGAAAGCAACAGAAGAGACGCAGGTGTTGCTCAGAGGAGGGGTAGGCAGCGGGAGGATTGTGACCTACATCGCTCTGACATTTGCCAGTGGCTTCTCTGAGGTAGCCTGGTGTGATTCTTGTTGCCTGGGAGAGCTAAAAGGTAATTACCAACCTAGCCAGCTAAACTGTTGCATCTCTCTCTTTGAGAGTTATGCAGTTTACTCACAAGTAAGTGCATTCAGGATTGCAACCTTGGTCTAGGAAGGCTCAGATTCAAGTCCCTACCTGTCATCATGCTCACGTTCTCTCAGCCCAAGGTTGTTGCAAGGATAAAATTCGGAGGTGGAGACAGAAAAAAAGTGGGGTGGTGCCTTTGGAAAATAAAAATATGGAATAATAGGATTTTTTGGTCCACATCTCATTTTCTAGGCCTCCGAAAGGCCCCAGTGTTAAACAAGAGTTCCCTGGAGCGTGTGCAAAGTGCAACTCCCCCTTCTGCAATGAACACAGTCACAGCACACACACACTGTCTGCCACATGCATAGATGAAGCAATATCCCAATTTAAGGAGCCTCGTTTCAAGAGGGAGAATTGTGGGCCGTAATCACGGGCTCACAGGTATCCAAAACTTTGCAACTTTTGCTTCTCTCATACAGAGCACCTCTTCCTCTCTTTTTCTGATTAACAAATTTGGCCGGAGTGCCGAGATCAAGGTGGTTCAGCAATAATTTGAAATTAATGCTGTGTAACTAGACTTGGTGGTGGGGTGTAGAAGAAAGGTGGCCCACAATTAAATGCATTTGAAAAAAATAATACAAATCGCTAGTCCCCGTCTCGTCCCACCCCTTTCTCATTTTTCCGGGTCCACTTCGTCCCTCTTTCTCCCCCGCCACCTCCATCTTCTCCTGCATCTTTCCCCCTTCCGCCCCGGCAACCCAGAATCTGTTGCCATGGCAACTCCCCGGCCGGGCACCTAGGCGACGCCGCGACTTCTCCCCCCCCCCCACGGATGGAGGGAAGGAGGTGGAATCGAGAGGGAGAGAAAAATGAGGATCCAGTCTCGAGATTTCGTTTCCTGCCACCCGAGGCCCGTCCACCCCCCTCTCCCCACCCCAGCGCCGCAACTTCCAGCAGGTTCCAGCCACGTGCCGGCGGCTCGGCTATTAATATAACCCCGAGACTCATGAAAATGGTTTATTTTTGAGTCCGTCGCAATATTAAGCCCTCGCTGAGCAGAAGAGAGCGAATCGCCCTCGCGCGACGGAGAAACGCCACCAAAGAAAGACTTAAGGCGAGACGGGCACCCAAAATGGAGCAGGTGTTTTGGGACGGAGGGTTTGGGATACTAACACACCCCACGCAACCACAGCGGGTACGACGTGGCCCTGCGGCCCACCGAGGCGGCCCGCGTGCCGGCCTCAGAGATGCACCCGTGGAGGGAGGAGCCAGGCGGGAGCATTCCTGCCTCCTGAAAAGGGGTGCTGACATCTTCCTTTGGGCCCCAACTTCCTAGCCTTGCAGGAAGCTTAACATTTCAGCTGTGCCTCTGGAAATCGATTTCAGGCATCCACAGAAAAGGCACGAGCAAAATTATACCAAGGGAATGGAAAGACGGCAAAACAGAAGATGGGAACTATTCCCAGCATCTCGGTCTCTGCGGCGTCACAATCTTGTGGACCAAACTTAATCGAGCGAAATCGCGCCCGTCCTCGCGCCGGGCAGCTGTAGGCAGGGGTCGGTCTCACAGAAGCCTGCTGCTGGGTAAGGGAGAGAGAAAGAGAGACGGCGGGGGATTCGAAGAGAGTCGGCGGCAGCAGAGGAGTGGAGACGGAGGGGGACCGTGTCGGCCCCTGCCTCGGGCAGCAAAATGCCTGGGGACGGCCCCACTCCCGGTTCTACGGCAGAGAAAGAAGAGCTCTTTCTCCTCGCCTGCCTTCCGTCGTCCTTTAAAACCGGAGCCGCCCAGGGCTCTCTCTCTCAGCTCAAACGGATTCTCCCCTTCAAACCGTTCGACCCGGTCCTGCCCTCCGGGGCGGCAGAGAACAAACCCGCCCCCTCCCCTCTGGGGCAGCCCTGGAGGTATTTAAAGAGGGGCCCCTCGTCACCCCTCGTCCTCCTCTTCTCCAGCAACCTCGACCTCCCCTCATCCGTTTCGTTCTCCATGTGTCTCATCATCACTGTTGCCCTCTTCTAAACCCGCTCCAGCTTTGTGGGACCATGTGCCCTAAAGGCACCAGATTCCCCTCTGGAAGCTAAGCGGCTGACTCGCTGGGTTGCCTTGGGCAAGTCACGCACTCTCGGCCTCCGAGGGAGACAACGGCAAGCCCCCTTCTGAAGAAATCTTCCCAGGAAGACCCCAGCAGGCCGAAGTCGCACGGCACCTGCTACAGAGAGCCAGCCTGGTGCTGTGGTTTTAATGGCCTGGAAACCCCGAAGCCCTGGGGGAGCGGGTGAGGGAGGCGGATATATTTAGCTTGGAGAAGAACGGGTGAAGAGGTGACGTGACAGCTGGGTTTAAATGGTTGAAAGGATGAAGACGGAGCAAGCTTCTTTTTTGTTGCTCCGGAGGCTAGGACGTGGAGCAACGAATGGAAACCGCAGGAAAAGAGCTTCCACCAAAACGTTAGGAAGAATTTCCTGGAGGTAAGAGCAACAGTGGAATCTGCTGCTGCCTCAGTGGAGCGTGGTGGAGTCTCCTCTTTCTCTGGAGGTTCTTAAAGAGAGGTTGGATGGGCATCTGTCAGAGGCAGGGCTTGGACTGCGTGGCAGGAGGGGGTTGGACCGGATTTGGCCCTCGGGGTCTCTCCCAGCTCTAGGATTCCACGATTCTAGTAATGGACTACGAAATCCGGGAGAGCAGGCTTCAGAGCCCTGCCCAGCCAAGGAAACCCCCTGGATGACCTCGGGCAAGCCACATTTTCTCTAAAACCCACTAAAGATTCCTTAAAAGATCAAAACGCAATTTGTAAGTTCTACGAATATAAATGAACATGACGCATTTCACACACTGTACATACAAAGGCACATTTTAAGTAAATTGGGTAGAATGCACGCCTATCTGTTCATACAGGGAGAGGAGCGATTATCGGCGAGGGTCGGACTAAATGGCCATTTGGGGCCCCTCCAGCCCTCCCAAGCGTGTGGAGCCTTGGCTCCGCCCCTTCTCCTTCTCTCCGCCCCCTATTCTAATACACTTCTGTTCACGCCACGCCTCTCTCCCTCCTCTCCTCTCCCATTGGCCGCCGAGCGGGGAGGCTCCGCCCCTTTCGAACGTTGCGTATCCGGTTTCGGAGGCCCCGCGGACGCCGCGCGCGCCGTTCCTCCCTCCCCGTCCTTTTCGACCACGTGAGCTTTCGCAGAGGGGAGGGAGGGAGGCGAGAAGGAGAGGTCGCGGGCGGACTCTGATTGGCTGGCTCTGGTCCAATCGCCCAGAGGAAGAGGCGGAGGGGCGAGAAGGGGGTCTGGAGTGGAAGCGGCTGGCAGAGCTCCGCCCACCTCCAGCGAGAATGGGCGGGGCCAGATTGCTACTGGGGGCGTGGCTTGGGGAGACCTTACTCTCGAGTAAGATGCATGCTCTTGCAGGGGTTGGATCCAGAGTGGGGGGGGGGGCGCAGAGAGACAAAGAGAAAAATGGCTTCTTTGGACTACAACTCCCAGAATGCTCCAGCTAGTGGCCATCTTGGCTGGAGCATTCTGGGAATTGTAGTCCAAAGGCGCCACAGTCCCACGCTCTCTGGCTGGACCAAATGCGCGCAGCAGAAGGGGGCAGGAGCACTGGAGCACACAGAGGTATGCACCTTTCGTATGCGCCTTGTCGTTGTGAGGAAAAAGCAGGAACAGCAATCCAGCTCCCTGAAAGCAGAAGGCTAGCACGGGAGAGAGAAGGGGCAGTAGAATATATTTCCCCTAATATTATTAGTGGGCAGGATTTGGCCCATTTTGATATGACCCTTGGGTGGGAGGTCTAGCTCCCAGAGTCCCTAGCCTACATGGTAGCTGTAATCCAAAAAAAAAAAAAAAACTTTTCCAAACTCTGCATTAAATAAACAAGTAAGAAGTTGGAAAGAACAGAACAGAGAGAGGTACTGTACAGGTACAGAGATTTCCCGCCCATAGGGGGATACAAATGTACCGCGAAAGCATGATCTCTGACTGTCCCAGTTTGATAGGGAAGGTCCCAGTTCATCCTCCACCCTCCCACATCTTCAGATGTCCCGGTTTCAGTCTTCTCCCACTTACCTCCTTTCCTCTCAGACGGCTTCAATGGCTTCAAATTGAGCTATAAAAAGTAGTTCGCATGCCATCAACTCATCAGTGGGGAGGGAAGAGAATTGGGGCAGGATCCTGCTCTTCCCGGTCAGCTCAGGCAAAAGCAAACTGCCTCTCCCGGCTATTCTGTTCTTCCCCATTAATAACTCCGGCCATCTCTTGTGCACGTGTGGGGGTGCGTTCTGAGACTCCTTGGCCACGCGTGTTCTCATTTACATGCTGGAGCGTACCCTAAAGGTGCCAGATCCCATCCGATCCTGGAAGATAAGCAGGGGCGGCTCTGGTTAGTGCTTGGATGGGAAACCACCAAGGAATCCCAGTTGTTGCAAGCTATATTTCAGAGGAAAGGACATAAATCCTTTGGCATGGACACTTCCCAGTTCACTGGGCTGGAGAGAGAGAGATATATCTCCCCCAAATGTCTTCCTCTCCTGCTTGGATGCCTCTCCCCAGCCGTGAGGACTAGAAACTTCACAACAAAAGCAAAGATGCTGGATGCTCTGATCTGTGGGATGTATCTGGACCCGTCTGACAACCGGGGATGGAATCCAAGATGCACAAACTCTTTCCCTCTCTCCGTTTTGTTCCAGAGGACTTTTGGCCCGTGGATGAGGCCATACTGAGAGCCCCGCGGCTTCCTTCCCGGAGAACGGATCATGGCCGGACGAGGCGGCAGGGGAAGGGGCCGGGGGGCTCACATGACCTTCAACGTGGAGGCCGTGGGCATCGCGAAGGGGGAGGCCCTCCCGCCACCCACCCTGCAACCATCACCGTTATTTCCAGTAAGTCTCCTTTTCTTTTCTGCTCCTCAGTTAAAACTTTTGGGAGGGTCAACCGCTCACAGTTTGAAATATCTGACATGCAGGTTGAGCGTCCCACATCCAGAAATCTCAAAACAACTAAAAAAAATCAAAAACTTTTTGCCACCAACTGCCCGTTGCTCTGATGCATTGGTCTGTCTCAGATCTCTGAGGCTGAGAGAGTGTGACTTGCCCAACACCACCCGGTGGCTGAACAAGGATTTGAACCCTGGTCGAACACTCAAATGACTACGCCTACTACACCAACAACTAAACGACTGGTTCTCTCTTTGGATATAGGTTGGGATATGAATATTTTAATAAATAAGTCCTCTTTGACCCTCAAAGCTCATGTTGGGCTAGCCAGACTCACCCCATAGGGTTGTTGTGAGGCTTAATTGAAGAGAAGGAGACCCATGTATTAAGAAAAGTGATCAGTTAATAGTGAGTTATTACTGCATGCTTGATTTTTCCTAAAAATCCTGTGAACTCAGTGCAATGTTCTCCCAGAATTCACACAATTTCTTTTTTCTCTCTTGTCCGTTGATGTAGCCCCTGGAATATAAACCGGTCCCTCTGCAGACGGGAGAAGAAGTCGAATACATGTTGGCCCTGAAGCAGGAACTGAGGGGAGCTACGAAGAACCTGCCGTATTTCATCAAACCAGCAGCGCCAAAGAAAGGTAGAGAAACAGCCCATAAATGGCAAAATTACTCATGAGTGAGTTTTGGTTTTAGGCAGGAAAATGACTGCCTGCGTCTTGAAACAGCATTTTAAATGGCTGCTGTGTTTTTACTTTAAAAATCCTCCCGCCTGTACTCCCACCGATTGGCTGAACTGTTGTGAGGTCACAGACTCTCGCCTTTTAATGCCCTGTTATCTGACGACGCGCTCTTTTGACTCTTCCAAATTAAGGACAAGTTCCATTAATTTGATTAACTGGACCAACCAAAAGATGGATTGCCTAAACATAAAAGCCAAAACCTAAAAATTAGGTGCCAACTCTGCCATAGTTTTCTTAGAACCAATTTTCACAATTCTTTTTTTCCCCCAGATGTGGAGCGCTATTCCGACAAGTATCAGATGTCCGGCCCCGTTGATAATGCCATCGAGTGGAGCCCTGGTAAGCGGGATAATATTTGGCTTTATTTCTGTATCCTGTTTCGTCAGATAAAATGGCTCCGTCCTGCTTTGTCTTTATAATGTATGTATAAAGAGACACAGCTTGCGTGTGTACCAAAAAGTGTGATTTTAACTAAAAGTCTCAGAATTTACAGCTACGCACAGTCAGTTAACTTTTTCCTCGGCGGGGGGATGTTATTTATCTCCGCAGACTGGAGACGGCTACCCCATGAGTTAAAAATCCGGGTGCGGAAGATAAGGAAACAGAGTAAGTGCTTCCAAAGATTCAGCTACAGCATAGAATTGCAACCTTCTCTGCTTGAAAAAAAAAATCCACCTTCCCAAAATGTATCTCCTTCTCCAATAATCCTCTTGAGAGGTGCGTTAGGCTGAGTGCTTTTTCTAAAGCAGAAGTGGACTTCTGGATGCTTCTAATTGTGTTTCTGCTTTTCTCGGCAGTCCGTAAACCCTCATGAGGATCCCATGGTAGAAAATTTTCCCTTCGATCTTCCACAATTTACTGATACCTGGTGCTAGAAAACCCCATGATAGGGTGTCATAAGTCAGAAACAACTTGAAGGCACACAAAAACAACAAGTCAGCGGAAGGTGTCGATGCAATGGTGTGATATTTTCAGTTTTGAGTTTATGCATTCTGTTTTGGTCCAGGAGCGCCCGTCTTGGCCCCGAAACGCAAAACGCAGCTGCCGGTGGACAAGGAGGAAGCTATCAAGAAGCTGGAGGTACGTAGACACAGGGGTTCTGTATCTCTATATTGGGATAAACTGGGCCTAATGGGACTCTAGACACAGCTTTTCCTAAATGGTCAGGAATTTTGGGAACTGAGGTCCCCAAATCTGGAGCAGCAAAGATGGAGAAACTTAGAGGCCTTCTTTCGGCCCTGGATGAGCTATTCTTCAAAGAAGAAAGTGACCAAATAGGAGGTCCCCTCATGTCCTGGTTTGAAAAACAGGCCAAAAGAAACTGTGGTCAGTACAAGGAGGTGGCCCTCGAAATTAGCCAGGATAAAATAATTTCAGAGAGCCCACATGCTAAAGACTCTGAGACTCTCAGAGACCAGGATTCAAATCCCCACTCAGCCATCAAAACTCATGGGCTGACCTTGGGCAAGTCACACTCTCTCAACCTCAGCAGAAGGCAAACCCCCTCTGAACCAGTCTTGCCAAGAAAACCCTGTCATAGGTTTGTCTTAGGATTGCTGCAAGTCAGAAGCAACTTGAAGGCACTGTACAACAAATAATCAGTTCGGGTCTTAATATAATCTGTTTTGAACCATCTCCTAGACTTTAGAAAAGAAAGAAGAGGAGGTAACCTCCGAAGAGGAAGAAGAGAAGGAAGAGGGTGAGGAAGGGAAGGAAGAGGAGGAAGAAGAATATGATGAGGAGGAATTTGAAGAGGTAAGAATTAAACAGTGTTGGGCCAGGAAAAAAAAACAATTAAACCTGACTCCAGATCTGTAAGATGTAGATAAATTCTGGATTGGACTGATGAAATTCTGTTTGTTAGTTTGTTCCTTTGTTGAGAGGATAGTGTATCCACTCTGGGTTTTAGTCCGAACTTTAAAGGAACTAGCCAAGGTACCTCATCTTTGGGGCTTAATATATTTAATCAAATTCTGCCACATGCATGGCTTTACCTTGTCTTAACTGTTGAAAATGCTTTCAAACTATTTTAGTTTAACACGTTAAATAGTTTAATACATTTTCCCAACTCCTTCAGTTATTATTTTTAAAATTATTTTTAAAAAGATTAAAATTGATTTCATTGTACAACACCCTGAGATCCTTGGATATAGTGAGAGATGTAAACATTTTGTTGACATCAATTTTATAAACAAAGTTAACCTTTTGGGGGGATTTGATTCAACCTTGGATAACTCCTTTAAAGCTGGGACTAAGAACCAGAACGGATTCACCATTCCAGTAGCATGGAAGCGACCTTTACTGTATTCCTTAAACACACAAATCAGCGTTGGTGTAGAATTCTCTGCAGTGAGAGCTCATGTTAAATTCCCCTTTTTTAAAAAAGCAAGTTTCTAATTCTTAAAGGTTTGAAGAAGAGGTTGAAAGTGTGGAAGTAGCATCTGAACTCAGAATGCCAGCATGTTTGGGAGTTTCAGAGCTAATTTCCATGCCCTATATGGTCCTTTTCCCTCCCTTTCCAAATTCAGCAGAATTAAAAATATGCAAATCAAGCCTAATTTCTGCAGAATGATCAGAAAATCTGCATCAACAATCCAGGTTGAGAAGTTGAGTTTCTCTGGCACACGACATCTTTGTCACGTTTTACTCCAATATCCTTAGAACAGAAAAAAGAACCCGTGAAGGTCAGGAAGTATCTCATGTTTACGTCTGAACTCAGAGTTTGTGTCGAAACAGACTTAGGAAGCTTAGCTTCCCCATAATGAGCTTGTCAGTTTCAGACTGATGGGGGATTGTGATCGGTGAGCTTAGAAGAAGTCACCCCAGCCTGCTCCTGTCTCCGTCCCTTTAGCTGAGGCCAGGTTTGCAAAAATCACCAGGCAGACACATTTCACAGTATAGAGAAATGGGTGTGATTGAAAAGAATGCATTACAAAAACTAGCTACAATCTTTTAACATAAACATAATCTAAAATTAAAACACAGTACAGTCAGCCTTCCTCATTTGCAGGTTTGACTTTCATGGATTTGATTATTTGTGAGTTTCTCCAACCCCTGCCCTGCTTCTTTTAGGGGGGAACCTTCGCTCTGGTTGGCCATGCGATCCTTTAATAACCTCCTCCTCTTCCACTTGCCACTTCTTACTAAAAATAATTTTTTAAAAAAATAATGAAGTGAGTTAATCAATTGGACTTCCCCGCTCTTCCTTCTTTCTCCCCTCAGGAGACGGACTATATCATGTCCTACTTCGACAACGGGGAAGACTTCGGGGCCGATAGTGACGACAATGTGGATGAAGCCATCTACTGAAAAAATGGCAGCCCATTCAGTTTGGGTTGGGGCTCACTTCTCTCCCATGCTCCCACAGGACTGTTTTCCGGGCTACTTTTTTTGGGTGTTGGGGCTGAGGGGGGAGACCCCTGAGAGTTGGGGAGACCTGCGCGTATCCTTTACAGGGTGACCTTCTTTTGCCGAACATTTCTCTCCAGTCGTTGGCCCATTGGCCCCCCTAGGTGGCACCACTGTTCCATTTTGTGTGCCATCGTCCTGTTGTCGAAGAGGACAAAAACCCAAGAACCAGATGGAACAACCAGTGTATTTGAGTCTTGCCTCTTTTCTAGGAAAAGGGTGGAAAAGTTTATGAATTTCCTGAAACTGGCCTTCCTATATTTTATTTTATGGAGCCATGGAAAGATGGCAGCCTGGGAGACATAAGCCAGGAAGGAAAGTGGAACATTCTGGAAAAAGACACAGAAAGCTGACAAGAAAGTTTATGTTGCTCTGGATCCGCTTTGCCAGTCTTACCTTCCACATACATATTGGATGATCTTTTGTCAAGATACCTCAGCAGCATGGCTTGGCAAGAGAGGGGTTTTGTGGATGATAGGTCTTGTAGTCTTTCAACTAGAAGGTTCCAGGCTGAGGAAGGATGATGGAGGCATTTTCACCACAAACTGAGAGGAAAAAAAGTTGCTGTTATAGCAAAACGATTCTCCTTCAACTTCCCAATATCACAGCTTCTAAAGTGTGTTTTATACTATGACAAAGATGAGTTGAAAAGTAACAGATTTCTCTTTTCTTAACTAGGTCATTTTAATATGATGATTTTAAACTCCAAGTATCTCTCTATTTTTTTAAGTCCCTGATTTTGGAAGTGTTGGAAAGGCATGCAAGGAAGAAAGCTGGCCATTTTCCCCAAATTGGCCAGAATTTCCCACAATCCTCTAGAGCCCATGATGGATAGCAGGGTGGAAGACCTTCTTCTAGGCTGACAGTGATGGATTTTAATGTGTATTTCTTAAGCAATAGATAACAGGCATTCCCCACTAATGCGACAGGTTAGGGACCAGAGCATCGTCACAACCCAAAAATCGTCAAAAAATGCAGGACCCAGGTTTTTTAAAACTCTTTTAAATATAAGTATGAATCGAGAGAAAAAGCAGTGTGAAGTCACAGAAGCGCGTGGAATATTGTGGAAACATGGCAAAAGAGATTGAAAGTGTGCACCATGTGTCCAATGTATGGCTTCTGCTTATAATGGAAAAGACCAAAAAGGAGACCATTGAAAAGCGGGGAATGCCTGTACTTTTTAGAAAAAGAAAATGTGTGACTTTATAAGATATTTTAAATGCCCTGGGGTTAACAAAGAGAATTTTTTCCCTTCCTTCTGCCTGTTCCTGACGCCCACAAGATTTCTATTATTTGTGCTGTTCCAAGCTTTTTTTGTGCTCGTCCATTTGTGACATTTCACCGTTCGGTTTTGTACAGCTTCCAGTTCCTTGGCCATCTGGATGCAAGAATTGCTGAAGGCCAGACTGGGGTTGTGATAATCCCATCCCCTTGCTAATTATTTTCAAGATTAACTCTTAATATGGATTGTTATATTTGGAGTGAGTCTGTCTAGGCGGGAAGACCAATTTCAATATTCTAAATACAAAAACAATGTGATGGGAAAGAATTAAACAAGTCCTCTTTTCTACCTGCTGTTTCTCCCTGTCCAAGGAGGTTGAAATGGCACAGACCGAGGAATGCTTTGGTTCTGTGCAGGAACTACTTAAGTTTTAGACACTTAGGCCATTTCTGCACTACCCTGTTATAGTGCTATTATTCCACTTTCAACACCCTACAGAATCCTGGGGTTTGCAGCTTAGGGAGGGGCCTTTGGAATTCTCAGCCAGAGAGCTCTTTGGCCTCAGTAAACTACAAACCCCAGAATTCCAGATTGAAAGTGCAATAATAGCATTATAACAATCTAGTGCAGAAATGGCCTCAAATAAGATGTTTGGAGCAAGTTAATTGATCAGGTTCATTAATTTCTTTGTGGGGAAGAGAACTGCAAAATGTGTGATGCAATGGGATACAGGGGAAATGTGGGCCATATGTGGCCACAACCTTTTATTGGTGGTCCACCAAGCTCTAAAAATTGAATTTAAAAATGTCAGGGCAGAAAGAAATTCTCCTAAAAAATCGCCAAAAAAGAATGTCACCAAACAGCTCATAGATGTCTGGGCTTACCTTTTTTGTAAATCAATCAGCTTCTTAGATCTTCCCGTTTGTGGCCCAGCGATCTCACCCAACCTGCGTGCATACATTGCTATTTTCTCAACAGTTTAATCCAGTTCTAGACTTTAAACCCAGGTTAGGGAGAAGGAACCCCCTTCAAGCCTTTGTTGTGGCCATAGGACGCCTAGGAGTTTAAAAACGCCCCAAAATGCCTTCTAGGGGGAATGGGGGCTTTTTTGCCACATTCCTAGACACCCCCCGGGACATTTTAGGCCCAGGAAAGGCCCTTTTGGAAAGTGGAAGTAAACCAGAAATCCTGTTTTGCGGGGAAAGGCCTCCCTGGGACCTGAAAATGGCTCCCAGCCACTTCCGGTTTGGGGGAAAATGGCCGCTTCCGGGCCAAAACTGAAAGTAAATCACAGAGGCTCTCCCATTTTGAGGGGAAAGGCCTTCCTGGGGCCTAAAATGGCTCCCAGCCACTTCCGGTTTGGGGCAAATGGCCGCTCCTGGGCCGAAAGCGAAAGCAATCGGAGAGGGTTTCCTGTTTTGAGGGGAAAGGGCTTCCTGGGGCCTAAAATGGCTCCCAGCCACTTCCGGTTTGGGGGGAAATGGTCGCTCCCGGGCCAAAAGCGAAAGTAAACGGGAGAGGGTTTCCTGTTTTGGGGGAGAAGGCCTCCCTGGGGCCTAAAATGGCTCCCAGCCACTTCCGGTTTGGGGGACAATGCTCGGTCCGGGGCCCAAAAGCGAAAGTAAACCAGAAATACTTTGTGTTTTGAGGGAAAAGACCTCCGTTGGGCCTACAAGTGACTTCCAGTTGGGGGAAAATGGCCTCTCCTGGGCCCAAAAGCGAAATTAAACTAGAAATGATTTGTGGTCACTTTCTATTTACGGGGAAAGCCTAAAACCGTAATGAAATGCACCCCCCCCGCCTTTCCAGGGCATTGGGAGGGTGTTTGGGAGCAAAAAAAATTTGTTTGTTTTGTTTTGTTTTTTGCGGTGAGGGTGCAGCTCCCCAAGGTCTCTTAGGGGGTTAATGTGGCCCTTTAGCTTCCCACATTTGCTTATCCATAGTTCAAATTGTTTTTACAATTTTAATTGTTTTTATTGTTTTAAATTTCAAATTCTTCCAAGTGGTTTTACTGCAAGCCTCCCAGAGAGCTTGCAAGAGGAGGCTGCATAGAAAAAGTTCAAATAAATAAGTAATAAACGGTGCCAAGAGATCAAAGCTGGTAGGAGGGTGAATTATGCCAAAAGCTCTACAACCTTGAAGGATGTCTAGTGGTAAAAATAGTGGGAGTTATGCAGAGCTGGCCAAGTTGCCTAATTTAAGAAGAAGAGAGGGTTGCTAAAATGTTTTTTTGCTCTGTGCAGGGTTCATTGGGGAACTTAATGCTTGGATGGCATTGCTTTTCCTGAAGTTTGAAGCCATTGCTCCATGTCCTAGTCTCTCAAGCAGCAGAAAATAACCTTGCTCCACCTTCCATATAACATCCCATCAAATTCTCCAATGCATTTATTTATATATTTTAATGTGGAGTTCACAGCCTGTACACAAAAGGACAGCTAAACCCCAGTCTCTGCTGTCTTTGAGAGTTCAAGATTTTCATGTTCTCTGAGCAACTGGAAAGCAGCCAGGCTGCCATGATAGACATGGGGGCAGGCTGAAGAACAGGTGGCGTGGGATGTAAGAATGGCATTTGTCCTCTCCACATGGTAAACAGATTGCCACCCTTCCCATCTCTCTCCCAGCTCTGTCTAGTCGAGATAAAAAGCCTTCGAACAATGCAAGCCCTACTTGGCTGACCCTGGTGCAGACGCAAATCGGAGGATTTCATGTTCTTACAGTGACGAGGAGATGAGCAGGATGGATTTCAGAGAAAAGATTTGAACAAGCACTGAGGTCAGAAGGCAAACAATTTGCAAGAAGTGGCCCCAAGCAGTGGTTGCTGATACTGTCCATGTCAGTGGGGTAGGGAATCTGTGCCAGGTTTTGGCTGACTTTTAAGACGCCCTCCAATGTGCTGAATTTGTTAAGGAATGAGGATTCAGCACCTTGGAGAGGTGTTGTTGTGGAAGATGGACAAGGACACCTTGAAAACCAGACTGTTGTACCTAACTGTTCCAGTTTGACAGGGACAGTCCCAATTAATGCTTTGCCATATCACATTTTCAACTGCTTTAAAAATGTCCCAAATTGCCCTTGCCCTCAGCTTGCTTCAGTTGCTGCAAACTACCTTCCCAATGTGCAAAATAAATTTGCTCTCAGTTAACTCAGCAAGGAGGAGAGGGCTGAATCTTGCCCTTCTCAGCAGACTCAGGCAAAAGCAAATTGCTGTGGCATCTCCTAGCTTGTTTGTTCGTTCTTTTAATTAATAGCTTCTGTATGTTGACCACACTCCAGTGTTGCTTGGCCACATGGGTGCTGCTTTTATATTGGGCGGTCTTGCCTAAACACCCCAAAGGCATGAGATCTGGTGTGATCTTGAAAGCTAATCAGGGTCAGCCCTGGTTAATACTTGGATGGGAGATCGCCAATGAATCCCAGGTGCTGCAGGCTATGTTTCAGAGGAAGGAACAGGCAATACCATCTCTGAGACTTCCTTGACTAATGAATTTCATGGGGTTGCCATAAGTCGACAGATGATTTGAAGGCGGACGCACACATGCATGTCGTTGTCGTCTCAGGTTTATCTTTTTAAAGGGCTCTTTCTACGTCTGTCGGGGGACAGCTGAGTGAGTGAAGGAGTGGAGAGAGAGGAGGGTCTCAGTAGCTGCTGCATAACGAGGCCTGGGAATGACGAAGGTGCATAGCTGCCATTTGCTTCGGAATGGCATTTTCCCCTGGCTTCTGTGGAAAGGAAGAGAAAGACAGAGAGAGAAAACTCTTTCCTAGAATACCTGGATGCCGAAGAGGGCTGCGCACAGGCCACTTACGTACCCAGCCAGCTCAGTTTCCCTTGATGGGCCAAATGAGCAAGCCAACTAGGCACTGCCCTTGCTCCTAATTTCCGATGGCTCAACGGCGTGACTGCTTCAGAGAGTGGACATTCTCCCTCCGGCTGTCGGGATGACCAATGTAAGAAATAGCTGAAAAGACTCATAAAACAGTTTAGCGCAGGATCGGCTGAAGCATTAAATGTTTATTTAAAATACGTCTCTGCAGAGCCGGGTGCCTCCCGAGAGAGAAGGGCACCCCCACTATGGAATACCTCATATTTTATCCCCCTGCCTGACGCAGGTTTTCCCTCCCTCCTGGGATTCCATTGGACAGGACCCCAAAAGTTACAGCCTATCAGGATTGCCTAAAAAGTTACATTCCCCCTTCCCCATATTTACAGTATGAGTGATCGTGCACTTGATCGTGCATTTCCCTCGTGCATCATGTTACATCCCAGGTGTCTTATCAGTAGTTTCAATAGTACCCCTTTGTGCTTCTTCCGTGTCCCTATAAATCAGTTTACTCCTTTACAGACAGCGGCCTTGTCTTGTCTCCTGTGTCTTGTCTCCAGATATGGAATATACTAGTTACCCTCCAGGGTCTCTGAGAGGCCCCCCTGCTCAACTCCCATCTCAAAAAAATCTTCCTTCTTAGACTTATTTTATTACTGGGGCTTAAATACTAAATATACTACAATATATGTGTAAATACGTCTAATATGTGTTATACTTATAAACTAATACATATATGTGAGTAATCCATGTTAATAATACTTGCAGAAACTAAAATGTATTTTATTTCTCTCACCAACGCTTTCAGTTCTGCCATTGGAAGGAATGACATCTGTGTGACTTCTCTCACGGATATATTTAACTCCACTCTCTTGATCCAGGCTTCTCTCTTTGGGGGGAATTTTCTATTCCATGGGTATATAGAGGGTATCCCCCAAAATCTACACACCCTTTGTTGTTGTGTGCCTTCCAGTTGTTTCTGACTTATGGTAACCCTAAGCTGAATCTATCACAGAGTTTTCTAGGGGCTGAGAGTGTGTGATACACGGGGACAGCAATTTGAATGCCTTATATAAAATTCTCATTTGAGATGGAATTTGTAACTCCGATTAAATCATTATTATAACATTTATTTTTCAACAGAAATGTATTTAGCTTTCAAATATTCACCATAGCTACTATTGACCATTAAAGGGGATAAACAGTATTAGGGGGACACCCCGTATATATTGGACAGATCCAGTCTGGTTTTCAGCCCGGGGGGCCCAGACAGATGGCCAAAAATATCCCCTCCTCCCAATTTAGAAGCCCCAAACTGATAAGGGCTAGAAATTCTGATTCAAACTGCAAGGAACGCTGCAACCTATTTTTAAAAAGGGAAATAATCACTCCTCAGGGGACTTTTAGGAGTGAGAACTTGCTTTTGGGGGAAGAGAAAGCAAGAGGACAATTTGAGGGATCTGGAGAGGTTTTTTTCATTTTTAAAAAATTAATTAAAACATCCCACTTTTTCAGCTGCTTTTAAAATGTCCTGGTTTCTCTCGTGTTCCTTCCTCTTTGTTCTCAGCTTACCTCTATTGCTGCGAACTGAGTTCAAAGTGCAAAAGCTGTTTACCTTCAATGAATTCAGTAAGGGTTGGAGAAGAGAGGAGGAAGCAAAATCTTTCCCTTCCCAGTAAACTCAGGCAAAAGCACACTGTCACAGCCTCTCCTTGCTTGTGCAGTCTTCTTCCTGAATAATTTTGGCCGTCTTGACCACACTCTGGTGTTGCTTGGCTGCACAAGTCCTGGTTTTCATCTTTGGCATGTTGGAGGGTGTGAAATTGGAATTGTAGTGCTACCTTTGTGTTCTGTGAAAGGGCCCTTAAGTTCTCAACTATTTCAAAGTAACGTTTCTCCTGCTTTCTGGCCATCCAGCACCACGGTTCCAGGGGGAACCAAGCCACATGAATCTGCATCCATGCAACTGGGCAATTCTGCAGCATCATAAAAACGGTGTGTTCCTGGAGATCCAACTCTGATGGTGGAGGATGGATTTCGGAGCAAGGCCGGTGACCTCTCCTCTCCTCTTTCTCCTCTCAGCTGTTGAGAAACCAGAGCTGCATTCCAGGAAACGCGCTCCGCCTCTCTTGCACCTGGGAGGCCCTGACGGATCTTGTCCTTCCCCATCTCTGGCCTCCTTGGGTCCTGTTTTCATCCTCTGGCCAGGCCTACGTGCAAGAAGGCCGTTCCCTGCCGGAGTCCCGTGAGACTCCTGCGATAAGAACGAGGGGAGGGATCGAGCAAGGAGGAGTATGGTCCCTTATCGGTCTCCTCCACGCCCGTCCCGGGTCGCGAAGGCGTGTCTTATCTCCACCTGCAGTTGGCCAATATTCTTCGATGGACCCAGAGGGGCAGCTGTGGAGAGGGGCAACATGCAAGGGCATTTCTCCTTCAAGTAAAATTTCTCTCCTCCCCATGGAATTTTCCTGCAGTTTCCAACCCTCCTAGCCTTGCAGGAACTGGACATTTCGGCTGAGTGTTTAGCAATAGAGCTTAGGCGTGCAAAGAAAAGGGGGCAGGCAAAGTTACAGAATCCTAGAATTGGAAGAGACCCCAAGGGCCATCCAGTCCAACCCCCTTCTGCCATGCAGGAAGACACCATCAAAGCATTCCTTTTGACAAACGGCCAACCAGTCTTTGCTTAAAAACCTCCAAAAAAAGAGGCTCCACCATACTCCATGGAGGCAGCAGTGGTTTTCTATTGCCGAGCTGCTCTTATCAGTGGAAGAGCTATCGGTGGATATGGCCAGAGTGCTAAATAAACCTCCATGTTCAACAGCAGCCTCCCTGAGATTGCTCTTGCTGAAAAGAAAAAATAAACAGAAATGGAGGAAAGAGCTACAGACAGCTATGAGAAGTCAGTGAGACCTCCATGTTCAAAAGTGGCATACCTGATATTACTTAACCGGAGGAGGGAAATTAAGCGTGGATGGACAAAAGAGCTGTAGACAGCTACAGGTCAAAGGGGCAAATGAAAACGGGGTTCAAATCGCCACTCAGCTGTGGGTGACCTTGGGCAAGTCACACTCTCTCAGCCTCAGAGGAAGGCAAAGGGCAACCCTGAGTCCCTGAACAAATCTCATCAAGAAAACCCGGTGATAGGCTGGCCTTAGGGTTGCCATAAGTCGGAAACGACTTGAAGGCACGCAACAGCAACTCTATGCATGCTCAGAAGCACTTCGTTCTTCAGGGCTGCTTCCCTTTCCAGGTATTGTCCAAGTACTTTCCAATTATTTGCAGAGATTTCGAATCCTGTCCTGGAAAACTAGGCATGGTGGAAGTCTGTTTTTCCCAGGGTTGAGGTTAGCAGCGCCGAGCGGTTCTGGCCTCTTATCTTGGTTTCCCTCTGCTGTGCAGCCACCCATAAGCACTAACACACACACACACACACACACACACACACACACACACACACACACACACTCATTGTCCCAGCCTGTTTCCTGTTTTTATTTTAGTACAAAAGGGTAAGAGGTTTCTAGCCAGTCCTCTAGCAGCCAAGAGGAAGAGAGGAACGGGCCCAGGGAGGGAGGGATGGAAGTCAGCGTGCGGCTGTTTGCTGACAGAATCCATAGAAACTGAGCTCCGTTTCACACCACACAATTAAAGCACTTTGATTCTACTTTAAGCATCATGCCTGCATCTTTCAGAGCCCTGGGATTTCTAATTTTGTGAACTGTAAGAGACTCCTCTGCAAAGAGAACTCTATAGCCTTCTCAGACTGTAGAACCCAAGGTTCGATAGCATGCGGCCATGGAAGTTAAAGTGGAATCACGGTGCTATAACAGTGCAGTGCAGATGGGAACTTGGTGGGAAGGCGTCTTCCAGGAGGTGGACCTTGAATGGATCACATACTCTCAGCCCCAGAAAGCCCTGTGACAGGTTTGTCTTAGGGTCTCCATAAGTCAGAAACAGCTCGAAGGCACACAACAACCTACTGTTTTCTTGGCAAACTTGTCCAGAGAGGTTTGCCCTTGCCTTCCTCTGAGGTTGAGAGACTGTGACTTGCCCCAAGGTCATCCAGGGGTTTCCATGGCTGAGCAGGGATGCAAACTTTGGTCTCCAAGATTCCTATTCCAACACTCAAATTACCACAGCACCCCGGTTCAATTTTTGTTTAAAAAAATCCATACAAATGGTTATAAGGAAAATGCAATTCTCCACAGAGCTAAAATCACTGAAAGCAAATCCAAAAGATGCAAGTCACCAAAACAGTGCTCCATTCAAATCCCTTCCAGTCATTTTCCAAAATGGAATAGAAATGTTTCACTTGCTGACAGAAGTGGGCAGGGCAGAGGGAGCTCTCCTAACTTCTTGTGGCAGGGAGTTCCAAAGTCTTGAGACCGGCCACCAAGAAGTATCCCTTCTGCTTCTGGGGTGTATTCCCCGGATACTGATTCACTTCCAAAGATGCAGAGTGATGTTAACGCCTCAAATCATTCGGCCTCTTTATACAATTTTAGGAGTGTCATAGAATGCATTAGGAGCCAGTAAGATGGCATTGATAAGGGCAGTTAAGAAGGAGGTGAAGCTTGGAACTTTAAATACAATTGATTAGCTTTGCAAAATCGCTTATTAAGCTCTGAGCAGAGACAGTGGAGGGTGTTGGTTTCGCTGGGTTTGAAGGAAGTCAGAATTATTTAGGACTGCTGACGCTTTGCTTCTACCAAAGATGCCTCCCTCCCCGCGTTTCCTTCCTCTTGCTCTGCACCTTTGTTCCCCCGCTTGGTCCTCTTTTCGTTTCCTGACCACGGGAACAGCTTCTGCCGTTTGGTTTCGTGGCAAAAACAGAATCTAGAAATTGAGGGTGTAAAAGAATTCAGTCTCCATCTCCGTGGGGGAGAGAAAGCACACCACGGGTAGAACAACGCATTTCAGCTGACTGGTTTAGTTTGGTATCTGAACAGCAAAAGTTTCCGTGCTTCACAGAAAGCTTCGTCAAGTCAAAAAGTTCTGTGAAGCCTGGAAACTTGCATGTTTTTCTACACCGGGGTGACTAAAGCGTTTCAGGAATATTACTCCAAGGCCTCAACACACAAGAGCACCCAGTCTGCAGAAATGCATAGGAGACAGATCACATTTGATTCACAAATCAAAGTTTAGGACTTGATTATCGCGTTAGGAACCAAGTTCAACCCAATATAGCCTAAACCCCATGCAATTTGTCTCCTTTGAGACTCTGCGAACGACGTGTTGTCTCGCACAAGTTTTATACGTGCAATTTTAATCCTCGGGACTGTGTTTACGATACCTCCACAGTCTAAAGGGCTTTTATTTACATTTTTATTGCTTTATTGTAAACCTTGAAGGGGAACATGATTGAAGGCCCCATATAAAAATAACTTTAAGAAATAATGATAGTTCTGTTCTCACAACAAGGGTCAGATGAACTGTAGTTGCCTAGGAAATGATGACAGCGACAGTCCAGAGCTTGGAAAGTTACTTTAAAAAATAATTCCTTCCTATTCCTTCCTGCGATGCTTTGAAAAACCAATTGATACCATTCCTTGTTGCAGTGTTTAAAAGAAGTAACTTTTCGAATTACCCGTTGTTGCCTTTTCATTACCCTTTGTAGGATGGGAACGTAGGATTGGTAAGAGAGAGTCAGAAATCTTGCAGTATCTCTCTCTCAAATGCTCTTTGATAATTGGAAGCATTTGTTCCTCCAAACCCCATGTCATGAGACGGGGCATAATTCAATTCTGTAATGTGATTTTTAGAAACTTGAATGCATGGACATTTTAAAAGCGGCTTAAAAAGGGGGAGGAAAGAGAGTTAATCGGGACTGTCCCTGCCAATTTAGGAGGATCGGACAAGGCCAAAGTACCGTGCTAACTGAAGGATACTGAGTCCCGGCGTTACCTGGTGCGCAAGCCATTTTCTGTGTCACTCCGTGATCATCCCTACCAGGTCTTTTCTGCAGAAAGAGAGGGGCTCTGCAGGAGGCATTTCAATTTGCTGGCACGCTCAAGCGCCTGCCCCTGCTCCAGAGGGGAGCGGGCCCTCCTGCGGCCGAGAGAGAGCTCTCTCCGCCGTGACTTATCTGCAAAAAACATTCGCGCTGTGCCTCTTGAGAGGCTGCTGGAGCAAGGAGAGCATGAGAGGGAATGATATGGGTACAAACGCAGAATGCTGCAGCGGGGACAAATGCAAACGGCAGGCTGCTCGGGACTCTTGTGTAAGCCCAGGGCAGGCCTCTCTCAGCCCCCCGAAGGGCAGGGGATGCTGAAAAATGTGGGGAGGGTACTGGGATTGGGGTAGGTGGTGGCTACCATGTCAACGGGGCAGTAAACCCAGGTTTTAGATCAGACCATAAAGGAACTCTGTGAGCGTCTGTGGGTGCGCATGCTAGGGACTCAGCACATTGGAGCGTTCATCTAAACCTCAAAATAAGACCCGGTGTGGATTCTCTAACCCACTGACATGGAAGCCCCAACAGGTGCTTCAGAAAGAACTGTTTTCCTTTCAGCTGAGTTCAATTAGATCTGTAATGATAGAATAATATACTTTTTATTAATTGGTTTTTCTTTTTCATTACTTTTTTTTTTTTGAGGGGGTTGTCAGAATTCCCTTTTCCTGTAGTTTGCAGCCGCTGCTCCGTGTCCTGGTCTGTGGAGCAGCAGAAAACAAGCTGGCTCCATCTTCTATGTGATGGAAGCCCTGGTGAAGCTGTGGGATCTACCTATGAGCTGACTTGCCATACAATAACGGGTCTATTCGTGGGTCTATTCTAGAATAGTCCATGGGTCTTTGCTCTTGTTGCGTGCCTTCAAGTCCTTTCCAATTCGCAGCAACCCAAAGACGAGCCTATCGCAGGGTTTTCTGTGGCTGAGAGTGTGTGATGCACTCAAGGTCACCCAGTGGATTTACGTGGCTGAGCCGGGAATCGAACTCTGGTCTCCCGGGTCGTAGTCTAACGCTCAAACCGCTGCACCGTGCTCACTCTGGCCCATGGGTCTAGGCTGCTTTTAACTTTTAACCATGCTACTTTTTAACCACTAACTAACTTTCCACTACTAACTAACTTTTCACTGCCCTACTTTTAGAATCCAGGGCAGTAAATCAAATCTGGAAGTTAATACCCAATTTAGTCGATCTCTTGTTTTTTTGGTTTTTTTTTAAAGAAATAATAAGAAGGCTAAATAAAGAATCAATTTTATAAAGAATAAGTAAAGAAATAATAAAGCAAGTAAATGAATAATAGAAAGATCCATTTAATTAAGTTGCCCCTTTCTGTTAGAAAATTCCGACCTCATTAAACCACTGAGTTGATTTTGACAAGTTGGTTCCGGTCTCTGGACCAGACGGGTTCGTGCAAAGGGGACAAGGAAATGGGATAACACAGGAGGCCGTCGGGCTCTGTTTTAAAAGCGACCTCTCTCCAATCACGTAGCCCATCGTCCTCCGGCCGACAGCATCTGCCGCCGAAGCAGTAAACAAGAGGCATTTTTAGCTCAGTGGCTCACACCCAGGGCCTGAGGTTCTTTGGAGAAGCTGCCCAGAAAGAATTTACAGAGCGTTTTTTCTCCTCCCCGTCTCCTGGTCTTTAAAGGCCTGCTTGATTTTAACAAAAAGCCAGATGCTGTCTGCCCGCCTGCCTGCCGGCCGGCCGGCCTGCTCACTCAAAGCACAAAGCCTTGGTCGCGGAAACGTGTTTATCCACCCGGGGGAAAAGCCTCTTGAAACACACCAGAACAAATAGGTGCAACTTTCGCTGAGCACGTAGGCAGGGCTATAAAATGCCCGGGCATGTGATTGTCACGAGGGTTACCTGGGCCGTCCCGTTGTGGCCGGCGGTGCTTAAAGAACATAAAGCCCACGGAGAAAGTTTGCTATTTGGAAACCCATCCCTGATACAGAGCAGTAGTCCAAGGCGCGCTGCTGTTAGAGGGCAATGAGGGTTCTCTCCGTCAGACACCCTCCTTCTGGCTACTAGTTGCCGTTGCTGTGGCCACTAAAGGGAAAGGGCAGAACAGCAGCCCTTCCGTGACCCAAACTCATTACCTGCCAAACTTTGTCATCAGAATCTGCTTTTTTCCTTCTCCCACCCAATCCCCTTTCCTTTAGTGTCATGCTTCTTAGCTTGTAAGCCTACTGAGCTGCACTCGCTGCCTGCTGAGATTTGTAACTGAGGCCATTTCTGCACTAGACTGTTATAGTGCTATTATTCCGCTTTCAACATCCTATGGAATCCTGGAGTCTTCAGTTTAGGCCTTTGAGGCCCTTCCCTAAACTGCAAACTCCGGGATTCCGTAGGATGTTGAAAGTGGAATAATAGCACTGTAACAGTCTAGTGCGGAAATGGCCTAAGCGTTGAGCACCTGGTTCTGGTTTTTCCTCCTCCTGCCCCATCCTCTTTCCTTTAGTGATGTGCTTCATAGCTTCTAAACCTTCTGAAGTTCACTCTTCATCATCTGAGCGTGGTAACCAAGAACTGACTGCATGAGTTTGCTTTTTCCTCCACCTTCCCAATCCTCTTTCCTCTAGCGTTGTGCTTCTTAGCTTGTAAACCCACTGACCTGAACTCGCTGCCTGCTCACATGTAGAACTGGAAGCCTATGTGCTGTCTTCTTCTCCCCTTTCCAGCAGCAGCCGGTGGCTCCCACGGCAGTGAGGTAGCAGTGCTGTGCTAGGTTTTAGTCTGAACTTAACAGAGCTACTCAAGAGGGTAAACCTTAGTCTAACACCACAAATGTCCCCTTTGAAGTTCAGGCTAAAAGCCAGCACGGAGTTGCCAGCCCAAAACATGAGAGTCACCAAGCAACAGTGATTCCAGTGGCTAGCCAATGTTAACCCCCCAAAAAGTCAATTAAAGCAATTTTCCTCTAATGGATAAAATAAAGAAAGAAGTAGTCTGAAATATCTTTAACTACCAAGGCTGAATCCCATGGAATTCTGGGATTTATAGTTTCAGAGGAGAGAGGGAAACCAGCATGCTTGCATCTTTCCATATAGATATACCCCCTTTTTAAAAACAATATCGCTCAACGTTATAGCTCAATTATTCTTCTTTGAATGCCATGGCACCTTTCTGCAGAATGCTGGGGTTTGCAGTTCTGGGAGGGGCATTTAGAATTCTCTGCCAGGGAGCTCACGGGTCCTCCTAAGCTACACATCCCAGAATCTCACGAGATGTTGCCATGGCAGCTAGGGTGGCCTAGTGGCAGTATAACCGTGTGGTTCTGAATTAGCGCGTATTAGGCGTGATGTTTCCCACTGGCCCCGACCCAGGAATGGTTTACTCTTCCAAAGCTGCATTGTTTCATAAGCTTACATAACCGTACCCTCCGCGGCAGCGTTTCCTAGAATCCCGGCCTGGCGGCTTCCCAGCTGTTTGCTTTCCGTGGGCTCGAGGCCAGGCACCCTTCTTTCTGGCTTTCGCCTCCGGGGGATCTATGATTTGGAGGGAGAGAAAAGCAGGAGCTTTGGACGGGCTGCAGGACGACACAGACCCGTGCCCGCTAGCCGTGCCGGATGGGGGAAACTGGGAACTGCAGTCCCCCAAAGTAACCTTTCCAGGGTCCGAACTCACATAAGTTTTCCAGTTTTCACACTACACAATTATTGCATTGCGATCCTGCTTTTAGAGAGTTAGCGGGACAGGGTGGTTTGAGCATTGGACTATAACTTTGGAGACTGCGGTTCGATTCCCTGCTTGTCCACGGAAACCCACCATGGGCACATGACACACTCTCAGCCCCCAGAAAACCCTGTCATAGGTTTGCTTTAGGCTGGCTGTGAGTCAGAAATGACTCGAAAGCACATGAAAGCAACAATCCTGCTTTTACTTCTCCGGCTACATTCTGCAGAATCCTGGGATTTGTAGCTTGCAAAGAGCTCTCCGCCAAAAAATTCTAAGGATCTCGCAAAGCTGGAACTCTTATGCCGAGTACAGGCAGCGTCAAGAAGACAGAACGGCAACAACTGCTGATGCCAGGGTTTGCTTTTCTGAGAAAACAGAGTAAATATTATGTTCCCTTTCTTGATTGCAAAAGTTCTTTTGCGGTCGGGAGAAAAGGTACACCGCAAAACACATGACGGGGTAACCGGTTCACGAGGGAGGGCTGAGCCACCAAGAACAGAGGAGAGCAAAAGAGAGGCCTGGAACGAAACAAGGAGGTGGAGAACTGGGAGTGCAGGAGACCCGCCTGGGCAGGAGAGGAACGAGAACATCTTATTTACACGGGCAGAAAAATGCAGAAGCTGGCAAAAACAAGACCATCATTCCACAGGCTGGCACCCAGAAGCGGAGACGTGGTGCTGTGCATTTATTTCCTTATTTTTAAAGAAATCCAGGCTGAAAGAACCTGCAGAAATTGCCTGCCAGGCCCAGAACGACAGGAATAACTAGTTATATCTAACTAGTTACATCTAACTAGTTATCTGTTAATTAGTTAACCACCAACACACACACCCCCAGGAGATTTATCTGATTGCATTGTTAAGGACACCTATTAATTTAGTTAAATTTAACTAGCCCCTTTCATCCAATGCGACTTAGCTGGGTAATGTGTTGATTAATAGCTCGCAATAGCAGACCTTGGAAAGAGGTAATTAAATTTAACTGGTTAAGTGCTCAGCTATTACCTCTCTCCCCATTAAATATAACTCAACGATGGTTAAGAGTACTCACTATCAGATGTTGGAATAACATGATAAATTGGGTACATTATTTGCTAATTAGTTGCTTCTTTACCCCAATGAGACTTAGCTATTTTAACTTGTTGATTAAACACGTCCGCTCTTGGAACATGGGAACAACTTTTTACATGTAACTAGTTATGTCCTAATTAGTTCCTCCGTTTCCTCATGAAACGTAACCAGCTGACATGTTAGCTGGTTAGCAGGGTCAAAATAACTAGTTAAACATTAGTTAAGTTTAACTAGTTATATGCTAATTAAGTAGCCCTTCCCCAGTGAGATTAAACTAGTTAGTTAGCAGCACTCACTATCAGAGGCTGGAAAGAACTTGCTAAATCGAACGAATTATATGCTAATGAAATGCTCTTTTCTGCAGCGAGTTAACTTGTTAAAAGCACTCGCTATCAGAGCTTAAGGGCAGCTTGCTAAATTTAAGCAGTAGTGTCCCCAGGAGTGGAAGGCAATCGTCCAATCATGCAGAAAAAAATACTCTGCGTGTGCTCAGAGGCAGTCGCAAATGTTTCTGATTAGGACTTCTCCACCTCCCTGCTTCCACGGCTGATCTTGGTAGCCACTTCATGCTGGACTGCACCACCTTCCGTCTGGAATAAATGCGTTCATTCCTTAACAATTTCCAGGAGGGGGAACAAAAATCCCCACGGCATTAGAAGGGTGAGTAAATGGCACATGCACAGATGTGGCCAGAGAGAGGTGGGAAAAAAGACAGCAGCTGGGAACTGAGAGGCTGGGAAAGGCTGTCTTAACACGTGGAATATTTTGGTCCCTAACGCATGGAAGGTTTTCCGTTCACCTTGGTCACTGCAGCCCACGATCGGTGGTTCGTAAGGCGTGAAGGTTAATAGCCATGTTGTTTTCCCTTATTTTTAAAAAAGTGGTTGTCGTCTTGGCTCATTTCACAGCCTGACAGATTGCCAGCTTTGCAACCGGGTTGCGCAGCTTCTGACAGCAGCCGGCTGCGCAGCCGCGAACAGGTGATCGTGTTTATCTCCATCCTGTTGAAAGCTCTGCCTGCTCATTTCTGCAGATCAGGTTTAAAGGATCGGCACTGGTTTGTTTTCGGCTCGCCCGTCCACCCCGCTTGTTTTTATCCAGCTCAGCCGTAGGCCCTGGAATTTGTCGGAGCATCCAGTGGGAATTAGAAGCGTTCCATTACTTCGGTTCAAATAACATTCCCAAGGCAATGCCTTACCATATATGAGACTTTCGCAGCGTTTCCAGGGGGAAATGACGCACAGAACTGCTCCAATGCTCTGTCTCAGCGTCACCGATTGGCTCACATCATGAGACAGTGAGTTCCAAGGGACAATGATACTTTTGGTTCAGGGCTGAAATTGTTGGCTGAGATCCTGGATTGGGGTTGCAGATCCTAAACCGCTACAGACGGAGCTATACACTCACCGAATAATAGAATCCTAGAGTTGGAAGAGACCCCAAGGGCCACCGAGTCCAACCCCCTTCCGCCGTGCAGGAAGACACAATCCTTGGACAGACTGGCCATTCAGCCTCTCTTTAAAATCTCCAAAGAAGGAGACTCCACCGTAGTCCCAGGCAGCAGCATATTCCACTTTCAAACAGCTCTGAGCGTCAGGAAATTCTTCATGTTCAGGTGGAATCTCTTTTGCTGGAGTTTGAATCCATTGCTCCAAGTCCTGGTCTCTGAAGCAGCAGAAAACAAACTTACCCTGTTTTCCATATGACATCCTTTCAAATAGTTAAACATGGCTATCATGTCACTTCTTAACCTTCTCTTCTTCAGGCTAAACAGCTGATGGTTTACCAGGGAGCATGTCTTAGTTATACCAGTATGATTCCGCTTTAACTGTGATGGCATCACGTTATAGAATTCTGTGATTTGCAATCCTGTGGGACATTGAATTTTGTCTTCTGGAGAGCTCGAGTCCACTCACCTGAACTATAGCACTAGAGCTCAAAGAAGTCTATGTCCTTCCTCAAGCTAGAAAGCCTATAGACTGTACCATCACAGTTTAAACTGGGATCATACTGGTATAACTGTGTAGTGCGGATTGGTTGTTAATGTGCTCAAACTTTAATGCAAAAGTACCCTAAGAGATGTATTGGGTTGGCAAAGTGTTTTAGATACAGCAGCGTATAAAAAGATTATTTGACTAATTGAATAGAAAATAAATACATAAATAGACACCATTTTAAAGTAAAAAGTGTGTTGTGATCTCTTCTTCTTTCCTTCTTTCCAATTCAGTGTTCTTTCTCTTAAAAAAAAAAAATAAAAGCTTTATAAACATTCCTGGCCTTAGTGATCTCACCGGATGTTTGTTTTAAACAGAGGATGCAAACCCTCACAGGGATGTTATTTGAAAAACTGCAACTTGGCTTTTCTCTTTGCATGGAGGCAGTTGCGGCGAGTGAGTCATCCCGGAGTTTTAATCGGGCGAGTCTTCCAGGTGGCCCGACGCGCAGGAGAGAGAAATGCCACGGCGCCGCCCCAAGCCAGAGCGCGACTTGGGTCCAAGGCACATTTTGTACGCCTCTCGCTCTAGCCGGGTCGGAAACGTGACTGCCTGCCAACCGAACAGGCTGTGGCTACGAAGGCATGCGCCGACCCGGGGCTGATGCTCGGGACGCCCTGGCAACCCACACCGCCATAAGCCACACCCTCCCACATTTCACCCGTGAAGACCAAGGCACGTGCGGCCAAGCGACGGCGGAGCGCGGTCGAGGTGGCAAAAGTTATTACTGAAGACGAACAGAGAAGCTGGGAGCGGCTGCAGCAGTTTGCTCTTGCTCGAGCCCACCGGGAAGGGCAAGCGTGACAAATCCCCCTGCCAGGAAGGCCTTGCAGTCCCAACCCTGGGCTCCTGCCACTCACCCTGCCCCCTTGCCCCCTCTCAATCCCTTCCCAGACTGGGTACTCAGAACTCAAGGCGACCCCATTATTGTGGACCAGCGGCTGTGTTGTCTTCTTTGATGTGGTTAGCATGACCTCTTATCAGGCTTGATAGAGACAAAGAATAACAAGGGGAACTTTATTAAGATGCAAGAAAGCAATGCACTAATTGAACTACTAAATCATTTCCAGCTCCCCGTCGGTCTTTCCCTCTGTCTGACTCTCCCGTCTTTATTCCATCTTTTCCTATCGCTCCGCATCTCTCCCCTGTTTCTGTGCCGGCTTTTCCCGCTCTGCCTTCCAACAGGTACAAGGCTCAGCTTTTTGTGACACTTCCTCCCTGCAGGCCCCACCCCTCCACAGCATTCCGAGCTGTGATTGGCTGCCTCCGGCCAGGCTTGCCAGGCTCCTCCCTTTCCAGCGAGACCCCTCTGTCTCCTCTTCCCTCGTGGGGTTGATGGAGTGCGAACAGGTTTGCACTTTGAACTCAGTTTGCAAAAACTGAAGTAAGCTGAGAGTGAAGGGGGAAAAGAGGGAGGAACAGAGAGAAACCGGGACATTTTAAAACCAGCTGAGAGAGTGAGATGGCAGAAGATTAATCAGGACTGTATCAATTTGGGAGATTTTGAAGGGTTTTTCGGTGGAGGTTGGATGGCTTTATGTCTTCCCGCATCGCAGAATGCGGTTGGGCTGGGTGGCCCTTGGGGGTCTCTTCCAACTCTTGGATTCTATAAAAAGATACAGGCAAGGAACTTATGCCTCGGGGAGTATGCGTTGGGTATCTTAATAACCTGACACAACAGGTTCTATTAACGCACCATTTAAATGTAAGTCAAATGTCTCCGCTAAAAACCTTCCCAAGAACGAAGCAGACAAGCGCCGTCCCAGATTATTGTTGTTGTGTGCCTTGAAGTTGCTTCTGACTTCTGGCGACCCTAAGGCAACCACAGGATGACTTTTTGGCAACGGTTTCACTCCGTTTGCATGGGCCGAGGAGCCAAACGGCCAGGCAGCTGGCTCCTTCATAGCGGGTTTCCAAGGTAACGGTTCTGGGATCTCTGCTGGGGTTGGATTTTAATTGGATGTGATGCCCCTTTGAAGGTACAGTCACTGGCAACCCCGCGTTTCGGCTGGCTGCGACTCACAGAGACATCAGAGCAGGTGGCGATGTTTGTCTCTCCTCTGCAAAAACCATTCGACCGACGCGTCAAACACGCAGCCGTGGAGGGCAACCACAGCAGCGGGGGCTCTGTGCATAATCAGAAATAAAAGAAATCATAAAAGAAGGTGATTGTGTTCAGTTAACCCTTAATATGTTAAAAAAAAAACACCTAGGCTGGTATCCTCTATCGTGATGCATGTTATCTAGCTTTATGCATGCTTAGCTACGTAGCGGGGGCACTAAGAAACCTGCTTGTGGAATGTGAAGACACGCAAGGGTGTCTCTACAGACATCAGGCTCTAGCAAGGTGTGCAAATGTGAAGACGCGCAACCGGACACTAGCCAGGGTGTCTCTACAGACATCAGGCTCTAGCAAGGTGTGTTAGCACTCCCTAGATGGTGTCCCAATGCACAACCAGACCCATGTGTGTCGGTCTTTATGCACATCTGCTCCATCGTGCATTGGTACGTAGTAACTTCACAGGGCCCTTGCATGGATACAGACGTTACGGAATGGCCCGGTTCTAATTCCCGCAGACTTAAATCCGCCGACAAAGACCTAAGTCCCAATGAGACTCTGACCTCAGTTTCTTTCAAACGGTGGTTCTTAGCCTTTTCCTTGCCACGGACCCCCATAACTATCCTTTGTTGCCAGGGAGCACCAAGACTCAACTCAAGGCGGCTTCTGCCTGTACGTACCGGAGCAAGAAACGTTTGTGAGTGTTCTCTCAGCACTCTACGCTTGCTGTGTCCTCACCGCAGGAAGAAATAGCAAGTGCTAAAGCACAGTCAGCCCTCCACATTTGTGGGTTTCACTTTCGTGGATTTGATTATTTGCGAGTTGGTCCAACCCCTGGTACCCCACATCAGGTCCTTCTTTCCCAGGGAATCTTCACTCTCGGCAGCTCCGATCAGGCTACGCAGAGCTTTAGAAACCCACCTCTGGTCCTCCTCCCCCTCCTCCTCCTCCACCAGACGCTGCCCGGCCAGCTGGGCACAGCTCACAGCCTGATTTTTCAGCCCCCCAAACCCTCTCCCGCCGGCCCACACGCACCCGAGGAAGGAGATGGGCCAGAGAGAGGAAATCCACGCCAACCCACCCGTTTTCCCTCTCTTCTCCCTGACCTCAGCTTTGGATGCTGGGTGCCTGCTTTCCCCGCCATGCCTCAGCCCCCTTCCCACGCATACGCACCCACATTTTGATATTTGCAGTTTTTTCTGCTTTCGTGGGGGTCCTGTGCCCCTAACCCTGGTGAATATGGAGGGCCAACGATACTTTTTTTTGGTTTTTTTACTATCAAACAGTTATTCACAACTTTTAAACAGTTTGAGATATTGTAATGAAGCTTTGCACAAATGATGCTTATCACTGGCAAAGGTCTTCTGTGCTTTGAGATCAGTGAATGTCCGTCTGTCCGTCCGTCCGTCTTTCTTTCTTTCTTTCTTTCTTTCTTTCTTTCTTTCTTTCTTTCTCTCTCTCTCTCTCTCTCTTTCTTTCTCCTTCCTTCCTTCCTTCCTTCCTTCCTTCCTTCCTTCCTTCCTTCCGTCCTTCCGTCCTTCCTTCCTTCCTTCCTTTTCCCTTCATTCATCCATCCATCCATTTTAACTGCAAAAGCCCATGGCATTTCCTCAAGGCTTTGCAGAGTCCCTTTGAGAATGCCACAGACCCAGGGACCCCAGTTTAAGAGCCCCTGCTTTATGTTCCCCCAAATCCCCGGTTTTTCCCCCTCGCAAAAGCGGGAGCAGTTTCCAAGAAGAGCCGCTTTTCCTGCCAGCTTCCCCTCCCGGCCCTGCGGCTCAGATTTCTCGTCCGAAATAGGAAAGGCAGAGGAGCACCTGGCAGCCCGCCCAGGATCGGAACTCGAGACGAGAGGCCCACACGCCCATCCTTGTCAACAGCCCAAGGAATCACGCGCCGTCGGAGTGCGTCTTCATGTGAACCGGGCCCGCCGGCCAATCGGGAGGCGCCCGAGCGGGCTCTCCCGCCAATGGCGGGCCCGGGACATCGTGTGGGTACGCGGGGAGCCGTGCCCTGGATCGGCGCCACCGCTTCCGAGAACGAAAACATCTTCGGGAGGGCCTGGCGTGTCTCTCGTAGCCACAGCCCGCGCGCAGCGGTGCTCGTAACCTTTGCTCTCGATATGCCGGAGGAGAGCGTGGGGCGCGCCCGGCGTGGATCCCCACATTCAAAATAAAAGCGACGGGGCATAATGGTGTGCGATGATTCCATCTCTCTCTCTAGGCCGGCTTTTATCAAAATAATCCATTCCTTTCCGTCCTCATCCGGCCAGATTTTTTTAAAAACATAAATAAACACACTTTCATGGAGTGCTTTAATCTGGGATATTTTTGGAAACCCCATGAGAATCTGTTGCACGGTGTAAAAACTACTCCTTTCTCGTCGTACCGGCTGAAAATATTGCATTCCAAGATGCTTTTGGGATCGGAGCACTTTTAAACCTTTAAAATGAACACCTTTAAAGACCTATGAAAAGAGTGCTATGATGGCACTGTTTTTATTTTTTTAATGGTTTTTTTTTTGGTTGTATGTTTTCGTTCATTCTTAGTGTTTGTTCGGACGCTGTCCGCGGGGGTTTCTAGGAAGACTACCAGGATGGGATCGTGAGGATTCTGACTTTTCCGACAAATGTCAGGTTCTGCCTAAATCTCCGCGGCCACCGTAGAATCATAAAATCTTAGAGCTGGAAGAGACCCCAAAGGCCATGGGGTCCAACCCCATTCTGCCCTGCAGGAGGAAACAATATGGAAATATGTGAAAACTTCCTCAGTCTCACCAAGGAGGAGGGCTTTTAGAACCCAGTCTTTACATACCTTGGCCCTTCCACATTTGCAAGGGTTGAGGGCACACAGCCCTTGAAAAAACCACAAATAATTCCTGCCCTCCCTATGGTGCCCCTATAAGTTACCTATCTGTCTCTTCTCCCTAGATTTGCCACTGGACTGAGGGCAAAGGGGGAAAAGAAAGCAAAGAAAAACCAACTTTATCAGCTGCCTTTCCCCTTCCCTGCTCTCTAAACATTATCAAGAGACTTACCTTTTGCTTGTCGTCTAATCTTATCTCCTAATGCTCTCTGACATTTGCAGCTTAGTCAATAAAGCCATAAAGCTGGAATTTCTAGCCAGAAAGCATTTCAGTGCATGCTCAGAGAGAGTCACTGAATTAGGGAACGATAAGAGACAGCACTGTATAGTGGTTTGAGCATTGGACCATGACTTTGGAGAGCAGGGTTCGAGTCCTCTGTTTAAAAATCTCCAAGGGTTTGGATGCCTGTTTCTCAGGGTAAACCTTTGGGCCCGTGGAATGGATGGAACCATGAACCTGTCTACACTGCACAGTTGTATCACTATGATTCCACTGCGGTCGCCGTGGCTTCATCTTATGGAATGTTGATTTAGTTTAGTTTGGGGAGGTACTAGAGCTCTCCAGCTCGGAATTCTAAACCCCGCTCTCTAAATCGCTAATCTCCGGGTTCCATGGGATGCAGCCGTGGCGTTTAAAGTGGAATCATAGTGCTACAGTTGCGTAGTGTAAACGGGCCCCAGGGAATGCCTGCCAAGGTGTGCCAAGATGGCGCCAGCCAAGAAGGGAATAAAACCACTTTGTTTGCATAACCGTTGCGGAATATGGCTTTTCCGGAGACAAGAAGGGAGGGATTTTTCGACACAGAAGGTGGATTTTGCAACGAGAGGCGATGACGCCTCTCGGCTCGATGTTTTTTGAGCTTCCGCTTGCTCACGGGGGGGAAGGCCCTCTCTGGTGTGTGGGGTGCGTGTGGGGAAAAGGGCCTCCTCGGTGGCTGCCCCCAGGCTGTGGAACTCCCTGCCACTGGAAGCCCAGCCAGCCTCCTTCCTGCTCTCTTGTCTACCAAAGGCAGGTCTTTGACTTTTAATGCCAGCGGAGTGTTTAAAAGGGTTGGCTTGTTGTTTTTCTTTTGTATCCCTTCCATTATATTTTTAAAGGTGTATATTAAACTGTTTAACCTTCTGTTAAATTCTTTTTCGTTTTGTTTTTAAAACTTCTGTAAAATACGTTACTGGCTAAGCTTTTTATTTTAAATTATTGAAAGCAGCTTTAGATTCCAGAGGCAGCACGATGTAGAGTGTTGGACTAGGACACTGGGAGGCCAGGGTTCGAATCCCTGCTTGGCCTGGGCAAGTGCCACTCTCTCAGCCTCAGAGGAAGACCACGGCAAACCTTCTCTGAAGAAATCTTTTGGGAAAGACAACGAAGCAGTGGTTTGAGTGTTGAGCTGAAACTCTGGAGGCCAGGTTTGAATCCCTGCTTGGCTGCGGAAACCCACCGGGCCAGTCGCATTCTCTCAGCCTCAGAGGGCAGAAGAGGCAAGCCCCCTCTGAACAAATCTTGCCAAGAAAACTCCATAATGAGTTCACTTTGTCAGTGTTGTCCGCCTTCAAGTAATTTCTGACTTAGGGTGACCCTAAGGAAAACCTATCACGGGGTTTTCTGGGGCTGAGAGGGTGTGATGTGCCCAGGGGCAGCCAATGGGTTTCCGCGGCCAAGCGGGGAATTGAACTCTGGTCTCCAGGGTGGTAGTCCAGTGCTCAAAGCACGCTGGTTTTCGGCTTCACCTTAGGGTTGCAATAAGTCAGAACCGACTGGAAGGCACACAACAGAGAGGCAACTTGGAGCAGATCTTAACGGAGGAGAGGCAACCCGGAGCAGGCCTTAATTAACTGAGATCTGTTCCTGGTTGCCACTACCCAGCCGCCGTCACCGTCTCGAAAGACATCCGGAAACCTCCCCAAAAACATGCAATTCCTTGCACCCAGGTGAGTCACTGGAGAAGACATTTGCATCTACCTCAGTTCCCAGGAGTGTTTGGGAACAACGGGAGAGGCGGTTGCTGCTCCAAGCCACGCCAAAATGTCGACATATCCGGCGCGGTCGACGCCTTCCCTAACCTATCCTTCTCCCCTCCTTCGGAATGGCCTCAGACTTCTGCTGAGGACGGCAGACACGTTACCCTCCGGCCTTCTGACGTCAGCCCGGGCCTGGCTCGGAGCCTGAGGCGCACAGCGGCCGCCCCGTTCTGGGACTTGAAAGCCTCGGCGTCCATCACTGGGGTTCCGCGATCTTTAACGTGGATCAAAGCGGAGGACAGCTAAAGAGAATCCCAGGCACTTTGGGGGCGCTCAGCTTGAAATGTGGCCCTACAGCCGGGTGCGCCCCGCCAGGTTTCGTGGCCCTCAGCCACGAGGAAGGTTCATCCAGAGTCCAAAGGGATGGTTTTCGGTTTTTCTGGAAGGGTCACAACAACTCCCAGCTACAGGATTGTGGGAGCTGTAGTCCCCTAAAGGCACTTTCCCAGTTTCTGGGTTTGACCAGTCGGCGGGCATAAGGGACGGTGTTGTGGGTTGAGCTTTGGACTACAACCATGGAGACCAGGGCTCGATTCCCCGCTTGGCTATGGAAACTGACTTGGGCAAGGCACACTCTCTCGGCCCACGGAAAACCCCACGATAGGGTTGCCTTAGGGTTTCCATAAGTCTGAAATTACTTAAAGGCACACAATGCTGGATTACCATGTAAAATATTCATTTAAGCGTGCTTAAAACAACTAGTTTAAAACAGTAAAGTTAAAAGCAGTACGAAATACCGAAATCGGACACAGTATTCCACCTTTACCGTTCAGCTATTTTACATTTAAATTCTCACGAGCTTAGGAAAGTTCCCTCTTTTATTTTTGGACTAGCTTCCACAGCATCCTCCTGCCACCATGCTGGTTGGGGAACGCGGGGAGCCGTAGCCCAGAAAAGGAACCTTTTCCCGAAATCCTGTCCCCAGCGTACACAATAGCTACAGATCGATTTTTAAAAAAACTCAGGCGGAGCAGGGCTGCGGAGGTAAAGGAGCGTGTTGTGTATCTTGGATTCGAAGAGTCTGAATATTTTGGGAAAAGGGAAGATAGAAAGCAAGGAGTGGAAAAGACTGTGATAAAAATGGTTTATTATGCGCTGGAGTTTCATGAGATACCAAAGGGGGGGTTGTTAAAGATCTCTGTGGCTTCTGGCGCTTTGCACATTTGGGACTGAAGCGGGGTCGCGTGTCTCCCTCGCCCTTTCGCTTCTGGACGTGTTGAGGCCCGCTCTTCCCTCGATTCGGATTCTTGGCCCCTCTGGAGGGGCCGCCGGGGCGTCGATGTGGCTCTCCCACCCCACCCACAGCCAAGGGTTTTCCTGTTCTCCCCACATGGGCTCGTCTGGCGATGCTCCGGAGAAACCGACGCCGATTGGCCCTCCGCAGGGATCACGCGGCGCCCGATTGGCCGGAGGCCTTTTCCCACACGGCGGCCACGCTCCCCCCGCCTGGCCGGCTTGCTCCTCCCACGTGGGCGCGCAGAGGGCTGGTGTGGCCGCCCCGAAGTCCCAGGGAACACGCCGTGCTCTTCCCCGGGCCTCCTCCGCCCGAGTCGTCGCCCAGAGGAGATGCTCAAGGGCCGGGAGACGCAGGCCGGGGCCGCTGGAAAAACCAGCTGGTGGGGATGTGCGGTGCGCCGGGCCCTCTGACGCCAGCCAGATGGGTTTTGGAGTACTCGCCCACATCCTGGCCAAACTCTAATAGCTACCCGGTGGCACGAAAGTGTTCGCTTGGGTTAGAGTGATCTTGTTGGATAGTCAGAATCCAAGAGCTGGAAAAGGCCCCCAAGGGCCGTCTGGTCCAACCCGTTGCCATACAGAGATCCGTGAAAGCGTTTCTGAAACGTGCCCGTCTGACTTTTGCTCGAGGGAGCAAATCCGTCACCCTCCGTTCTTCCATTGCCAAACGTCTCTTGCAATAAAAAAAGTTTTGTCCTGAAGTTTAGGTGGACTCTTTTTTCCTGGCGTTTGAAGCCACCGCTCCGTTTCCTAGTCTCCGGAGCAGCAGCAAACAAGCTGGCTCCGTCTTCTATAGGGCACCCCTTCGGGTATTTAAAGATGGTCCTATCGTGTCCCCCTCTCCGTCTTCTCTTCTCCAAGCTAAACACACCAGCTCCCTTCCCTCACAAGACTTGCTTTCCAGACTTTGCCCATCTTGGGCCACCTTTTCTCTGGATGTGTTCCAACGTGTCGATATTCTGCTGTACTTTTTGCAGCTGCGAAAAAGATAAAGAGGCCGAGGAACGAACTGGGGAAGTGAATTTTTATCTGGTGGTAATCTGCTCGCGTGGTTCTCACAGCTGTCGGGGAGGAGGGGGGTCAGGCTCTCGCATGCACTCTGGTTTTCTTCATTTACTTCTGGATCCTATAACCCTCGGAAGCCCCTCTTCCATCATCCTCGGTTTTGGGGGTGCTGCACCCCAACACAGCCCAGTTACGTGCCTAGCGGTAGGGATTTGGCTTGAATGCCAGCCGAAGGGATAAGTCTGGGTTGAATTTGTTCGGGGTCCTCATTTGGCCACTGACTGTGAGGGGATGGTGGGCCCCATCAGCAAAAGGGGTACAAACCCCCAAATCCCCCCTTGGTCCTGCTAGTAGAGGATTATGGGACCTGTAGTCCAAGCTCCAAAGTAGCCTAGGAGTTTTAATCCCAGCCCCTAGGTGTATTCAGAGCCTGGGAAAGTTCATTCTGGACTGCAGTTCCCAGAATTCTGGGAACGAACTTTTCCAAGTTCTGATTATACTTTGCAATTTTTTTTAAGCTGACCTATTTCCTCTCATTTGCCTCAAAGGCTTTTCCTAACTCATGATTCAGCTCTCTTCTCCAAAGAAAGGCACGGTTGCAGCCTTTCGGAGTGACACGCCCAATAATGATCAAGAAAGCATGAATTTAGAGCTAAAAATAAAATGCCCAGCTCACCCTTTTCCTCCATCTCAGCCCTGCCTTCTTTCAGCAATTCTTCCCAAGGGGTCAAAATAAGTGGTTCCTATTTTTTAAAACAAACTTTCCCAACCAGGAAACCATAGGACAATATATTGGCAGAAAAGCAGGATCCATCAATAACACAGTTGGAATGGGAATTATTCATAATCAATGTGATAATTTCTTTGAAAAGTGACTTTACTAGATGGTAGTTTTCAGAATCTTCTTGACAGAATAGTCAGTGACCATGCTAATGGTGGATTCTGGAAGATGTAGTCCTAGTACTTAGGCATTTGGGGCATTATAGTACCTCTCCATAGGTGTAGGAGCTAGCTTGATGTTCTCTGGAAGCCTCTGGAAGATGTAGTTCCAGTACTTAGATTATTTGGGGCATTATGGTGCTACTCGATAGATGAGGAACTAGCTTGGTGTTGTCTGGAAGATATAGTCCCAGTAGTTGGGTTTTTGGACATTGTAGTGCTACTCCCTAGATGTGGAAGCTAGCTTGACATAGCGCTTTGACTGTTGGACTAGAGAGACCAAGATTCGAATTCCCACCCTGCAATGGAAACCCACGGGCTGACTTTGGGCGAGTTACAATTTCTCAGCCTCAGCAGCAGCGGTAGGAAACCTGAATAAATCTTGCCAAGAAAATTGAGGCCGTGTGGAGGCCCCTCGGGATGGTGGTAGACTCTATATTTTTGGAAATCGTTAAACAGAGGTCGAGCGGGCCTCTTTTAGGACTGCTTTAGTGGCGCGTCCCTCCATGGTTGGAGGTTGGACTAGATGGCCTTGGTGGGACCCTCCAACTGCAGGTCATTTCCGCACCAGACTGTTACAGTGGTATCGCGCCACTTTCGACATCCTATGGAATCCTGGGGCTTGCAGGTTAGGGAGGGGCCTCAAAGGCCATCCTCAAAGGCCCTTCTCAAACTGCAAACCCCAGGATTCCATAGGATGCTGAAAGTGGAATAATAGCGCTGCAACAGTCTAGTGCGTAAGACCGTGGGATTCTGCGATTCCGTAGTTAACACGATGATGGACCGTGGTCGTTCTGGGAAGGTTCGAGATCTCTCAAGGGAGCAGCTTTTGCTGACGGGGCCCCGAGCGAAACGGAGCCTGCCGTTGCAGCTGATGAAAGAAGAGGAAGGGGACGATTCTTAGATTTCCTTCTGCGCCTCCCTGACTCAGCCGGCCACGCCGCCGGAGCATGCACGTTCACATGCAAAGCGGGCTCCTCCAATCCCCGCATGCCTGGCATCCCAGCCGGCCAATCGGGGCCCGCTTCCCCTTCGCCGCATGAGATCACCCTTTCTTAGCATCGCCGCCTTGTCAGCAGCAGGCGAAAGGGGAGCGCAGGTTTCGTGAAATCCTAAACTCCCGGTTGCAGAGGCTCTCCTTTCTTCCCACCTCTTCCCTGAGCCGCCAGCCTCTTCCACCACCCACAACATCCTTCCTGGAATCTCGCTTGCTTGCAATACCCACCTATCTCCACCCTCGCTCTCTATTTCTGGATTTTTTTTTTCCCCTGCGGAGCCTGCTTGGATGTGACTCTCACCCTGGATTGAGCCCCAAAATTTAATCTGCAGCCCCCAGGCCCAAAAAGGATGGAAGGGGGCTTGGACTGAGAAGCTGGAATGAATGTGCCATTTTTAAAAGATCTGGTATATCTCCATCACAGCATGGAGGTAACCAGTTGCAAGATAACTACTTAATTGTAGTTAGTTCCTCGCCCCACTACCGAAACAGTGACTGAATTACACAATAACTGTAACTTGAGCCAGCATCGTGTAGCGTTTTGAACATCAAACCATTATTTATTATTTACTGAACTTATATCCTGCCTTTCTCCCAAAATGGGACTATGAATTTGGGGACCGGGGTTTGAATCCCCACTCAAGCCATGGAAATGCACTGAGTGACCTTGTGCAAGTCACATTCTCTCAGCCTCAGGGGGAAGCCAAAAGAAATTCCCTCTGAACAAATCTTGCCAAGAAAACCTCACGATAGGTTCGCCTTAGAGTTGCCGGAAGTTGGCACATCGCTTCTTGCGTGTCTTGCATTGTTGTGTCTTGTGTGTCTTGCAGTGTTTCCAGTCCTCATGGTGGGCTTGCAAAACTGCATGAGCCATGGAGGTGTGGGTGAAATTTCCAAAGCGTGGGTGCAGAACGGGGCCGATCGGTGTTCCCAAGACCAGACAGTTGGGCTTGACAACCACTGAGAACCCTTTGTCTGCCCTCAAAGCTAGCAAAATAAGAATTAATTATCTGCAAGGAGGCTTTAAAGTTGCTTAATTTAGAGACCATCTGCCTCATTTGTTGACTTTAGTGCAGCCTCTCCTGTCCTGTTTTAAAAGAGGGTCTTTGGATTAAAGATACATAAGGAGAAAAATAGATAATCCACTGCCAGCTATGTAATCTGCATTTTAAAATCACTAGTTTGCATGAGTGTGCTTATTTTTGGTGTATCGGCGGTGAGAAATACATCCGTCGCCCACTCAAAGTGCAGCTATTACACTTTGGTGGCTCAGCTCTGATGAATAACAGTGCTCCAATCTCACACTGACACCGTCTTAACACAGCTTTCTAAAAATAGGGATTGCGATTTGTCAAGGAAAAGCAAAGCAAAGAAGGAAAAGAAAAGAGGAACAGTTGTGTTCGGCCCCTCCCGAAACTGCAAACCCCAGGATTCCATAGGATGTTGCAAGTGGAATCATCGCGCTATAACAGGCCAGTGCGGAAATCTCCTTAGAATCAGAAGGATCCCAAAAAGGCAATCTAGTTCAACCCCTGCCATGCATAGGATCAAAATCATAGAATCCTAGAGATGGAAGAGACTCCAAGGGCCATCCAGTCCAACCCCATTCTCCCATTCCGGAAGACACCATCAAAACATGTCCAACGTACGGCCATCCAGCCTCTCTTCAAAAACCTTCAAAGAAGGAGAGTCTTCCGCAATCCACTGAGGCAGCCGCGTATTCCACTGCCAAACTGCTCTTACCCTCGGGAAGTTCTTCCTAATCTCTAGATGGAATCTCTTCTCCTGTAATTGGGAGCCATTGCTCCGTGCCCTAGTTTCGGGAGCAGCAGAAAACAAACTTGCCCCGTTTTCCGTATGGCATCCTCTCAAATATTTAAACAAGGCTGTCGTGTCACCTCTTAACCTGCTCTTCTCCAAGCTAAACATCCCCAAACATTTCCTTCAGCCGCTCCTCCCATAGAGCTTCATGGTTTCCAGGCCTCCAACCATTTCAGCCATCTTCCTCTGGTCATGTTCCAGCTTGTCCCTATCCTGCTTGAACTGCGGTGCCAGAACCGGACACGATATTATTCCAAGCGGGGTCTGACCAAAGCAGAACAGAGTGGGGCCATCTGTTCCTACACCTGCGCTAGACTCCTACTGATGCGGCCCCGAATTGCATTGGCTTTTTCGATAAGCGGGAACGCAGGACGAAATCTCTCCTGTAAGATCTCTCCACCCGCTCAAAGATGGAGAATCCACCCTCTTTTAAACTCTGGGAGCAAAGAGGAACCAGGCTAAAGACGGCCACAGCTAACTCCGAGGAAGCAGGAGCCTTCTCAAAGCGCACGTCCTTGAACGTTAATGTCCCTAGAGCATTAATTGCAATAAATTATGCTTTGTGCCCGGAGGGAAAATGCCTTTCGTGCTCGTGAGACAAAGAGAACAGACCAAAGGGAGGAAACGGTCACACAGTCGGAGGAAAAGCCTTTGGCATTTTGGACGAACGGTCGCTGGAAAAAATAATGCATGCGATCTTTACCCCAGTTGGCTTTGGGTCAGGAAAAAGGACGCCGGAGAAAGAAGAAAGATTAGCTGTTGTTCTATTATACAACCCTGGGCCAGGCCAGTCTTTCCGTTCTTCTGCCTAAGATGGACCAGCTGGTTGCCTGAGCTTCCACCACACACACACACACGCAAGCACACTCACACATCGTTGTCAATGGCAGCCACATCACCTTTGACTTATGACCCCGTAAATGAGAGACCTTTAAAATTTCTAGCCATCAACAACCCCACTTAGGTCTTGCAACTTCAGGGCAGAAGCCATAGCCTCCTGGATGGTTTCAATCCCCTCCCGTGGGGCAGTAAATCCGCTCCATGGTTTAGCCCGGACTTCAAAGGAGCTCTCCGTGGTGCTGGGCTTTACTCCTGAATAGGTTCAGCGTCTCGGAGAGCTCATTTGAAACTAGCCAAAAACCCGCAGGGATCGACCACCCTACTCCCATGGAATCCATCTGCTGCTGGTGTTATATAATCTATAAGTTATCCTATAGAAATATTGCAGCTATTGCAGTGACCAGTTTGTTGCTCTGGAGTTCCTTTACTGTGGCAACGTTGTACCGGATTGCACCATGGTGCAACTGAGTGCACAGTGGGCGGTGGGGCTTTACACTTCCCTTTTCCACAAGGTTTATATTGTTTGCACAATGTCAATCATGATACCACTTTTTAGGGGGTTTTCCTGAGTCTCTGAGCCACTCTGAGCCACTGTACGACTCTGGATGTCATCGACTGGACAGCAAAACTCCTTGAAGCAAATCTATATCTTGTCTGGATCGTCTATATCTTGTCTTTTTTGCCTGTAGACTTTGAAGGGGGGGGAAATATACAGTATAGCTAATAATATATTAAAAGATTAACATTAAAAGGTCATTACGCTGCCAATAACATCAAAGTCAATTTAAAGGGCGCAATTAAAATAATAAGAGGCAATTTAAAAGCAGCACAGCGTCCCATGAAAACCCGTTCTGTTATTATCCAAATCATTGTTTTTGTCGTTGCTGCCGTAGTTGTTAAGTCAGGCACGGTTTAATGGCAAGCTAGCTGACAGCAGCGGGTTTCCTATATACCCAGGAGCGATTGATTCTTGCCAGAAAAGTTGTATTTAAACGAATTTTATTTTGAGGTGAGTAGGACAGAATTTTTTTCCAGTTTAATGCCATCCTCTTACACATCTAGCCACATATGAGATAGTTGACTTTTCCACGGATCCAGAGCCCACTCCCAAACTCCCAAAACCGGGCAAAATGAGAAAAAGTGACGTCATTTCCAGCCCACTGGGGGAAAGGGGGGGGAAATTTACCCCGATCCCTTCACAGTCACCGACCCCTGTGCTAGGCTGTGCTGGAAAGGGGATGCTGGGAGTTGCAGTACAACTTCCGGAGGGCTGCATGACTCCCTCTCCGGTCCAAATTCAAACCAATTCATTCTCTATGCTCCAGCTGTTGCTTCGGCTGTCGACCGGGGCACCTTACCCCCTCCCTGCATTTTTCCTCCTTGCTCGCTCGCTCGCTTTCGGTCCTAGCTTGGCCGAGAGAAGACCTGGGCTCCCTCTCCTTGTAGGGTGATGTTGAATTGGGAGGGCAGGGTGGTTGCCGGGGCCTCGTCCTGTTCTTTTTGAATCTCCTTGCTGCCTCTTGCGGGAGTAAACAACTTCCAGGAACGCTATCTCGGACATAGATCTGTGTGGGTACAGAAGCAAAAAAATCCCCCCCGGGACAGCTGGTGTGGGTAAACAGCTGCCTCTGGATTTGTGAGAGTTTTCTGACCGTGCAGCACGATCAAAAATATCCACTCAGAATCTGCCTAGGGAAGGGACTGGATTACCCTTGGTGAGCTAAAAATCTCCTCCAAAATAGGGTTGTCAGGTTTCATGGACTGGCCTGGGCAGCTGGGAGGAATCTCGCAGTGACAGCGTTGTCTTGAAAATAGCATTCTATATGGGAGTTAGATCTAAATAAGTGGACTTGCGTCTTTGGGAAACCAGACTGAGCAATCTCAGAGCATCCTTATCCAGGAAGGGACAGCCATGATGCTACTAAATAGAGGAACCAGTGAAGTGACTGGTCCATATTGGGACCAATGCAAAATGGGAGCTGCTGGAAAAATTACTCCGGTAGGACTACGACTCCCATGTATTCTTAAAAGCGGGGCTTATGAACGTATTCAAAACAGGGCATGGGAAAGTGTGCTTTTGTCTGCTCAATACGGTGCTTAGAACACTTAATTTCCAACCACAGGATGATGTTCTCATTTCTTAGTTGCTCTTATTTGCCTTCAGGTTCAACTTACGGAGACCCCATAAATGAATCACCCTGATATCAACAGCCCTGCTCAGGCCTTGCAAGACTCAAAACTGCGGCTTCCTTGACGAAGTCAATTTGCTAACAGAGTTTCTTAGCACCTTGGCTATGTAGTTTAGCGTGCATAAAGATTCCAATCCATATTAATCATTGTTTTTTTCCAAACTGAAAAACAGGTCTACCTGCAGTCAGGAAAATCTTTTGGGAAGAATCATAAAATTGCAAGGATTTCATGCACTTTTCTCTTGCTTTTCTGAGCATCCCAAAATGTTGCGGAAGAACTATTCTGCAGAGAAGAGCTTTGAAGGTTTTTTGTGCCCATGTTCAGAGGAACTCTTGCCTCTTTGCCCTGGCGTCAGAAACAAACCCAGTTTGTTGCCGGGCAGAAAACTTTGGCCCAAACTTTATTTCCCCAGCAAAAGAGCTCAAAGAAGGCAGCGCGTGGAACTGGGGGCTGTTGTTAAGCAAAGTGTTTTTGCAATTCCCTTTTTACTGGAAAATTCCACCCGTTTCTTGACCATCCCTGCTTGCATTGGCGATATTTTTATATCAGCCATCAAAGGTAGGAGTGAGTCACATGAAGGTAATAACACATACGGCTCCACCGACTCACCACTTTGACCTTGAGTTTTTCTATTGTGCTGATTTTTTACAGGTGCCGGTCATTCGTGCGGCGAAACATTGCTCTCTGGCACTTATTCTCAAAGAGGGAAAAAAAATTGCCCCACCTGCGGTTTATAGGTAACTGCAGAACAGATCTGGCAACAATTTTTTATTTTAGGAAATAGTTATCTTAACCCACCATGGCCATGCTAGCTGGAGGTTTTGAGGAGTCTGTGGATTTCCAAATTCCATCCCAGGATGAGATTCAAAAGCCCTGGAATAATTGTACTAGGAAATGCATTCTTTCCAAAATGGCTTGTACCCCAGGGCAAAAGTGCATGATTCAGAAACTGTTTTGGTGATAGAGTCTCCCAGAAACAAGCAGCCTTTTTGCCAGTCAGCTAAAAACGGCACCAGCTCTCTGGAGATTCCTTCCAAACTCTCTTGCCTCCTCACGCGTCAGTCGGATTCATTCGTCCCTTTCTTCCTCCACCAGCCTCTGTACACCCTTGGCAAGGGGACGTCGCTCTGGAACGGGTCATTCCAAAACATGCCATTCCAAAACGCACCATTCCGAACGGCATCGTTCCATAATGTTTCATATGTTCCGCTCTGGAACATACCATTCCAGAACGGGCCACAAACCTCTTCCTCTGTCTCGTACGTGCTTTCAAGACACCTGTCCACTTATGGCCACCCCATTAATTTCATCAGCTTTTCTTAGGCGAGTTATCCTCAGGGGTGGTTTTGCCAGTTCGTTCCTCTGAAATAGAGCCCACAGCACCTGGTACGCATGGATGGTCTCCTATCCAAGGATTAACCAGGGGTGACCCTGCTTTGCTTCCACGACCAGACAGCATCTGGTGCCTTTAGGGTATTTATGCCGTGTGTGTGTATGTGCCTCAATGCATGCTGCTGATTTCATAAGGTTTTCATAGGCAAGGAAACCTCAGAGGTGGTTTGGCCAGTTCCTTCCTCTGAAAAGCAGCCTATTATTCATTGGCGGTCTCTCATCCAAGTATTAACCAGAGCTGGCCCTGCTTAGCTTCCAAGTTCAGATGGCCTCTGGTGCCTTTAGGGTATTCCTATATTGCTTTCTAACTCCCTGATGTGTTTTGAGTCTTGTCATGATGTATTTTTCAAAGTCTGCTGATCTGAAGGGATCATATCTTAGTATATTCAAGTAAATCTTTTCTCCAAATTGTTCAAGTCGTTTCTGACTTACTGAGACCCTAAGACAAACTCAAGAAGCAGTGAGGTGTAGTGGTTTGAGTTGGACTACAGATCCAGGAGACCAGGGTACACTTCCCCACTCAGCCATGGAAACCCACTGGCTGACCTTGAGCGTGTCACATGCTCTCAGCCTCAAAAGACCCCGTGATAGTTTCACCTTAGGGTCGCCACAAGTCAGAAACAACTTAAAGGCACACAACAACAATTAATTACTTAGATTGGAAGGAGGGCAGGGAACCATTTTGTTGCTCTTTTACTTGTAAAGCACAATGTAGAGTAAATCAGCGGCAATAAGAAGTAACTTCCACTCTGGAACGGAATGGAACGGACTGCCCTCGTCACCTGGAATGGAGCTCAATTCCATTTTGCAAATGTCAGCTCCCATTCTGGAATGCAATGGAAGTGCATCATAGAATGGAAATAAATTCCATCAGGCTTTCTATTACTCAGAAATAAACTCCATCGCGTTCAGTAGGGAGGGCTGGCTTTCGGATCTGTACAGTCGTCCTTTGCTTTTCTGTTTCTTTGCGGCGACTTTCTTTAGCACGCTAAGCGTCGCTGGATCCTCCCTTGGTGTTTCTGCCTGTCGTCTAGAGTTACCGGGCAAGAACATGAATCTTATGTAATTTTATAGTGACTGCTTACAAAAGAGTGGCACCTTCTTGGCCGGGAACGCGGTCATTTAAGCCGGTATATTATACTATACTCTCCTGCCCTGCTTGGGTTGCAGGGCGGAAAGTTCAGCAGAACTGAATTGCTCAGTCTGAAGCCCAGAGCTCCAAGGTCGTTGAGGGGGCAGGGGTCTGTCCTGGATTTTAGTCTGAACTTGGGAAGGGCTGTCCAAGGTGAGCTGGACCTGTTTGGGGAAAAGCGTTGGATCTCTTCGATAAGTCCTATAGAGGACCTATAGAGGATCTTGGGCAATAATTATCTTAATTAATCGAGTCATCTAGATATCTTGTTGTTAACTGATGTCAACTCAACCGGATGGAGGACTGAGCGAAGGTGTGGAAAATCTGGAACTATTCTAAATATCTATAGAATATTAATGTTAATTCATGGGTATGTGTTCTAGATTGGAGACCTTGGGTTCTAGATCAGAGGCTATGGGTCTGAGATCAGAAGACACTTATTCTAGAACCCCAACCAAATTAATCTGTCCCAGGTCAGAGGTCATGAGTCCTAACTCAGAGAAAAGGGGATCTAAGTGGACCTGAGCCCCCAAGACCTCTTTCCCTTTTTTAAAGAAAGTCTAGGTTTGCAGCTCTTCTTTGCAACTTCGTCCGCTCCTGGCCTTGCCAACCTGGACTTCATTTGCTTCTCCGAGCAAGATTTACAGGGCATCAAATGAACGCCAGCTGTCTGTGCGGCATCTTCGGGATGAGATACAGTTGATCTTCTTCCCTCCTCCACCACTATCTCCCCAAGGTCTGCCCTCCGTCTTACCTTTCCCCCGCTTGGCCGGTGGACAACTTCCCACCTGTCCCGTAGGGATCAGATCTTTTGGCCGGCCCAGGACAGGACGGATTTAAGCCGTGCTGTATCGGATGCCCACCTTGGCAGACCCAGGCCTCCTTGGCATGTTGTACAAAGGTCGCCGGCTTGTGCCGACCCAACCAGTCTGCTCCCAGTTCCATGTGCTGCAGGGAGCTGGATTATTTTCTTCGGCTAACCCGGCTGTTTTCCCACTGGGCACCCTCTAAACACCCTAAAGGTGCCAGATCCCATCAATCTTGGAAGCTATGCAGGGTCAGCCCTGGTTAGTACCTGGATGGGAGACTGCCAGGGAATACCAGGTGCTGTTGGTTCTATTTCTGAGGGAGGAACTGACAAAATCAACGCTGCATATTCCTTGCCTAAGAAAACCCTTGTAAATTCATGGGGTGGCTATAAGTCGACAGGAAACTTGAAGGGTTGCCTAAATACCCTAAGGCAGCAGATTTCATCAGATCTTGGGAGGAAAATTCATGGGGTTGCTACAAGTCGATAAACGACTTCAAAGCACCTGCACACAAAAGTAGGGCCTAAATCATGTGGAATTCTCAGTCCAGTTGAGTCCTCTGATATCAGTGGAAGGGATTTAAGCACCTACACAACTCTAAGTAAGGGTCTGAGTACCCAAAAGGCACCAGATCCAATCTGATCTTGGAAGCTAACCAATGTGCCGTCCATGGTAGTGAGGGAAACGCAAGCACTGGTTGGTACTTGGATGGGAGACAGCCAATGGTGCCGTAGGCTCTATTGCAGAGGAAGGAACCGGCAAAACCACTTCTGAGGATCCCTAGCTTAAGAAAACTCTACAAAATTCATGGGGTTGCCATAAGTCGGCAGGCGACTTGAAGGCGCGTACACACACGTGCATACCCCCTTTTTGGTACACCTGCTGTCCCCTTGGGGGGCAACAACTCTGGCTTGTGGGCATTCGGTCCACGCGTAGCAAAGGCGACCGCAAAGTTGCAAAATGGCTCCCATCCCTGCAAAGGAGTAGTAAAACTCCGGCAAAGTGCCACCGAGTTCATTTTGCGTGTAATTTGCTGGATTTCTCAGAACTGGGGCTGTCCAAAGCAGAGTCCATTATGAAACCTCAGCAGTGTGGTTCCTCCTCCATGCACAGATGCGCCTGGCAACGGCAGATAGACACAGGTCTGTTTACCACAAAGTTTCCTTTAATCTCTGGGTTGCACATGGATGCCTGCTCAAACTTCCTCCAGACCCCCCGGCCGTTAGAGCGAACACTTCTCGCTTCTCCTCCTGGATATTTGACTGCTGTTTCTCCCCTCTGCTGCGATTGAGAGATTTCACCCGCCTTATCTAGGGCACCTTTGTGATCGCGTTGTTTGCGTTTCCCTCACTACCGTGGATGGCACATTGCCCATAACGGGGTTGCCAGGCTGTGGCAGCCAGAGATAATTCCCCACCACCACCACCTTTTATTGACTTTGACGCTTTTATGGAGTCCACTGAGTTTAATAGCAATTGCTGATCTTGCTTCCAAAGGCCAGGAGATTATCTTTTATTTTCTTTAAAGACGGCCTTATGTCACCAGGCCAAGATGAAGCCAGGGTGGAAGGTTGGAACGTTTCATCTCTCTGCTCAAAGCGGTGATTTATTCTCTTTCTGAAGCCCTCGCCTCTTGGTGCCCTGGGATCTGACAACTCGCTGTTCCGATGCTTCCAAGTTAAGGACTAGTTCCGTTATTTTGACCGGGGTTCCGCTCTTGCGTCAGCTTATAGGGGGTCTCTTGGAACCGTTTGCACGTACCTGCCGTTTCCAAAATGGGTTGGGGAGGGAAGGTGCCAAGACAGGTGAGAGATTTGCAAGCAGCACGCATGCGGTCAGTCCCAAGTGAACCTCCGCTAAGGCCATTTCCACACTGGAGCATTATAGCGCTATGATTCCACTTGCAACATCCTATGGAATCCTGGGGTTTGCAGTTTCGGGAGGGGCCGACCAGCCCCTCCCGAAACTGCAAACCCCAGGATTCCATAGGATGTTGCAAGTGGAATCATGGCGCTATAACACCCCAGTACGGAAGGGGCCTAAGTCCTTCATGTTCCCTACAGTGCAGCGCATGGCTTCTGCCTTTCCCCCAATTTCATTTTCTGACAGTGCTCTGGTCCCTAAGCTGTCAGATAAATGGGGGAAGCCCATATTTAATTAATATTTTCAATGCTGCATGGGAACGAACGTTGCGTAGTGGGTTAAGCATCGGACTGTGATCCTGGAGCTCGGGGTTCGATTCCCTGCTCGACCGAGGAAACACGTGGAGTGACCTCGGGCATATCGCACCCTTTCAGCCCCGGAAAACCCCACTGTAGTTTTGCTTTGGGATCACCCTAAGTGAGAAACAACAAATTGCTTCTCTGCATTGAGATGCAAAGTACACAAGCACGTTTCTTAACGTTCAGACGGGAGGGGTTTTGTAGTTCCGTTTCTCATCCACATGGATTTGGAGCTCGGCCTGGGAATCCTATGGCGGTGCAGCTGCCGCTGGACTGCAAGTTCCACCAACCCCCGTCGGTATAGCAATGCTCAGGAGTGATGGGGGTTGCAGTCCAACATCTTCAGGAGGGACACACAACTCCCACCCCCTCAACCAAGGGTTCAAAGTTTGCCCTCACCCCAACAGAGGCTGGTGACTCTTGATACCAGTCAGGCGGTCAATCTTCCATTGCAGTCCAACATCTCAAGGCGCACATTATGCCCATCATAGGTTATGGCCGGTGGAACTTGGCAACAATATCTGGAAGGCTTATTTCCACCATCTCCCCAGATCCAACCCGCTAGTCTCAACCGCAGCAGATACACTCAAATCAATAGGACTTTCGTTTGTTAGCCAAATTCTCCCCAAGTCTGTACTGTGAATTTTACAATGTAAAACCCTAGGAAATCCAGCGTCCAGTTCTGGGCACCCCAATTCAAGAAGCACATGGTCAAGCTGGAGCAGGTCCAGAGGAGGGCCACCAAAACGGTGAGGGGCCTGGAAGCCATGAAGCCCTATGAGGATAGACTTAAAGAGAGCTGGGTATGTTTAGTCTGCAGAAGAGAAGGTGAAGAGGGGACATGATGGCCATGTTTAAATGTCTGAAGGGATGCCATGTAGAGGAGGGAGTGGGCTTGTTCTCTGCTGCTCCAGAGACCAGGACAAGGAGCAGTGGATTCGAGCTGCAGGAAAGGAGATTCCACCTGAACCTCAGGAAGAACTTCCTGACGGCCAGGGCTGTCTGGCAGTGGAATCTGCCGCCTCCATGGAGTGTGGTGGAGTCTCCTTCTTTGGAGGTTTTTAAGCGGAGGCTGGATGGCCATCTGTCGGGAGTGCCTTGAGGGTGTTCCTGCATGGCAGAGGATTGGACTGGATGGCCCCTTCCAACTCTACATTTCTATGATTCTATGAAAACCTATTTCCACTTTCACAGGTGCAGAATTTGAGAGCGCAGTGAAGTACAAACCCCATCATCCCCCCAACCAGAGCAGCCCCAAACCTGTTCAAACAAGCAGACGACAAAACCAGCATTTTAGTTTTTTGAAACTTTATTAGAAAGGTTACCCCAAAAGGGGGCTTTTTGTAGAGTTTTAAACAGTACAAAATATAATTAAGTTTCAAACCAAATACAAAAAAAAAAGCAAAAACATGAAAACAAATAACCACAGTAGAAAAAAAAAGATTCAGTACGCCCAAATTTGTGTCTGAAAGTCACGTAGTTCATCTTGTGACAACAAAACCTGGGGTCCATTAACACTTTGAATAATGCAGTGCTATCACAAAAACAATTTTTGAAAAAAGTGCATTTCTTCTCTTTCAGTGGGGAATAAACCAAGTTATTCGCTAGAAAACGCAGGGAGGGGGGAAGAAAGGCAGCTCAAGTGGCAAAAATTTTGCTTCGCAACTTGGTTTGAACAGGAGTTTAAGGCTGAGATTATAGGAAGCCCGGTTTTTAGTATGTGTCGGCTTTGTGGGAAAATACAAAGCCGCTTTGGCACCGCTTGACAAAGAAAGGGTATGCATTTGGTCTTGTAGATATTTGCTGATGCCAAGGAACCAAGGGAATGCCTGAGAAATCTCCTGGGGGAGGCGAAAGCTCCCTGAAGTCTTGTCCTCCCTAATCGTTCACGGCTGCCAACAACCTGCCCTGCGCCTGAAAAATGATCAACTCTGGTTTTTCCACAGAACACCAAAGATTCAAAACAAGCAAAACAGACATAGTGATTTCCATCCCTAATAACAAAATAACAAAACAAAACAAAAAATGTTGGCTTGTTTACGTATTTAGGAGAATGTAGACATATACAGAACAGAAATCAAGTATTAGAGATTAAGTTACATTTTTTTTCTTTAGAAAGTTACAATTCTGAGCACAGTTAGAGCTGCTTGTATAAACAGGACATAGTCAAGACAGACAAATCTATTTGCTCATTGCAAAGTTGGGAGTTCGATTCCCGCTTTGGATGGAGTGTTTTATTGCTACTTCTTAACCACCTGAGATCCTCGTCTATTTCTGCCTCTTTCCTTTCGCCTGGTGCTGATGAGAAAGGCCCGTTCCAGCACCGCCGGTCAACAACTACAAACTGTCTTGCTCACAACTCTCCCCACTCTCTTCTAAAGTTCCCCCGAGGTCGAGGTGTTTGGCTTTAAAGCCTAGCAAACCGGTCTACCCAGGAGATGACCAAGACAACCTACTAGAACCCTGCTTCGTTTCTACTCAAATTTTTCGGGCGACCCCACTCGCATCTAAACCACAATGTCCAAGAGACCTTTTGATACAAGGTGCCCTCAAATCCATCCATTACACAACGAATACATTTTATTACTCAGTAGTATTTACTCTAAGCCATTAATCTGCTGGCTTTTCACCTCTCCTCCTTCATTAGAAAAAAAAGAAAGAACCCAAAATGCTTCTCCCACCGTAGTCCACGCCTGCCGCTACCCTCCACAAATGCTCAAAACTTCTCATCAGCAGTCGTGGGAAGAAAGTCCTGAAAAGACTGTGAAGGCCAAAGCTTGTGGGCTCCTCACGTCTCATGGCTTCTTCTTCTCAATCAGCCTGTCTCTCGCGCATGAAGACAGAGGCATTAATTAAGAGAGAGCCATTCTATTCTCTCCTCATTGATGAGACAAGATTCTCGGGAGATGATGCCCTGACACCATAAAGTCGTCTGTGCTTTTCCGTCAGAGACTTTCTGCCTGGCGTATCATCGCAGCAAGTGCAACCGTTGAAAGAGTCCACAAAAAGCTGGAGAAAGAGACAACTGCTTAAACGTTGCTTCTCTGGCTGCTGCTCACTGGACATTGTTGTTGTTGTTCACAGCGCATGGATCCACCTGGGAAAGCGGGAAGACAAAAAGAAGAACGTTTGAAATGGAGGCCAGATGTATTAGAAATGAGATCCACTCTCCTTTAAACTGGGCACTGCACAGGCTGATGCTCAAAAGGTGATCAAGATCAACCTCCACTTTCAAAGGCCATGTGCCCTCCCACACTCCACCCTTCTTTGAAGGTCCAACTAAAAAGGGGGCCACCACAGGTGAGCTCTAACCCGGCAAGTGAGGGCCTGAGAATTGCAATGCTGTCCACAACCAAGTCAAGGAGACTCACCTCTGTGTAGGTAGGGGGTGGCATGAACTTGAACTCCGGAGCATACATGAAGATGGGGCTGTCAAAGGAGTTGTCCAGCTCATCCAGAAGAGGGGTGGTGGGACTCTCCAGACGGTGGTCTTCGGGGACAATGTCCAGGTAGCATGGAGGTGCTGCATAGAAGAAAGGAAAAGAAATACCAGTCAGTCCAGGTGAAATTGAGAAGAAAATAAGGTGTGCCTAAGAAAACCATTCCCTCTGCAACTTCCTTAGACAATATATCCTGATGCTACGATAGGACTGCTGTCCTCCTCAGGCCCAAACCAAGCGCAAGGTACCACTTCCTCAACACTTTCACTTATTTTAAATTAAAGAGAATGGTGGTGTCTACATCACTGGGCCTCCTTCCAACCCTGGGATTCAATTTAGACTGCCTCCGTAACTGAAGTTGATTCCTCTGAGCAGCCCCATTTTTTTCCAAAACTGGAAAAAAAATCTAAGGGGCTGAAGGGAGCACAAGTCTGATGGCCTTGCCATTCCTTCTTTACATGTCAAGGTCTATGAATAGCCAGGACCCAGAAGGGTCTATTTTTTTGTTAGGGTGAAGAAAAGAGTAGGGACAAAGGGAAACCTGCTCACCTTCTGGGGCATCAGGGATGTTGAGATCCACCCAGCTCATCTCTGAACTGGTCTGGCTAGCCATGCTGGAGCTGGAGCTGTGGCTGCCGATGCCGGAAGACTTGCTGCCGATGACAAGGGGGAGCTCCAGGATGACCTTCTTGGAGCCTGGGACGCTGACATAGATCTGGAAGAGAACACAAGCAACAGGTAGTGAGACAAATGTCTTGGAATGGGGGAAAGAGAGAAAAAAAAAGAACACCCAGTCTGCCTGCCTTCACATTTCTAACATGCTGGATGGGGATGAACTGGAGAGTATGAAAGTGGTTTGCACCTCTCGTTTGGAAAATCATTCCCTAATGTCTTAATCACAGATGTGGCTTCAGCCACCTCTGACAGTTCAGCGACGTCAGAAAGGCCTGTTGTAATTCAGGCTAAGCCCTGGCACTGAAAACAGTTGCCAGGGTCACACCCTGGCTAAAAAATCATCCCTGATTATAGGTACGGCTGAAAACACTGGATAAAATAAGGATCAACTGTAATGAACTCCATGATCTGTGTTGTTATGGATAGAAATAAGTGGGTTTTGTTTTTAAACCACAGAAAAGGGAATGCCTTCCCTTCAGCACTCCTCACCTGCAGGAAGTATTCCACACGTAGGATGTGGCAGCCCAGAATGGACGGCTTGATCTTCTTGACCCGGATGGTCTTGCCACGCCATGTCTCCGACATGCCTGAGATGATGTGGTTGCCCCGGACACAGGAGAGCTTCTGGCAGAAGACTTTGGTTTGCCCATTGGCCAGGTAGGTGTGCTTGGCTATGATGGCAGCCTTGGGCACGACGATCCTGGAGCAGGTGTTTTCAAAGTCAGCGTTGATACAGATCTCATCACCTGAGAGAGAGATGGTACAGAGGGGAGAGAGAGAAATTTAGTTGGGGAATGCTTTTAGGACTTCAGAAGTTACAGCAAGGTGGACAAAGGAGGCCCTTCCCCAACAGAAAGCTAACCATGTCTAAGTTCCCCACATAATTTTGTCAAACCAGACCTTTTCATCATCTATATCTGCATCCCCTTAAGCCACGCCTGAACTTTTGGAATGGCTACAAATTTACTAGTCACTCCTGAAGCAGATAATAAGAGATAAGAACTACTATACATATATATAAGTTTTGACCTTCCACATCAACCAGAAAGGCAAAAAAAAGCTAAACTCACCTTCACAGAACCCTTTGCGGTCAATCCTGGCACTCACTGAAATGTGCCCATCAGGGATAAACATGCAAGACACCTTCTTTTCCTTCTTGGCAGAGACAGGTGACTGTAAGAAAATGCGTAAAAACATTAACTTTATGTTGCATTTTCTGTTTTGTTTTGAGGAAGTGATACAGCAACTTGGTTCTGGCATGTCACCCTCTGTTCTCAGAGTTCAGCCTTGGTCCTTTGCCTGACTTATCCTTTGGTCACTCCTCATTTAGAACTTAATTTATAACTAAATTATCCTCATTTCTTGTTTAAATGAGATACTTGGACACAGGCTGCAAGGCGAACAGAGGCACAAGACCTCTGTGTGAACTCTGAACAGATTCAGCAACCGTGGGAAAAAAAGAAGAAGAAATACCCACACATTTCATAGATTGTAATTCAGGCAGCAATGCTTACTAAGACGCTCCTGAAAGGTAGCCAATTTCTGAGACACTAAACCTGCCCAAGCTGTTGACTCCCCACTGACCAGCGATCAAAGACAAAAATGTGGCAGTAATTACCATCAGATCTGGAGTGCTGACGTCAATCTGATCCATGACCTTAAAATACTTCTTTATCTTTTCAGTTGGGAAAGAGGGACGGTCCAAGAACGCCTTCACCCAATAATCGACAGAGCCGTACTTGCCCTTGAAGGTGGTACCAAGGGGCCTGAAAGAACACGAATGAATTAATAAGACTCAAGAGAGAACGACAAATAGCCTCTCAATTTTGTTTTTCTTAACAGTTTCAATGGCCAGGTTCAGCCAATACCCACCCTTGAGGCAGCTCAAATCCAAACTTGTACTCGTAGGTGTTTCCTGGTCTCAGAATCACAGAACCATCTCCATCTAGAAAGACAGAAAAAAAAGATGGATGTTAAAGCCTAGCAGAGACTCATTTTAAAATACATATGTACTAAATTTTAAAGAAAATGCAAGGCAGCTATTCTTGTTAAGGCCAATGTACTCTCCAAGGACTTCAGAATTTAAACTCTGGAGCTGGTTTCTAGGGTATCTTCTCTTCAAAGGCATAACAGAATGTTTCAAGAAGAGCCACTGTTCTGATCCACCACCAATCCTATCTGTTATTATAACAAATTAAGATCCTGAGAGGCACTGGACCAACCCTTTTTTTAAGACACAATTTATTGTCCTCTGTAACACGTTTCAAAAGATCTGCATCATCTTCCTCTCTGCACGCCTGCCGAACTGGAAAGGAGACATCACAGAACCCAGCAGCTTTGAGGAATTTCACATCTCTCTCCCGCAACATGCTCGCTCTGATCTTCAGCCAAGTTTCAACAACTATGCCTCTCTGTCTTGCAGGGTGAGGAGTCCCGTCTGCTGCTAGGAAATCACCGCCTATTAATACCTCGGTCTCAATCGCCGGCCAATTCCCCTTCAGAATGACTAGAGGGACGTACTGTACTCACACATCCTTCTTTGAGAAGTCTCGCTTAGCAAAGCAGTGACTTTAAGAGCAGACAGGGAGCCCAGCCATTCATTTCAACTGACCCATCCCACGCCCTCTGGGATGAATAGGAGCAGCCTCCTTTGCTGGCTTCCTAAACCTTAAGCATTACTTGGATGGAAGACCACCAGCAAATGCATGGACCTCTAGGCTCTGTTTCATAGGAAGGAATTTGCAAAAGCACCTCTCGGAAGTCCTCTCCTAAGAACACCTATGAAACTCACGGGGTCGCCAACTCGAAGGAACACGCACGCCTAGACTGCTATCCCCAGTCCTAATCTCTTTGGAAGTCTGCATCACAGAAGTAATTGTTCAAAGGGGATGTATCTTTTCCAAAAGCACGCAAACTTGCTTATGGTAATTCAGCAGTTTGTCATCATGCATGGTTAAAACTCAACAAATAATACAATGCAAGATTCTCAACTTCCCAGTCCTAATTCAGAAGAGATGAAGAAAGCAGAACCCATCGGTCACCCATGCCATTTTTGTGTACCTCAACAACCCTGCAATTTCTTGTGTCTTGAAACAGTGGGCAGTCCGCCCTATTTTTGCCTCTCCCCCTTCTGCTTTACAGACATACAAACGCAAGGGGGGCTGAGTCCAGCCCAAAAAAACAAAAAAGACCAACCAGACAATAACCAAGTGCTGCTAAAAACCCATCCCAAAGAGTCCACACAAACACACAGAGATCCAAGTTACATCATTTCCTACTCTTGTCACCTTCTCAGAACCACAACCCAAACATGAAGCCTTCTCTGCTTGGACGCGAAACTATGCTTGCAGCATTTTTTTTTTTTAAATTCCAAACAACTTTACAAAAGATCGGAATTTTGACTCTCTCTCTCTCTCTGCCTGTAAATCAAAACTCCGAGAGAGGAGGGGAAAAAACCCTGCGTTTTCTTCCCAGACTTCAGGGCTCCCAGACCTAGAAACGCAGCAGCCACACCAGCCGCCAAGAGGGGGATGCTCACCAGCCAGATGGTCGTCCAGGAGGAGGACATCCTCATAGCGAAGGTACTCCGTCTTCTGCCGGCACTGCTGGGGGCCGCTGGTCCAGCACACCTTGGCCGCCCCGCAGGCCACCACCCGCACGGCGGCGACCCGGGTCACGTCGGCCACCTCCACCACCACCCGGCCGGCCACCTTCTCCCCGCTCGAGTAGACCTTGTCGGGCTCGCTGAAGACCACCTCGAAGGTCTTGAGCTTCTTGAACATCACCATGGCTGCGGAGCTCGAATGAGGGCTTGCTTTGCCAACCCTCGGCGCCAAGATCTGGGGATCAATTGCCCACAGGTTTTTATTTATTTTTTTTAAATAAAATTTGTATACCTCCCAGTGGAGTGTGGAAGGACCAAGAAAATTATTTTCTTTTTATAAAATACTAAATCGCCAAAATTGAACAGCCGATTCTTTTTTTGTTTTAGGAAATGTGCCCAAATGCACACTCCTTTTGTTCAAACAAGTAAGAGTCCGCTACTCAAAACAGCTCCACGGACACCTCCTCTCTCTCAACCGCCTGCCAGGCTTCTGCCGTCTGCCACCCGGATGCGCCGCTTTTATAACCCCCTCATCCTGTTGATCTCAGACGCTTTCCATGCAGCCGGCTCGTGTCCCCTCGTGCTGCCCTCGTGAACAGCGCTCCCATTGGCCGCCCGGCCGTGTTTACGATCCCCTCGGCCAATCGGAGCGCAGCCGGCGGCGCGTGGACAGCGTGTGTAGAAGGGATGCCGGCTGCGAAGGAAACTGGAGAAGGCGGCGGTCCGAAAGGGGTGCCGCGGGGAGGGGGAGCGGGGAAGGAGTGACGGAAGAGAGAGCCAATAGGATGGCGAAGGAAGGGAGAGAGAAGCCTCGCCGGCCAATGCGGCGCGGAGGGCGGGTTTTGGGGGGAAAACTGAGGGATGTTGGGGTCGTGAGGGGGATTTTGGATAAGTCATGAAGGTTCTGCATCCGTATCCATGTCTTTCTGATTATGTGTCTGTCTGGCAAATAAATAAATATAGAAAGATAGGTGGACAGAGATGAGGTGGTTTGTCAGAGCAACGTGGGGAAACCCAGTGACACAGCTCTCGGTGAGAAAGCACTCTGGGCTTCCATTTGTCCCTATCAGTTTCGATAACCCTTTCCTTTAAGTGGCTCCTTTTACCCTAAGGAGAAAAAGATAGCGTTCCCTCAGAATCTGTACTGTCGATTTTTTAAAAACAGTGCTGAAAATACTTGAGAATAACCAAAGAAAAGCAAAAAAAATTAAATGTTTTGTTTCGCTCCCAAGGAGCCGAAAAAGAAAGTCTTTTCTCCCCTCAGTATGTGTATTATTAATTTTGAGAAAAGCACTAGTGGCCGTGAAAATATGAGAACAGTCTGGATGTGAACAAAAGCTCGGAGACTCAGAAGGCGAGCAGCTGAACAACTTTCGAGGGGGGCCAAAAGAGGAGTTAGGGACAGAAATGTCTTCACTTCTTCTAATAAATGTCTTCGTCTAGGGTGACAAAGTTCGCTACCAAATGATATTTTTGAAAGAAGTTCATACGGCAGCGTCAGCACTATTTGAAGCTTCCAAATAAAAATAGTTAAAAGGACACGGCCCTCGAGGATGAAACTGATTTTCTCTCTCTCACACGCAGGCGTGTATAAAATATGTGCTTCTTGGAGTCTGATAAAACTTTCTTCTGAAGGCACACCTAGAACCCAAATCCTTTATCTACAGGGACGTGTAAATGAACATGTTAAAAACAACGCGACCGAGAAAAAATTGTATTTCCAAAAGCCAAACCAACGTTTAAAAAACCAGATTGAATGACTATGACCACATGCCGACAAAGCTTCAACACGACATAACCAGGGTTTAAATCAAATTTAAAAGAACAGATCCGGTGCTTCAAGAACCGAAAACCGGTTGCATTTTTTTAAAAAAATTAAAGATTGCTGGGGAGTACAGTACTTATTAATAAACAAGTTGCTCATTAAATAAATGTGTCACGCACCCAACTCTGCTAAAATCTATTTTAAGTTTCTGAAATGAATCATTTTTTTCAGTGTTAATTTTTAAAATCAGATTACAAACAGATTTTGTAATCAACCTTTGGTGGTACACATACACGCACACGTCTTAAAATGTATCCCAATGTTCATCGCTTAACACCCTGAAATAAGTAAATTAATCCATGGAGTTTCTTTATATCAAACTGCCTTATCTTGCCTCTCCTGTTGACTCTTGGTGCTCTCTATTTTATCGTAGGCTAAAAGGCTATCTTTAGAAATATTTATAGAGCAGAGAACAACAAACGCCATAAAGACTAGCAGGTTTATGATGGTGCTAAGTATTTGTGGATCAGATCCCATTATATAAATCTGAGTGTAGGAAGATGGGAAATAAAATGTTTCATGTCAGTGTTGCTAACGGGATACAGCAATGGGAAAAGCAACACTTCAAAACTGTGAACCCTTGGTATTCACTGGTTTTTGGTTCCAGGACGCCCTGCGGATATCGAAATCCATGGATGCTGGAGTCCGATTACATTCAATGGTGTAATGAAATGTCTTGCCTTATATTAAATGGCGGGCAACTCAAACGAGTGCCAGAGAGAACCTGAGAATCTGTGAAATGGTGGGAGGCTACAATAAGGTATGTCTACACATCAGCATAGTACAGGCGGCAAAATCGAGGTTCGCATTTTCAATTTTTTTCCTCAAATATTTTCAAGCCATATTCGGTTGAATCGATGGACACAGAACTCACGGATATGGAGGGCCAGATCTATATGATGCTTCCATTATACATAGAAGAAACGGAAGGACGTTGGCCAGAAACCTATTGTTAGGTCGTGCTAAAGTTGACCCATTGAATCGATACCATTTATTAATTCTCCATTCAAGAAAAGGGTCTGGTCTGCTTGAGGCCAAAAATAGGCAGCAAAATAACAGTACAAATAACAGGAGCTCTTCTATTTCCTCACTTCCCCTCGCATCGAGAGTGGGTCTTCCTCCATTACAAGATCTTTTCTTTGAGTACTCTTTCTGCCAGAAGGAAATGTTCCATCTTTACAAGAAAGAAGTGTCCCATTTTCAGTTCTGAATTTGCAGATTGTTTTCTCCTTTTTCACTCCAAAAACTGTGAAATCCAAGCTGGCTTAGTCTGGGTCAGCCTGCATTTCTATTGCCGCTTTGAGGGACTTTTCTTTCCCTTACAGGCAACAAGAGCATTCTCCAAATGTCAAGGAAGTTTCAACCTGAGCTGGGCTTACGGCCAGTGACGTTTGCGATCCGAGACACGTTCCTCAAATAGTATCCTTCTTGAGTACTCTCTCTGCTGCCAGACTGCTGTTGACCTTTGACTCTCTGACTTCAGTTTGGCCACTGACTGCAGCGCAAGTGTTCCTGAAGATGCGCTGAAGGAAAGGACAATTGTGTCCACTTACTGCAAGACTGTTATTATACACAGCCAAGATCTCACCTTTGCACTTGAGGTAAATTAATGTGGAACGTATGTTTGCTAACTTCACTGTGGGAAGTCCCCAGGGCTTCTTGGAACCTTACTGGGGATAAGGAATAGCAAATAGGTTCACCAGAAACAACAATTCGTTATAACGCATAGGCATAGAAGTGCGTTCCAGGCTATAGCGGACTCATGCCTCATATGGTTAAACCTAAGAGACCTGACCGGTACCCCCATACCTTAATAGATGTGTTTTAATTTCTGCAGAATAGGGGTACTCCACAGCTGGTGTGTGGGACTGTGACAGTCAATGTGAGATAGAATATTTTGAAATTTCTGGAAGAGTGAAATCTTGGGGAGAAGGAAACAAGCAAAGAAAATGTTGAGTCCTGCTGCAGATGGAACTTGTTCTAACCACAGCCATTGCTGGCCACCTTTCATCAGTTGACTGTGAAAAGGATTCCAGAAAAGAGAGGAATGGATACGAGGAAGATCCTGGGACTGGGTACAATTGGATATTCCTGCACTCACAGCCTGCTCTGGCCGTCTGACATCTGTTGCCTGTGGAAAGGATTCCAAGAAAGAGAGGGAGGTCTTCTCCTTTGCCAGGTGGAATTCTTCTGCCTCAACAGGGACACCTACCACTAGCTGCCCTGTAGGGAAGGATCAGTGCATCTGGATGCTACCATATTGTCCAACAGGCCCAATTTGGCATGGACAACTCTGGTTATTCCTTTGTTGTCCCACTTTTTCAGAGGCTTATAAAATGTCCCAGTTTCTCTCTCTTCCCTCCTTTGTCCTCAGCTTACTTCAGTTATTGCAAATGGCATTCAGACAAGTTTGAACTCAACTCAGCAAGGACAAAAGGAGAGGCGGGATAGGGACCCTTCCCTGTAGGGTCAGGCAAAAGCAAATTGCTGCAGCCTCTCTTAGCACGCATGTTCTTCCTCATTAATAACTTTTCCCATCTTGACCATACTCTGGTGTAGCTTGGCCATACATGTCGGGTAGCCCTCCGTATTTCAGTTATGGGACATGTAGTAGGAGTTAATGAGCTGCTTGCTCATAACAAGGTATGGGAACCAGAGACTGTTAGATAAACAAAGCTAGGAATGTAGAGATAAGCACTGCCAAGCTGAAACCTGAGCTCCAAGGTCTCTTGCAGGCGGGATGGGAAAACTATTTGCTTTTAATGTTTGGATTTTGCTAATTGCCTTCAGTTCGCTCACTGAAGTCCTGTACTATGTATCACACTCCTAATAAATAGTGTATTCGCACTGTTACTTTTGTGTTCCTAACAATACATGTCCTTGTTTTCTTCTATGAGATGTTGGAGCATATGTTCACTGGTAAGTTGCCTTGGAAGGATTTTTCATCTTGAACTGTGAGATATAAAAGAACATCAAGAAGTTCCCTCTGAATCTGTGTGGACAATCTCTGCTAAATATGAAAAGTGCGCCTGTGATAGGTGAAGATGTCTCCTCTCTTCTCTAAGCACACTTGAGGATAAGTGTGATGAAAGTCAAGAGGCAGCTTATCTGAAGAAGAGAAAAATCTTGAAAATATCTATTAAATAATTGTTGACCTCCACCAAATGCTTTCAGCTCTGACTCACTGAACAGCCAACCAGGTAAGAAGGCTCATGTGAATGTGGTTATTTTAAATCAGTGACATGTGGCTGTGAGGAACACAGCTTTCCACATCGTACTCAACACACAAGACTGAACAGGCAGTGTACTTCTCAGAAGACAGAGCTTAGATATTCTCTCTTTTCTAGAAGCTTCTTGGAGCTTCTTTCCTACTCTCACTCTTGAAAGCTGGGCAGAGTTCACAGCTGAAGTGCATTCTTATGGCTTCTGTTTTCCTGTGATGAAAAATAGCCATCAAGTCTGTTTACACAAGATACGTATTCATGGCCATATAAGGTCTCCTTCTTCATGTACTCAACCACTCCGCCTACGCCTATGAAGAAGTCTGCCTGCTACACCAAACTCACCAGGCTTGTCCCTCTCATTTTGCTGTTAAGTGCCATCAAGTTGAGTTCAGCTTATGGTGATCCTATCAATATGAGGCTTCCAAGTCATGTACAAGTTATCTGCAGCCCTGCTGGGCTTTTCCAGACTCAGGACCATGTCTACATTGGTTGAGTCTGTTCCTCTGTAATGCAGTCTTCCTCTTTGCCGATGCCTTCTACCGTACCATGATTTAGTGTCGTGCATTCTCAGGATATGTCCAAATTACGACAGTCTCAGTTTAGTCATCTTGACTTCTAAGATGAATTCAGGCTTGATTTGCTGTAGGACCTATATACGTGGCTTTTTAGTGGTCCACAGTATCCGTAGAACCTTTTGTGTGGCTTAACACCTGAAGATATTTCTTCATTGATTTTATGTGGCTAGGAAATACTGCAGTTATCCTTGATGTCTTTTGATAACTACTAGCTTTTAGCTGCCAAACATCTCACTGGCTCATGTACATGCTTGAAGACACAATTAATTACTTTTGAATTTGACTAGCAAAAGCGGAGAAACTCTGTCTTTTTGTTCTGTCAGGCTAGAAAGGAGTCTGTGGACTAGCTAGTACTGGTTTCATATCTGATCTGGGGAAATCTGATCTAGGGAATCATTTGGCCCTAGCAGAACTGTCTGCCTGGGTACATAATTGCTCTTCCATGGTCCATTTGGATATTTATAAGTAGTCAGAATTTATGTGGAATGCCATATATTTTCAATATTCTCTCCCCAAAAGATGATTTCTAAACACCTTTTGCTTGATGAAGCTAGTGAAGCTTCGAAAACTCACACGATGTATTTTGTGCATTTTATGTGGCCCGATAAAGGTATCACTGTTTTGTGGATTTTGATATATTCTGCTATCTTGACCACGACTGAAGCAGCTTGGCCGCATGTGTCCTGGTTTTATCTGTGAAATGTTAGAGCGTATGGTATTATGGTTACATGGCAAACCCTGGTTGCTTCCATAGTTGCAATACAGCATGCTTCTGTAAAGGCTTATATCACTCTGCTCTGTCCATTTTATTTCAAAATTTTATTTTTAATTTCAAAATGTACAGCTTTTGTTGGAGCAATGGGAATCACATTGGCTTCATTGACTAATGGAGTTGGTGGAATGCAGAATGAAGTGCAGAATGAAATGCTGAAATGCAGCCAGAATGCACGTTTTCATATGTTGGGCTGCAATCGTAATTAGTTTAGCTCTATCCTGCATCTTTTCAGCAAGAAATAATTCTGTTGATGGCGTCTGCCACCCAATGGTGATTGTTGGCAATTCAGCAAAGATTGCAGCAAAGCCTTTGACAGAGAAGCAATATGAATACAGTAGTAAGAAATAAGCTGAATGAATGGGTTCGAGAGCTACAGTGTGTGTATTTCCAGCCACTGTGGTACAAGGTTCTCTCTTCTTGACTTTTTTTCTGTTCGAAATCATGTTTTCATTCTCTGTATTGCTTAGGTATTTGGAACAGTGAAGCATTTAGAAACTGAAACAGATAATTAGAAAAATAGTAGAGAGCACAGGGCAACGTTCTTATTATTTCATCCCCAATGGGAGCTTCTAAAGCAAAAAGGGTAATTATTCTGTATTTCCAAGGTATGGTTTACTGTAGTCTCTTAGCTTCAGTGATAAAACAGCAGCATGGTAGATTCCAATAACTGTTTGGATACGCTTAGGTCTTTGTGTGTGCCATAGCCACTCGAGGCAAAGCCGGTATAGTCCCCACACTGGTTTGGACTGTCTTGTGGAAAATACCCTCCTCCACCAACACAGATCTGGGGTGGAGAGAAAACAAATAAAACTGAGGTTTTGAGTGTGGGATCTAATAAAACCCAGCTTTGTTCCTGTCAAAGATCTTTCAGCTACTCACATGTTCGGAGTCACATCCTGTGACGTTCACTCCAGCGCAGAGAGCCAGGGCAGCTTTCTCATTATTAAACACCCGAAACTGAATGAAACCAGGTCCAAGCTGATCTAGGCAAAGGGGAGAGAAAAAAACAAAACAAAGAACAAGAAGCTTGTATTGTACAGCAAGGTCCTATAAGCCACCAAAAGAATTCTGCAGATCACACAGAACTCTTCGTTTTATGAAACAAAAACATACTTTGAGAATTTGGAGCATAGTAGAAAGATGTCTGCTGGGCGCTGCCTGTATCATAGATGACCGGCACTGCCGGACCGTTGTCATCTGGGCAGCTGCCAATTCCAAACTTCACTGGATAGTTCTGAAAGGGAAGGAAGGAACATAAAAGGAATGAAGAAGGCATACTTAGCTTAGTACACAGAGTTCAAGAGCAGATACGAAGCCTTAAATATACATATGAGAGGATAGCAAGTCAAAGTGAGATAAGAAACTGCAGAGCTACATCACAAGAAGCTGTGTGTCTTTAGACCAATCCAGAAGAGCTTGTATGCCAAGCATTCCGAAAGCTCCCATTTCTCAATACTCTGACTGGCACGACCACTGATGCCCAAACACCCAGGCTGCCCTGTTTACCTGGTAGAGCCTGAGGAGGTTGCCTCCTTCTGCAGCCAAGAACCCCGTTTCGGTATGGTATCTCAAGAAAGCGGCAGTCGCCCATTCCTTCAGGGGGGTGTCGTTGGGCACATGCCAGATAGCCAAATCCTGAGCTTCAAGATCATAATAGCCAGGATTCTGGAAAGCAAAGATATCGGGGAATAAAAGCTTGCCTCTGTGAGGTAGTGACTAGGTGAGGAATAGACAATGGTGTAGGGACCAGGGGCCAATTTCCCCCAAATCTCCTGTGGGCTTCACCCTCCTATACATCCACAGCAAGCCCAAACACCTCTCTTTTCCTCTGCAGTACCTCTCAAAATGGTGACAGGAAGTTGCCACTTTGAGAGCAGCTGCATATTTTTGCAGCTTTTCATGTGTGGCTTGAAATGGCTTGAAAATCTTGCGCAGTCATTAAGACGTGATCGGAATGCAATTCCCAGTCTTCCTTGTCATAGGCTGTACTGTCCAGAGCTGCTAGGAATTGCAGCCCAACCACATCTGGAAGGCTATCCCTTACTAAATTAGGGTTTAGTACCACCCTCCCCAATTTGATATCCTCTGGGACACTTCCATGGTACCAAATCATAGTGCTATGATTCCAGTGTGATCACTCTGTGGGTTGAGTCACCATTCAACATTGTGTAATTGTAACTGTACTTGTAATTGTAGTTGTAATTATGTAAATGTAATTGCAATGGCTGTGTCCTAAGGAATCCTGGGATTTGTAGTTCAGTGAGGCCCCAGAGGTCTTTGGCTGGGGATTCTAAACGCCCTTCCCTCAACTGCAAATCCTAGAATTCCACAGGATGGAACCACAACACTTAAAATGGAATTAGAGCACTGAAACTGCGTAGTGAGAAGGGGCTCCAGATATCCTGGATTGCAGGTCCAAGCATCTCCATCCAGCACAGCCAACTGGGGAGGGGTGTTATAGTCCTCTTCCTCTGGAAGGAATATGGTTGGGGAGGTCTGGTTTGGTGTTACTTCTCTCTACAATCCATGTCTAATCAGGAAAATCACTGCAAGCAAAGGAAAACCTCACCTTGAAGTCATCGCCTGTGGCAGCCATTGCTGAGCCAAAGGTAGCGTTGTTACACCAATTGCCATCCCCACCAGGGTAGTTGGCATTGTTGCCCTGTTGGCTGGACCAGCGGTCTCCCTCCGTGCATTTCCCATGGATGTTGTTCTCGTGGATGCTGGCCACCAGAGTCCACCCACCTCCATTGGTGGTCATGTCACAGAAGGTTTGGTAGACCTCACCTTCTTCGGTGGCCAGATAGTACAATCCGTCTGCAGAAAGAAATCCAGAGGCTGTGTATAAAGCTTCTCATGAGGTCCACAGGGTTACGAGTTTTGGGGGGACAGAATTAATTGAACTGAGATCCTACATCACACTCTACGTTTTGTCACTACTACACATTGTCGCAACCACATTTCAAATGAAAGGAACCCAGACCCAATGTATCCATGATGCTGAGAGGCCAGGAGACGAAAGGGCAGACAGACCATTGCGTCTGGAGCAGCGCAGCTTCTGATTTTCGTTTTTTGTCTCCACCCACCTGAAGCTCCTTCGAGGGATGTTTTAATTTCCTTGCAGCTTCGGGGCAGAGTCTGGGGGAAGGTGGCGGGCAGACCTGGGTCGCTCTGGAGGCAGTCCCCATCCTCCCACTTGACCATCAAGTCCAGGATATCTTGTTTCAGGGAGGTGACGCAGGCATATGTATCTGCACGGAACAGGTTTATAAACAGACATCGAGAAAAACGACGACGACAATGGTAACATCACATTTTTAAAAGATTTGATATTTATTAATTTTAATACAAACTGATTCACAACTATAGAAAAAAAGGGGAAAAACTATACATAAACATATACATGTATAACTAAAACTAGATTGAACTAAACTATAATAGCAAAATCTAATGAACTAATGAACTAATTTGTTACTCTAAACCCATCATAACTAGACTACTAAAATATAAAGGAACTCTGACCGCCCCCATACAACATAACACTGGTTCTCACTCCTCTTATTTTTCTAAAATAACATCCATACTTACCACACCATTGGCCTTTTGGGAACATAAAGGCGCACAGCAGGAAGGCAAAAAATTTCATCATCTTTTCAAGCTGCAAGATCAAGGCACTCTTCTATCAGCCACAGTCCTGCATCCACGCAAGCATTCAAACAGAAAGAGAGATGCCGACTTAAGTAAATGGGAGGAATGTGAATTAATTCAAGTCTGGGGGGGAAATAAATTTTGTTAAACTCAGCCGCCTCAGCTGGAGTAACATTATCGCATCTTCTAAGACCTGTTGCTAGAAAAAGGTAACCCTGCCTTGAGCATTTGCCCATTCTCAAGGGGCGGGTGTCCAGATGGCACCCCTATTGCAGGTTGATATCACCTTAACAGTTATGCTCTCTCCTAGCGCATTCCGGTGTTTGGTGAAGCACTTTGGTGCCTTCCCCTTGAACTATAGCTCTACAACTCCCTAGCAGAAAATTCTAAGTACTTCAACTTGCTCAAGGCCCACAATAAACTGGAGCAAGTGGATAGATTTGAATTTGGAAATCAAAGAAAAATGCCCTGTGTCCCACCTAGTCAAGCTGGGCTGGGAGCTTCCTTTGTTTTCCCTGGAGACAGGAGCATAGCTACGGGGGGTTACATAGCTATGGGGAGACAGGAGCATGGCTACGGGGGGTCCTCCCATAATAATTCTGCCCCCCCCCCCACGAACTTTTCCTTCAGTCCCCAATCCTCTATCATTGAAGGAACTTCAAGCTTCGGAAATGCAGTTCAGGCATTCAAAGCCAAGTGGCTGGCAAAGAGCCCGAGGGAAGTTGAACACAGCAAATAGAAAAGTTTCAGATGTGAATGATTTTCAGTGTCTTACCCTCTGCAATGCTAGCGATTTGGGGATGGAAGGCAAATTTCTTTTGGGGATCAGCATCCTAATTCCGCCTTCATTTTGCCCCACTTGCAGCTACACCTACATCTGAGCACCGAGCAAATGGAGGAGACCCCTCTAGGATCCGTATCTTCTGGCGATCCTTTTGTGCGATCCAGACCATGCAGGCTGTCCCTTTAACCTCATTCCACATGAACGGCTGGGGGAAAGGAGGGGAGAATTCACAGCTCGCCTCGTCTCAAGGGCTGCCTTTCCTCTCATAGGCCTTTTCCGCACTACACTCTTATAGCGCGATGATTCCGCTTTCAACATCCTGTGGAATCCTGGGGTTTGCAGTTCCGGGAGGGGCCGGCCGGCCCCTCCCGAAACTGCAAACCCCAGGATTCCACAGGATGTTGAAAGTGGAATCACCGGCAGCAACAGCTTTAAAAGGGGATGCAAAGCCCACTGCCCTGCTTTGATTCAAATCCAGACCTGATCTTGAACCCTAACCGCATGAATGGCTGGAGAAAAGGAGGGAAAAATTTACAGCTCACCTTGTTTTAAGGCCTGCCTTTCTTCTCGTAGAGCAGCAACAGCTTAAAAGGTGGGCGCGAGGACCGCTCTCCTGCCTTGGCGCAATCCTCACTTTGTCTCCATTAATGGCTAAACTGACCTTGCCGCCAGGAGGGCACGGGTGTTGAGCAAATCGAGCTGAGAGCGAGTGAACGAGAGAACCGGCGGCGGTCAGAGGTTGTTGACACACAGGGGCAGGAAGAGGGTGAAATACGTGGCACGTAGCCATGGCCTTCGATGACAGCGAACTGCCCAAAGTGAGTGGGGAAGCTCTCTATAGGGATTTGTCTCTGGGGAAAATCTGCAGGTTCCGTGGGCTGGACAGGAGTCCAGAGTAAGTGAGGCTACTCCAGCAGCATAGCCACAACACACGCCGACAGTTCGCTGGCGTCGTGTGCTTTCAAGTCATTTCCGACCTATGACGACCCTAAGACAAACCTATCACTGGGATTCTGTGGCAAGGTTTCTTCAGACGGGATTTGCCTTTGCCTTCCTGTAAGGCTGAGAGAATGTGATCTGCCCAGGGTCACCCAGTGGGTTTACCTGGCTGTGCAGGGAGTTGAACTCTGGTCTCAAGAGTGCTCAAACCACACCTGGCCTTTTAAAATGGGAGAGAAATAGAAGTCTCGGGTCTCCAGGTTTTTTGGCTTTGCGGGCTGCACGAAACAGACCGGCAAACAGCTTCTGTCCGGTGAGATTCCCATCCCTGACGTATCTGGATTTCCAGCCTAGAAATGCAGTTCTGTAGCATTGTGCTCGTGGGGTACACCCGGATTTCAACCCACGAGCCTCTGTTGACGCACGTAATATACCTTGGCCCCGTAAAGAGAGCACCCACACTTGGTGAGGGTGGAAGAAAGGTAGATTGCGCTTCATGTCCTCCCACTCGAGAGGGACCAGAGATGGCAAAAGAGTTCAGGGCCATTTCTGCACTACACTGTTATAGTGCTATTATTCCACTTTCAATGTCCTGTGGAATTCTAGGGTTTGTAGTTCAGTTGAGATTTCTAAATGCCCCTCCCTAACCTGCAAACCCCAGGATTCCATAGGATGTTGAAAGCGGCATGACAGCGCTATAACAGACTAGTGCAGGAATGGTCCAGGAGGGCCACGAGAGCTGTCGAGATCACTTTGAAGTATTCCTAGCGCTTCTTTTCAAACATCAGGATAAAAGGAAAGGTCCCAAGTGTATTACGTGACCCCCCAAATTTTCCTCAGCTTTTGAATAATTGAACAAACTTTTATTAAAGCTGAAGGCGAGCCATTTGGCAAAAACATCGCGCTAGTTAAATCACACAATAAAAATGTATTTCTATGTGATTTAAGGGCATCAATCACTCTGGGCTTCTGAAGAAAGGGGTCAGAAGCCCTGTTAGTTTTAGAAGCTCGTCCTCTCTCACACACAAATTTACTTTTTTTGTTTTTCTAAAAAAGGAAAGTATAAGAAACTGCATCTGAGCAGCCTTCTGACTTCCATACATCCACAGTGGCTTATTAAATATATATATGAAGCAGTTCTGCTCCTTAATCGCTCCAATAAATATGCATTTCTAACGGCTCTAAAGGCTCCTTTCAGCGCTCCAGAACAAACACCTCAGTTGCGTTGATAGTTTTCCCTCACACACACACACAATTCTCCGTCTCTCTCTCACTCCCTGAAAAAGGGGCACCTGAGCGACTCCATCTCAGGTCTCGGTCTGTGGCCCAGCATTTCCAAAATTTGGTAATGCAATAAAGAATAATTCAATTGCGTGGTGTCTTCGATATTCTTGATCAGTTACTACTTGGTTGCAACCAGAGAACTTGTGTTCTGCATAAAATGATTGGCCTGGTTATTAGTTCATCTTGTGCAGTAATGCACCTTTTTGGATTGGTTTATAAGACAAAATAGTGTTTTGTGTGCACTGTTAGGTCAATTCCGGCCTGCATCTGTAGGAGTATACTGTTCATATCAAGGGAAGGATTCATCCCACCCTGTTCAGCAACTGGGAGAGTTCCTTTAAAGCTGGGAGTAATCTATGAAGTTGATTCACTGCTCCACTGGGAGCCCCCGGGGGTTAAAAGGCCAACCTCTCAACCCAAAGCCTTAGACACAACACCAAAGTATTGTATTTAGCACACCAACAACACCAGAAAGATGGTATGTTACAGAAGGGAAAACCCATCACCCCACAGACGCAAAAGGATGTGAAAAAAGGAGCCTAGAATCTGTCAAGTTTTCTGTCAAGTTTATTTATGGGGTTATATTATATTCTGCTTTTCCAAAGCAGCTTACAAAGCAGAATTAAAAAACAGGTAAAACTGCTCATAAAACCAATTCATAAACATTTAAATAAAATATATTTAAAAAGAGCACTAAGTTAAAAAGAGTTTTAAATCCTCTACAGATAAAGACAGAAAGTCCAGTGCCTCCCATTAACATGTACTCTCAGGAGTTCTCCTTACCCCCAACTCTGCCCCTGCTGGGTTACTGGAGAACAACTGGGAAACAGAAACGGAGACTTCGGATGATATGGCTGAACTCAACCATAACAGGAAAAGACAGTTAACAAAGAACTAAATAACCATGTTACAAAGGGCGCTGAATCAGAAAGCATTTAAAAGTGTACAAAGATAAATGATAAAAAGTTCAGCGAAACGTATTCTCAAATGTTCTTCCCCCATACAGCTACTGGAGAAGAGCTGTGCTCGCCCCTTCCCTTCCAGCGCCAAGAAGTCTATCACCCGTCTTGGGGGAAAATGAGAGATTCCCCTTTGGAAGAGATCTGCTGGGCAGGGACTGACTGAAATGCAAAAACTGACAGTTTTGATGAAGGGGGGAATATTACAGGATTTTGAGAAGGCGTGGGAAGGTGCCATGAAGGTTCCTGAGTCTATGGCTCCTCCTGGGGGAAAATGAGAGCTTCTCCTTTGGAAGAGATCCACCGGGCAGCGACAGAGGAAGTGGTGGAGGCGGCAAAATCGGCCTTCCTGGTGCTTCTGCACCCTGCACTGGGTCTTAGATGCAAATCAGCCTGAGCCGAACAGGAACTCAGTCTTCAGAAGTCAGGGTGTAGCTACTGGGAGTTTGGGAACCCATTCGTCCATATCCAGAGATGAAACTGACCAGTGGGAAGGAACGTTCCCCGTGAGGAAAGTGACCCCTGAAGGTCAGCAGAAAGTAACTTCCCCACATCTAGAGATGGAAGTGCCCAATGAAGATCAGCAGGCCATAACTTCTGGTGAAGAGAAAGAACTGTCTTGGGACAAGGAGGTTCAGGGGGTGGACCTGTTTCCTTTGTCGTCTCCTCGGTTCCCAAAAAACACAGAGCCGCCTGGCAAACGCAGAGATGCCGAGGATCGCTCGGGCACCCATCAGCCTGGCAACCGTATCCCCCAACGGGCAGCCCTGAAGGCCTGCCACGGCTCCACGCAAAAGACGAAGGAGGCAGTTCGGCATCCTGAAGAAGAAGAATTTCCCTTCCTAAGCACCTGTCTGGACACCTGGGAGGGTCTCCTCGCCTTCGCCGTCTGCCTCGTTGGGGAACTTGCTCTCCACCCCGTCCAAGCTCCATAATCTAAAATGATGTGGCTGTCAGTTCCTGGTTATCTCCTTTTCTTCATTAACAAAGACGCCCCGTCATCTGAGAGGGTTTTCCTTTTGTTTCCTCTTTATTTTCAAGCTCGGAGCCTCGCGGCTCGGCGGGCATCCGAGAAGGCACAGCTCTCGCTCCGTTTGTCTTTCCGCAGAGCCACGCCGAACGGCAGGCATCTGGGAAATCATCTCCTTCAACATTTCGGCTCTTTTTCTTCTACTCTCCGGGTTCCTCTCCTCTCCCTCTTTCTTTAACCCAATCTGACCAAGTTGACAGAGAAGGTCCAAAGCCTGACCGGTTCATTTGGCGGGATAAGAAAAACTGGCACAGGAGGGAAGGGGGTCCTCATCGCCCCAGCTGAAGAAGAAGGTGGGTTCCTGCCTGCTTCGGCTGGCACGCAGGACTAAACCAACTGTGGTGGATTGCTCCTCACGCCATCCCGAGAATTAATAATATGTTATGAAAGCATGCTTGAATACTTGAAGTATCTAAGTATTTAAATGTTAAAATGTAACAAAGGAAAATCTTGAATTATAGCAAGGCTAATATTTTGGTTTTAGATATCTAACTTTTGTTTTGGGATAAAAGGACAGAGGATGAAATCTTTATAAGTTCAACAGTAGCAGTTTCCGTATAAGAAATGCTTCTTGTAAATAAAAAGAAGTTATTAGACATCATGAAAAGTAGTGTCTCAAGGTTTAAGTAATGAACAAATGGAATGTAAAAGAAGAAATGATGTGTAAACTTTGCATCGTGTTATTCAGAACTTGTATGTGTGTTTGATCTTTTTTAATGAAGAAAAAAAGAAGATAACCGGGAGCCGACAGCCACATCATTTTAGATTATGGACCTTGGATGGGATGGAGATTAAGGTCCCCACTGAGTCAGATGGCAAAGGCAAGGAGACCCTCAGCCGTCCAAGCTCAGACGGGTGCTTAGGAAGGGGAATTCTTCTTCAGGATGCTGAACCTTTTCCTTCCTCCCTCGCACGGAGCCACGGCAGGCCTGCGGGGCTGCCCACTGGGGATACAGTCGCCAGGCCGACGGGTGCCCAAGCGATCCTCAGCATCTGTGTGTTTGCCAGGCAGCCTCGTGTTTTTCGGGAACGGAGGAGACAACAAAGGAAACAGGTCCACCACCAGAACCTCCTTCTCCCAAGACAGTTCTGTCTCCTCACCAGAAGTTACGGCTCGCCGATCTTCATCGGGCACTTTCATCTCCGGATGTGGGGAAGTTTCTTTCTGCTGGCCTTCAGGGGTCACGTTCCTCATGGGAGACGTTACTTCCTGCCGGTCAGTTCCATCTCTGGACATGGGGGAATGGGTTCCCAAATCTCCAGCAGCTTCACCGTGGCTTGTGAAGACTTCCTTCCCGTTCGTCTCAGGCTGACTTGCATCCAAGACCCTGGTACAGGGGGCAAAAAGCATCCAGGAAGGGTTTTTTTCTGCCTCCACCACTTCCTCTGTCGCTGCCCGGTGGATCTCTTCCAAAGCAGAATCTCTCACCTTCCCCCAAGAGGAGTCGTAGACTCACGAACCTTCATGGCACCTTCCCGCTCCTTCTCAAAATCTTGCAATGTTCCCCTTTTCATCAAAACTGTCAGTTTTTCCATTTCAGTCCTAGCCAACAATTTTAGTGACCAGTCTGTTACGGGTATTTCTTGTTCTTTCCATTTTGGGGGCATTCTGAACTTTCACTATAGTCGTCATTTCGTCTTTTAATTTTCTTCTACATTTTCAGATTCTAATCCCCCCGTTCTTCTTCTAGCCTTTTTAATTGTTCCTGCGCTAGACTTAGTTCCACATCATCTTCTTGATTCTTATTTTGGAATTGTTTGGCCTGTTTTTCCGCCCCCTCTTCTCCGCACTGATTTGTATGTTCCTCTTCTTCCTTATCTGTTGTTTCAGACTCCCTATCACATTGGTCCCAGAATTCTTTGGCCTTTTCCAGAGGTCTAATTCTATATTTGCCTTCAAAAGCAAAGTACAAACCTTCCACTCTGACCCATCTGAATCTTATTTTTTCTCTCTCTTTTTCTTTCTTTTTGAAAAATCTTCGTTTACCTTTTTCAATGTTCGACTTGAGTTTTTAATCTCTCTTTTAAAATCTTCTCTAACTTAGTCTCTGGTCCCTTTTAATTCTTCTCCCACCTCCATTCTAAATTTCTGAATTTCTTCTAGTAACTTCAAATTTGGTTCTATCCCTTTTGTACCTGAATCAATGGATGGTCTTCTCGATTGTATTTGTACGTGTAATTGCAGTTGAGCTGCCTTCAACATCCACATGTTGTTTGCTTGGCACTGCTTGTTCTATATCGTTAAACTTATTTGTTCATTTAATTAGATGGTTTAAATCATTTATTTCCTCTTCTTGCAATATTTTCTTCACCAGTGGATGTCGCGCTTATCATGTTTTGCTCCCTTCAGTTTTTCTAACTCTTCTCTTCGTTCCTCACCTCCCACCCAGCTGTGTATAACTCACTGAGCTTGAACAAACTTTAGTCCGGAGTTCTTAATATAGCTTCAGTCCTAATATCTTTGGTTAAGGTGTATCTTTAAATGGTATATGTTACATGTTATAAACCAATACTCTTTATTTTTCGACCTCTTGTAATTGAACTATATAGTTTAAAACTGTATTATATCTAAATTCTATTCCTCCCTCCCTCTCCCTCTATGTATGGATATATATATATAAATATCTTTTCAAGCTTTATAGTACCCTCTTCCCCTTTACAACGTTATAGAATTCACTTGATGTTTATATGTTTGCTAACAGATAGAGGTATTATATTAATAACAACAAAACAACCTAAATAGGTAAGCAGTAAATTAAGCAATAAAGAAAGAAATAATTTCTATTATACTATATTGTAACTTATATTCTGAAACACAAAAATATTCTAAGGCACTGAAATATTTTTTTTCTTTTCTATAAAGCAAATAGATATATATGACTATATTTTTAATACCTTATCTAACCTATACCTTAATGACTATCGTATTTCTATGAAATAATTGTATTATAAATTGTTTATAGTCATAAACACAAGTTCATTTAAATCAAAGCTTTTCCAAACCATCAGTCTTCATGTTGTGCTAATCAGCTGGCCAGCTGTCTCTCCAGCCTTTTCCAAACTTCACTTTCACTTTCCCTTTTCCCTTTTCCAGCTTTCTTATTAAATCCTTTTCTGGTCGCCTTAGGGATCTTATTGGCTCCTTTTGATTTTATTCTACTGTCTGTCCAATTTATTTAAGTCCTTCAAAGAGCTATTTTCTGTAGTTTTTAAATGTCTTCCCTCTGGCTATGCTGTCATCACATTTGTCTGACAACTTACTCTCCTGTCTTCTTCTTATTTTACTGTCAATATAGAGTCCATATACTTCTTAAGGATACATCCTTCAAAATCCCATCCTCCTCACTATATAGAATCCAAGTTTGTCTGAGAATCCAGTCACTTTATCTTCTGTCCAAACTTCACTTTCAGGCTCTCTCCATTACCATACAATCATTACGGTCAGTGAGTCCCTTTGCCTGCAGTCCAACACTTCTGTTTCTCCTCCTCCACTTTGTCGTCATAGACGCTTATTCTAGCGACTTAGTCTATACGTATTACTAACGTCTAAGTATAAAGTATAAGGTATTTTTTAAGTATAAAGTATAACTAAACTAACCAAAATTTTTGCCTATACGAGGATCACAGTTCAAACAGCAAAAAAAGTAGAAGTTATATTCCTTTTGAAGAACATTAGTATTACAATCAATCATCTATCCTTTTTAAAAGGTTGAAGGCGGCACTTCTGCAGATTCTGATTCTGTCACTAGCAAATATCATGGAGGTAGCTCTCGATTCCTCAGTTCCTTCCACAATCGCCGAGATAGGCACTTATTCTATCGACTTAGTCTATAAATATAACTAATGTGTAAGCATAAAGTATAAGTATAAAGTATTTTTTAGTATAAAGTATATGTATAGCTAAACTAACCAAACATTTTGCCTATACGAGGATCACAGTTCAAACAGCAAAAAAAGTAGGAGTTATATTCCTTATGAAGAACATTAGTATTATAATCAATCATCCATCCTTTTTAAAAGGTTGAAGGTGGCACCTCTGCAGATTCTGATTCTGCCACTAGCAAATATGATGGAGGTAGCTCTCCATTCCTCAGTCTCTTCCACAATTGTCGTGATAGGCACTTGTTCTAGTGACTTAGTCTATAAGTATAACTAACGTGTAAGCATAAAGTATAAAGTATTTTTAAGTATAAAGTATATGTATAGCTAAACTGAGCAAAACTTTTGCCTATATGAGGCTTACAGTCCAAACAGCAAAAAGGTAGATGTTACATTCCTTTTGAAGAACATTAGTACTATAATCAATAGTGTGTCCTTTTCAAAAAGTTGAAGGCGGCACTTCTGCAGATTCTGATTCTGCCACTAGCAAATATGATGGAGGTAGCTCTCCATTCCTCAGTCCCTTTCACAAACGTCGTGATAGGCACTTGTTCTCTCGACTTAGTCTATAACTATAACTAATGTGTAAGCATAAAGTATAAGTAGAATGTATTTTTAAATACAACTAAACTGACCAAAACTTTTGCCTATATGAGGCTTACAGTCCAAATTGCAAAAAAGTAGGTGTTACATTCCTTTTGAAGAACATTAGTGTTATAATCAAAGTAGTTACTTTGATCATCTGTCCTTTTTAAAAAGTTGGCGGCAGCACTTCCGCATATCACGCCTCTGCCGCTACCGGGTACGGTGGAGACCGGCTCTCGAGCCCTCAGTCCCTTTCCCAGCGGGCATCCCTCCTTTGGTTCCGCTGTTGCTACATCCTGTAAGGGGATCCCTGCGAGTCCTTCCCCCTCCCCTTTACCAGGGGGTGATTTCAATGGGTTTTGATCAGCAGAGCAGCCTCGGACGAGCTCCTCTGCGAAGCCGCTGATCCCGCCGTCATGTCACCGGAACCCTTTTCCCCCCTTCTGATGGATCTGGAAGAGGAGGAGAAGACGCTAGGAGGAAAAGCGGGGTTCTTCCGTCTCGGACCTTCCGCTAGCCTCTCCCGTATCAGTGGGACGGTGATTCGCGCTGGGGCTTTAAAGGAGCCGTGCAAGTTTCAGCACCCGTGGAGGGGTCGGCTCCTCGTACCATACCCAGTGGCTTCGCCGCCTCAGTCACTTGGAAGCCACCGACCGTACCGTATTGTTGGCGGGAGAGGGAGATCAGCTCTCTCCCGTCAAGAGAACCGCCAGGTTAAACAGAAGACCGTATCCTCCCGTATGACCCCTGCCGACGTTGGAGATCCGCAACGGAGGCCCCGATCCATGCCCCACCACCTCGCAAGGCTAGACTGGTGTGCGCGTACACAGGACAGGGCTTGCTCTGTGGCAGGACGACGACTGTGGCACGCCCTGGGAAATGAAGGAGGCTCCCTCTGTCTCTCCTGAGTTTCTAGGGGGCGGCTAAGAGGGTGCTATTTGACACGGCCTTTCGTCTTTCAAAACCTCCTGCCTGCTTTAGCTACCTGGTTTTAGATTGTGTTTTAAGGAGTGGATTTAACCTTAAAAGTAAAAGTTTTTATCCAAAGGCCTTCCTCCCGGATGTTTCACCAACGGCGTTCTCCGCCCCGCGGGTGACGTTCAGGTCGTCCCCCTGCGAGTCGTGGCGGATGAAGTTCCTTCTCGGCGACCGGGGAACAGCTGAATGCCGGCCTGTCTTCCCGCGTCCCCGCGGAGCAGCTCCGTCGCCACATTCCGTACCCAGCACTCTCGCTCTGGAGTCTCAGGTCAGTCCCATCGAATCTTCTGAAAGAGAAGAACAGTCGATCAGTAAAAAGCCACCGATTAATTGGTCGGGAAAAGCAACCGAGACACGGAAACGCAAAGCAGCAACGGAGCGACGGCTTCCACGGACCGGGCAGCCAGTGGCCCACCAAAGGCTCGCGGCACATAACACGAATTAACCTTTAAAGTGCTGACGCTCAGTCTTCTCGGAAGCCTTCCGCCCCCCCGGATAAAACGGTGGCCCTCGGCAAAGGACCAAAAAACAACACAAACGTGTTCCGGCCAGACCGGAAACCGGCCACGGAAACGCGCAGGGCTTCCTTTCCGGAAGAGCAGAATTAAGCCTTCATCCGTCCACCCGCCGGGTCCCACGGAGAAACGTTTCTCACACCGAGCATCGCCGTCGGCCAGAGAACCCGGCTGAAAAGTCTCCCCGCGCCCGGAACGGTCCCGGTAGAGACGAACCGCTCGCGTTCGCAGGCGTTCCGCACACCGGGTCCGAGAGGCCGCTGCTCACGACCGAGGGAAATCTCCCTTTCTAAGATTCCTCCTTCTCACCGGCAAACGGAAACCTTAAGTCAATACGCAACAAAACGATCTTTCCGTCCTCGTTCCAGTTTACTCACCCCAGGGGTCCGGAGCCTCGGACAGACGGGGATCGGGACCCGCGCGGCGGGCAGAGCTCCTTCGGCCTCCTCCCCGGGATCGGGGGCCGGGTCCTCGCTCGGCCGTCTCGAAGCTGTTTTCCAAAAAAGAAGGGCGGCTTGACTCACTCCCCAGCATTTCCCCAGCGGTGGGTGGGAGCCCCCTTGCCAGAAAGGTCCGTCCCGGCGGAGGGCTTCTGAGAGGCGGGAGGGCGCCTCCGGAGGCAGCCGGGACTCCCTTCCAAGCGCCTCGACAAGGGGGCTTCCTTCCGGGAAAAGACCCCCCTAAAGTCCTCCCCAGCCGCTGACCCCCAGTCCCCCAGGAGACCGCCCCCCTTCTCCCACCCCTCCCCTCTCCACCCGCCCCCGGGAGGGAGGGACGGAGGGCGGGCGGGACGGGGGGCCGGGGGCCCGGGCCCCGCACCCACCTCCGCGGGGGACGCTCCTCTCCTCCCGTTCTCCTCCCGCCCCGCCCGGCGGGGCTCCTAGGGGCGCCTCCCGGGCGGCGCCGGCGGCGGCTTCCGGGGGCCGATCCCGCGCCCCACGATCCCGGGGAAGGCGGCGGGCTCCTCGCGGGGGGCGGCGCCGGCGGCTCTCTCGGCTCCTCCTCCCCCTCCTCCTCCGCCATCTCTCTCTGCCGCTGCCCGGGCGGCGGCGACAGCCGCTCTGAGGAGGCACTGGCGGCGGAGATCGAGCCCTCCTCCGCCGCCGGGCCGGGGGCCGGGGGGCGGCGAGGGAGCCGGCAGGTGGAGCACGGCCAGGCGGGGCGGCGGCGGCGAGGGGGCTCCTGATGCTGCTCGAGGAGGCTCTGGCGGCGGGGCCTCGGCGGGCTCGCTGGCTGCGGCGGCGGCGGCGGCGGCGACGGCTCTGGCGGCGGTGCTGGCGCGGAGGAGGAGGTAGGGGCGGCGGCGGGGGGCGGCTCCGCAGGGCCGCTGGGCGGGAGGCGGGCCCGGGGGCGGCGAAAGCTGCACGACGGCCGGGCGGCGCGGGGGCGGGTCGGGGGCCGCGGCGGGGCGGCGCGGGGGCGGCGGGGGGCGGCCCTTCCCCTCGGAGGCCGGGCGAGGGGGCGAGGCGGCGGCGGCGGCGGCGGCGCTCCTCCTCCTCCGGGCCCCGGCGGCCGGGGCCTCTCCCTGCTCTCCTGCGCCTCCTCCGGGCCGCCGCGCCCCCTCCCGCTCGCGGAGGCGGCGCAGCGCCGCGGCCAGGCGCCGGGCGGCCTCCTCCCGCTCGCGCCGCAGCTCGCGCACGTCGCGCCGGCCCTGGCGGAGCGCCTCGTACTGGCCCTCGTGGAGGCGGCGGCTCTCCCGCCAGGCGGCCTCCGTCAGCCGGCCCAGCTCCAGCTCCCGCCGGCAGTGCGCCGCCTCGCCGGCCCGGTGGGCGCCGGGCTCCCAGAGGGGCCGGGCCTGGGCGCCGTCACGGCGGTGCTGCTGCGGGTGGTGGTGGTGCTGGTGGTGCTGGTGCGGCGGCGTCCGCGGGCAGCTGCTGCCCGTGCCGGTGGAGGCGGTGGCGGCCGTGAGGAGGCGGGAGGCCGGCGGGTTGCGGGGCAGCAGGGGCGGCAGCGGGCCCGCGGCCCGGGAGGGCGGAGGGGAGACGGCCGGCGGGCGGCGGCCCGGCGGCGGCGAGGGCGCGGGGGCCGGGCGGCAGAAGTCGCAGCAGGCGAACTGCCGGCGCTTCATCTCGGGGGCTCAGAAGCAGAGCCGCCGGCGGGAATAAGGGAGGCCTCGCTGCCGAGGCGCGGGGGTACAAAGAGCTGTCCGAACGGGGGCCGAGTCCTCGGGCAGGACGAGGAGGGCCTCCCTGCTGAGGCGTTTGAAGGGACCGAGGCAAGGCCGGGGAAGGCTCTCCGGACGGAGAGCGAAGGGCCCGGGCGACCGTCCGCCTCGGGGCTTCCCTCGCGAATGGCCCTCCCGGGGCGGACAGAGGGGAGAACGGAGCGCGGCCGCGCGGAACCCTCGGCCCGGCGGCGACAATGGCCGGAGTTCGAGGGTCCGGCCCGCGGGCCCCGCCGCCGCCGCCGCCGCCGCCGCCATTTTCCCCGTCTTCCCCCTCCTCCAGATCGTGTCGAATTATTTCTATTTTTTTAAATACTATTTCTGTTAAAGGCCAATTTATGATCTGTGAGACAACTCATGAGGAAATATGTAAACACTAAGACAGACAGACACTGGGAAACCGTAGCCTATCGAAAGACAAATCTAAACTGAGGGAAAAGGGGGCCGAAGAGGGGCCTAAAGGGCCTCCCCACCCCCCCACCCGTCCGAAATTATAAGATATAATGCTGAATATATTTCCTGTGCAGGAGAAGATTTCCTCAGTGCTTCCGCATAGTAACTGCAAGCTACTAATATTCAAACCCCAAAATTGAAGTTCTCTCCTGAGGATCTCTCAGGTAAGCATGAAAATTGTAGATTATTTCAAATCCGGACTTTCTCCTGCTACAGGACCTTAGGTGGCTCATAATAAGAATTAACGTACAACGATTGTGGTTCAAATGTTTCATAAATAAATTATTTAAAAATGTGCATAGGGGTGTGTGTGCGCCGAGAGAGGCAGCCGACGTTGGTCTTCTACATCAAAAGTAAATAAAAATCCTTCACCCGAAAGGCTTGTGGTGGCATCTTAATGAGGCCATCTGGGGACGTTCGAGAGAAATGCTGCTGATAAATAATGAAAGGATTTTGTCCCAACACCTGTCAGCGGCAAACGTTGTCGGGGGAATAATTCTCATATCAGTGCTTTGGTGAGCTGATTAATACAGCCAAGTTGAATTCCTACCTTGCTTCAGCGTAGTGTAAATTTCTCCTAGCACTTATCTTCTGCTTCTTCTATACCGGGGACCAAGGTATGGCAACAAATGCTCGTTGGAGGCCAGTGCATATGGCCTCATTACATAGTTCAGTGCTCATGTGCCATGCACATTATCGTGCTGCTCTCTGAAGGCTAAAGCATTACCACCACATGCACAACACCGCAGACTAGATTCTGCGCCTCCTCGGCTCATGCAAAGAAGAGCGGACGCCACAGACAGAAACCACCATCTCAGCTTAACTGTTTTTTATTTTCACTGCTACCAAAGATGCCTTGTAATTGCAAGGAAAATCTTCTTGTTCTCAGGAAGGTGGCTGTGGTGTTTCTGTTCCTGCAACCTTACTTTTTTTTCTTTTAATCAACGGTAAAAGATGAGCACAGCAGACTCAAGTAGTTCTTTGGATGAGCTCCAGCCGTGATGTGTCCCGTAGCCATTCCAGGCGAAGGCGGTGAAGTCACCACACTGCAGAGGGTTTCCTTCTGGGAAGAAACCTCCGCCGCCAATGCAGTTCTACAGAGAAGAAAAGGGGAGAAGAAGCAAAGATGAGGCTTGACTATGAAACACTGTTGTTAATTTGGAGAGCTAAGCAGCAACGGTTATCGTTCCTGTGTGCCTTTTGTCTGATTCTGCTTTATGGTGACTGAATCTTAGGAATTCTTGGAAGATTTATTCAGATAGGCCTGCAGTTGACCTCCTCTTAGGCTGAGTCCTGAGAGACAGTTTATCTTGGCCAAGGTCACCCAGTCGTTTTCCATGGCTGAGCAGGGGTTCAGGGTAGGGACTAGGGGCTTTATCACACAAGGCAGGAAAATTGCAATTGCAGCAGGACAGTAACGTCTTTGGCTGGGACTTACAGCGTGACGTCCTTCCTCTTCTGTTGTTCTCCCAGAGGGAGACTGTGTTTTAAAGTGTTTTGACCTCTTTTGTAAAAAGGAATGCTTTCCAAATGATCCTCTCACCGGGAAGACCACAGAAGAGGAACAACATCAAGGATAAATCCCAGCCATAGACATTATTTGTTGTTGTTGTATGCCTTCAAGTCATTTGCAACTTATGGTAACCCTATGGTGATCCTATCACAAGGTTTTCTGGGGCTGAGAGTGTGTGACACACTCAAGGTCACCCAGTGGGTTTCTGTGTCTAAGTGGGGAATCGAATCCGGGTCTCCACGGTCATAGTCCAATGCTCAAAACGGTAGATTATGCTGACTCAAAGACGCTATTGTAATTATGGCAAGATAATAAAAGATGCTATTATCCTGCTGTAATTGCAATTTACCTGCCTTGTGTGATGAAGCCCTGGGTCTCCCAGCATCCTAGGCCAACATCCAAACCACTACACTGTGCTAGTTGTTGTATACAGATGACTTCAACTCATGGCAGGCCTCTCCTAGGGTTTTCTTGGCAAGATTTATTCGGCTGAAGTCTGCCATTCCCCCCCTCTGAGGGTGAGAGAGAGTGACTGGCCCAAGGTCATCCAGGTGGCCTCCGTGGGGATTTTGATATTAGTGGGGATTCTTTTCTGCAGGCTAAATATACCCAGTTCCCTAAGCTGTTCTTCAAAGGGCTTCCTGGTTTCCAAGCCTTTTACCCTTTTGTCCACTCTCCTCTGGACACATTCCAGCTTGTCAATATCCTTCCTGAATTGTGGTGCCCACAACTGGACACAGTCCACTCCATGCAGAACAAGAGGCATCCGTGTATATTATCAAGTGAGGTATGCAGGTGTCACCTACAAGAGTCTGGCCCTGACAGACCAAGAAGCACCGGAGGAACAAAACCCAGCTGTGGATGCAAGGGAACGGGCGGGCGGAGACTCACCGACTCTGTGTTGCATTTTGTGACTTTCACCCCAGAGCAAAGAGGCATGGCAGCCTTCTCGTAATTAAAAACTCTGAACTGGACAAAGCCAGGGACAGCTTCCCCTGAGGAAAAGAAATTTTAAAAGAAGTCTTAGATAGACAGACAGACAGGCAGACAGACAGACAATCTTTGAATATTGAGATCTGAACATAAATATTTAAATATAAATATTTAAATTATAAGGGGGTCCCCAGCAATAAATTATATTTACAGGGGGTCCCCAGTGAAGAAAAGGAGAAGAACCACTGCACAAATACCATCCTTGCAACGTCACTTTCCAGGATGTTGTGAACCCACACAAAAGTTCACAGTAGATTCTTCCTTCATCAGGTCCTCTTGTTTGTTGCTGTGTGACTTCAGGTTGTTTCCAACTCATGGCCAACCTAAGGCCGTAAGTCACTGGGCTTTCTGGGGGCTGAGAGTATGTGACACACCCAAATGGGTTTCCATGGCCGAGCAGGGAATTGAACCCTGTTTTCCAGGGTCGTAGTCCAGTGCTCAAACCTTTTGAGCTTTTTCGCCCTCTTATTAGGTACATGTAATAATTCTTGACGTGGGTTTTGCAGTATCCATGGCTGAGCAAAGAGGAGGAGACTTACGCTGTCCATTTGGAGAATAATAACTCAATGTCGTCTGGGCATTTCCGGAATCAAAGACAATGGGTATGGCTGGACCATTATCTTGGGGGCAGCTGCCAATACCATATTTTACTGGATATTTCTGGAAAGAGAAGCAAACCACAATCTCATGCACAGCTACAAAGATATATAAAGTGGGACAAAATATCCCAGTTCCTGCCCGTTAGCCTCTTTGTAGGTTCCCATCTTGGTCATGTCATCATCCTCGTATAATCGTTCAGGGATCCAGTCCACGGGATCTCTTCAACTCTCCTGATATATCACCCTCGCTCCACTGGATCTCCAGTTTTGCTAAGTCAACATAAGAATTGCTGAGTTCCCAAGAAGCCATCTTTACCTCGTAGAGCCTGCGAAGGTTCCCTCCATGATCAGCCAGGAACCCCATTTCGGTGTGGTATCTGAAGAGCGCATTGTTCCACCATCTTTTCATGGGGGTTTTGTTGGGTACGTGCCAGACGGAGATATCACTGGCAATGATATCGTAATAGCCAGGGTTCTGGGAAAAGGAAGCCAGATGAAGAGAGGAGGAATAGGGGAATAATTTCTCTTCCAACTCTATGATTAAATTAAATTAGGTAGACTTGAGGGTTGCAAATATGGTCCTAGGGCTTAGATCCACTCTGAAATTAAATCTTGTGTTAAAACTTGGAGACTCCCTTGAATAAGATGCCTGCTTCCTAAGTCAGGAGAGTCTGAGGCAGAGTTTAGCACCCCAGTGCCCTTCAGAAATTTTGGACTGCAGCTCCCACAATGCCTGGCCACTGGTTATGTTGCCTCACACAGTTCTGCGGCTGGAGGAACATGTTTGGTAATAGTGTACTGGACCACCTCTGAGGAACTACCTACCTCCTACAGAGTCAGGTCGTTGGACTCTCTGTCTAATATGTTCTCCTCAGAGTGCCAGGAAAGTTAAGGAAATGTTAGAAAAATGTCAAAACAACGTCCTTCAGTGATACTTCCAAGGAAAAGCCAGTTTACAAATTTGATGAGGATGCTTTAACTGCAGGTATTCCATGATCAGATGAGGTCAGTCCCTTAGGGTATTGAGGTCAGGTGAGCTATCTGATCTTAATTCTGAGAATAGAATTTCATCCCCCCCCCCCAATTCAATTATTGCAAATATCTAAGTCAAGAGCTGAGGCCTTCCAGAGGTTTTGAACTTCAGTTGCCAGAAGCTCCAAACGACATGGTCAGTTGGAAAGGACTGTGGGAGTTGTAATCTAAAACATCAGGAGGGCCAAAGTTTCACCACCCCAGTCTAAGTAGAAGTTTTCACCTTGTAATCATCACTTGTTGAGCCGATGGCCGACCCAAAGGTGGCGCTGTTGGCCCAGTTCCCATCTCCTTCTGGGTTGTTGGGGTTACTGCCTTGTTGGCTGGACCAGCGGTCTCCCTCCGTGCATTTCCCGTAGATGTTGTTCTCATGGCCACCAAAGTCCAACCCCCTCCGTGGGTGGTCATATCACAGAACGTCTGGTAGACCTCTCCATCTTCTGTGGCCAGGAAGTACAACCCATCTGTACAGATCCGGATTTTTATGTGTCAGAAGGACAAAGATACATGAGAAAGATCAGTTTTATAATAAAAATGTAACACTGGGTTTTATAAAGCACAAGAATCAAGGGTTAGCTGGATTGCTCACAGAACTTAATGCAACTTTGAAGGATGAAAGGGTTAAGAAAGGGTTTAAGAAAACTCTCCAAGGTGCTGAATCCATTTTGGGGATAAAGTGCAGCACCTTTAAAGTTCTGACTAAAAATCAGAGTGGATTTCTCATCCCTGCCCTTACTGAAAGTGGAGCCTCATCCCTCCAAACTTGATGAAAATGGTGAAGAGAAGAAGAACAGGTTTCATTCCAAGATATGGCAAATGTCAAATCATATTGTCCACAAAATCTGATACAAAACACTTCTGTTCCCAAGCATTTTGGATAAGGGAGATTCAACCTGTACTTTGTTTTGCTTTCTATGAATGTGATAGAATTTTAATGTACATTGTTGTAATCTACTGAATTTTATTATAGGTTGTTACTAAAAATTATTTTGAGTTTTATGTATTATTATGTGCTATTAATCTTAGATATAAAAATAGAAATGTTTAAAAAACACAGAACTCTTTTGTAGTGTTAGCAGACCGAGATTGTGATCTGGGGGCAGTCTACTTGATAACCTTCAGTAGGGCAGCTGCCCCATAGCTCACCTCTGGCCCACAGTGGGTTGCTATTGAGTACTTCTTGGCAGCTCCGGGGAAATCTCTGCTGGAGATCTGGTTGGTTTGAAGAACAGCAGTCACTCATTTCATATTTCTGTAACACACTGAGGATGTCTGTTTCATTGAGCTGAAGTTGGCGCCTACATGCAAACAGAGAGATCGCTTCCTGCCCTCTTACTGCTTGCTCTTGCGTCTCTCCTCCTCACACCCTCATGGTGTTCCCTTTGCTTCTTTCTTGTGCACCACTCACTCTCACTTCCCTCATGCCTGAAATTCCCAGATGGATTTCTTTCTTGCAGAAAACTTTGACCTCAGAGTGCCTCTAAATTTCACCCCATATCTCAGCTTTTATGGAGTCTACAGAATTAGTCTAGAATTCATGATTGCGGTTACAATTGCGTAACCCAGAGTTATTCATTCATAACTAATTTGTATTCACAATCTCTGTGTATTCGATAGTGTAGGGAAGATGTAGGATTCATAAAAGCGCCCTCCCCATTCTTGATTTACTAGGTAGCAGCCACTGTGAGCAACAAGGGTTAGTTCTCCTGTCAAATGCACACAGCAAACTGATGTTTCCCCCCGTGTTCCTCCAGCGATCTCAAGTGCAAGGAGTAATTGTGACAGGGATACTGCTTCTGACTGTCACACAAGGATTTTCTGGGGAGAAGAGGGTGAAAACATCAGTATGATGTGTCCTGATCGACAGGAGAGCAGACCCCTGTTGCTTGCAGCAGCTGATGCCCAGCAGGTCAAGATTGGGGTAGTGCAAGAATACACAACTAAAGCATTTCTGAAAGATGCCCAACCAACCTCTCTTTAAAGATCTCCTAAGAAGGGAAATCTACTGTCCTCCAAGGAATTCAGTTCTACTGTCAAAACAGCTCTTACAGTAAAGAGGTTCCTCCTCATGTTTAAGTGGAATGTCTTTTCCTGACACAGAATCACAGAATCATAGAAATGTAGAGTTGGAAGAGACCCCACGGGCCATCCAGTCCAACCCCCTGCCATGCAGGAACACCCTCAAAGCACTCCCAACAGATGGCCATCCAGCCTCCGCTTAAAAACCTCCAAGGAAGGAGACTCCACCACACTCCGAGGCAGCATCTTCCACTGCCAGACAGCCCTCACTGTCAGGAAGTTCTTCCTGAGGTTCAGGTGGAATCTCCTTTCCTGAGCTTGAATCCATTGCTCCTTGTCCTGGTCTCTGGAGGAGCAGAAAACAAGCCCTCTCCTTCCTCTACATGGCATCCCTTCAAATATTTAAACATGGCTATCATGTCCCCTCTTAACCTTCCCTTCTGCAGACTAAACATACCCAACTCTCTATCCTCATAGGGCATGGCTTCCAGGCCTCTCACCATTTTGGTTGCCCTCCTCTGGACCTGCTCCAGCCTAACCATGTCCTTCTTGAATTGGGGTGCCCAGAACTGGACACAGTGTTCAAGATGAGGTCTAACCAAAGCAGAGTAGAGTGGTACCAGGACCCCCCTCGATCTAGACACCATACTCCTATTGATGCAGCCGAGAATTGCGTTGGCTTTCTTGGCTGCCGCATCACACTGCTGACTCCTGTTCAGCTTGTGGTCTATTAAGACTCCTAGATCCCTTTCACACGTACTGCTATCCAGCCACATGTCCCCCATCCTATATTTCTGACATTAGAACCCATTGTTTTGTGCTGTAGTCTCTGGAGCAGCAGAAGACAAGCTTGCTCCATCTTCCAAATGGCATCCTTTCAGATGTATCAGGATATCCCTTCTTGGTCTTCTCCGAGCTAAACGTACCTAGTTCCCTAAGTTGTTCCTCATAAGGCATGGCTCCCAGAAGACCTACAGATCCCTTGGAGAGTGTTTGGCATGGATACAGACAGCCTGGGGCCCGTTTCAGTTGTTCTAGGGTCGAAAAACAGCTCCCTCTCCCAGAAAAGTAGAATCCACCATCCCCACTGTTCAACTGTCATGAGGAGGTACTTACTGTACAGTTCCACCTGGAAGGGGAGGACAGCCAGAAGTAGGAGCAGGAGAGCTTGGGGCCTCATGGTGAACTCTTCCTGAGGAAGAGAATCTAAGGGTCAGCTAGTTCTTAACAGGGGCACAGTGTCCCCAGGGCAGAATAGCCTCTCAGTTAAGGTCACTGTAGGTCCACCTCCTGTCCCCTCAACCTCGGGTGCTTCTTTTCCAGGGGAACCTTCCCTCCTCCTTTTATTTGGAATTGTAGGGCTGATATTGCCCCAAGCTTACCTGGTTAGGAGTCTACTCCTTTCCACCTTCTTTAAAATGGTCTTCACTGGTCTTCCTTCACTGGTTCTGTTCCGTTGCATCCCAATTCCATGCACTGCCTTTATCAAGTGTCTTGGTGATGAGGATGTCTATCACCTGCCCCATGGCACAAGGCCAGGCCAATAGAAACAAAGATCCACAAAACCCAAGGCACCATTTGCAGGAAAAGGCAGAGATGTTTATCCAAAGGAAAAGCAAATAAGGAAGTAGTTAGAAAAAGTTCTTAAGAAAAGTTATTCATTTTCTCAAAAGGCCATTGTCTACAAAGGACATTACATTCGAGCAGGTTACAAAGATGTGTACTGCTGTGCCTCTCAGCGGGGGAAATGCTGCTTTTTCCAAAAGGGGCCATCACCTAGGTTGGAACTGGCATGCCATCTGAGAGGGCTTGAATGGCAGAGTTCCACATAAGCCATGGATTTGAGCCAAGGAACTCCAGGAAACATCAGGAGTTAGTGACCTCCATGTCACCAGGGAGTCCACACCTCACTTTAGTCCAAACCTTAAAGGATGTATCTAATTCACTAGAGCCTACCTCCCCAAAAACAATTTCAGCACCTTGGACAATTCCTTTAACATTTTTAAAGCCAACAGGTCCCGCTGCCTGCTCCCAAACTTCCTGGGAATTCTCTGCTGGAATCCTATATGACCACTGCATATGGCAGAGCACAGTAAAAACATTGCTATGTAGGGAATTCTGGTGTGGCCCCCTGCAAACCCCACTTCGCAAGGAGGTCACTAATTCCCGTTGCCTTCTGGAATTCTTCTTTCCATGCGCTCTTCATGGTCCTCTGCTTGGTGTGTGCACACGCATGCATATAGGACTCTTATCTCCCACAGGAGGGGGATAGAAAGTCTCCCCAGAGAGAAGTGGGAAGTAAGTTAAACCCTTCAGTAACTTCCCACTAAATTACTGAGTTACATGGGGGGGGGGTAAATTAGTGGGCAGTGGGTAGTTTTTGGGGTCCCCTTTCCTAGTCAAGAGCAGGAGGCTGGGCCGGATAGCCCATCACAGAGGTACAGCAATAAGCATTCTTGTTTGCAATCTGCTGGGCCAGATAGCCCGTCACAGAGGTATAGCAATAAGCATCCCCATTTGCAATCTGCTGGGGCGTAACACTTCCTATCTTTTTTGGCAAATGGCCCGTTTGGAAAAGGAATTATTTTTCCGAAGAACTACAGCAACAAACACGCTTACTGGTTTCTCCTTGGACAAACAGTTCCTGTACTTTTTATGCAAATCATGCCTTGGGCTTTGTGGATCTTTGCTTCTGTTGGCCTGGCCAGGGCGGCTGATAGCTGTCCTCATCTCAGAGGTGCTTAAATTCTCATCCCTCAGGTGCTGGCAGGGTTGCCGTGGAAGAGAGCAACACTAGAGGGAGGTTGCCCCTTTGGGGGCAAGCGCCAGTCCTTTTCTTTGGAAAGGGGAAGTATGCATGGGTTTCATAACTTTTTTTAGACAAAAATAATCTGCCTGCTAGCAAAAGACCATGTGTTACATGGAACACACGAGAGGGGAAGCAGCTTAGGCAACAAGCATTACAACAATAATGGGCAGAGGGAGACAATGCGGTGTGGGGAGACAGTCCTATCACTGTGGTAGAAGGGAGGGCCACAGGGTATTGGATACTCTCCCAAGCTGTCTTCCACATCAAATAATCTGGATCAGTGGTTCTTAACCTGGGTTCCTGGGACCCCCAGGGGCCCAGAGAGCCCACACAGAGGGTCCACGAAGCCCTGCTGCTGGAGACCAGGAGCTGTGGCAGCAACAGGGACTTAACCAAGGTCACCCAGTGTCTGAGTAGGGATTTGAATCCTGGTTTCCAGAAGCCTTTGATAAATAAATATTTAGATATTTAAATAAATATTTGAATATTTAAATCTTGGGTTCAGTCTTGGGGGCCCCTGGTATCACTGGTATCTGGATAGCTTTGGCAAAAGACCCCCTATCAGTGCTGATTCTCAATGCCAGGTCAGTGAATGGAAATACAGCCTTAATCCAGGATGAGCATGCCAACCTGGCTTGTATTCCAGAGACCTGGCTGGATGAAGCTTGTGAAGGTGGGGGTTTAACAGCAGAAGGAACCACAGAGACAGGGCCAAGCGACATCTTAGGACTTCTGCCATTTGCTTTATCTCTGCTTTGAAACGTCTCCATGGGGTTGTATTACAGAATGAGAAGAACCCACTCCATGTTTCTTAGGCCCTTCCTTCATTCTCCAGGACTCCCGGTATATCTGCTTGTGACTCATCCTGGGGCTTGTGGCTCATAAACACTTTGAGCACGATCCGGTGGGCGTCGGCCGCTGCCTCATCCACAAAGGTCTTGAGCATGTTGTACACCACGGCGAAGGACAAGCCCAGGGCAGCTAGGGGCACCAGCTGTTTGGGCAGTTTGGGGCCTTTGCTGGCTGCCTCAACCAACCACTCCACCACCTGCTCTCTGGTGAGCTCGGCAGTCAACGGTGACTTGACCAGAGCCCTCAGCTGCTCGAAAGGAATCCCAGCGTGTTCAGCTACTTTCCTCATAGAGGACTCCTCCAAGCCAAAATTGATGCAGTAACCCTGAAGTGTCTTGATCAGGAGCTCTGTATCACATGCAATAGAAATCTCCAGGATGGGCTCTGCGTGGAGACCACAGGCAACCGCAGAAACCAACCACAAGTGTTGCTCCATGGCATTCTTCTTCTTCTCCAAGAGGCGATGGGAGATGTTGGGGGTGGCCAGAATGAAGGAATGGCTCTTCTGGAGGTCCAGGTCTTTCCACAAGGTCTCCCCAAGGAGGGGGAAGTCATACTTGCTGAAGAAGAGGTTGGAAATCAGAAAGACCTTTGGAGACTTCATCCCGGCAGCCTGGAGATCTCGCAGGCAGTCTTCTCGGATCTTCTGCAGGGCAACTGCTTCACTGAAACTGGAAGGATGCTCCTGTCGACCCACCTCCAGATCCTCGTCCACTTTGGAGCGGACAAAGTAGAAGTCCTTGCCAGCCTTCTGGAGGAACTGAGCCAGCTTGGCATGGATGGGAGTAAAGCACCGAGAGGCAAGGATCACAAAAAAGTCATAGCGCGAAGAGTTGATCTGTACTAAATAATCTCTAGGGTGGAAATGAGGGCTACCAATACTTGGCAGATCCCACAGAATGACATTGGCGTACTTGGGGTGTGAATAGGCTGCGGGTTCCCTATTGGTGTTGGCCCTGCCAGGAGGAGCAGCACCTTCATCATCCGGACGCAGGTCCCGGAAAGCGTTGATGAAGGTTGACTTGCCAGCTCCAGCTTCACCGGTGATGCCCACGTCTAAGCAGATGTTCTCCAGGGAGCGGAGAGTCCCTTCCAGCTGGTTGGAGAGTTCAGAAAAGCTTCCACTCTCAAAGGCGCCTTGGAGGTGTTTGATCTGTGCTTCGGTCAGTGAGATTTTGTTCTCCTTCCCCTTTTCTGCCATCAAGACAACTGTTGGCCAAGATGGCGGTCAACCTGGGAGAGAAAGCCAAGATCCATGTAAGGAACAATAAGTGGTCTTGCCATCCCCTCCCCTCCCCTCCCCTCCCCTCCCCTCCTCCATGGGATCCCATTGCCCACCTTCCCTCAAAACCCAGCCTTCACACTCCCTTCGTCTCTCCATCCTTATGCTGCTTCCATCTTCTGCTAGTTTGAGGCCAGTTTATGGGATGGTGGCTGAGCTTGGAGGCACTGGGGAAGAACAGAATCAGTCCAGATCTTCAGCAAAGAGTTTCTCATTTCTCAAGCAGCTTGGAGCTGCCGTAGAAACCACGGTTGCAAAGAGAGCCTTCTCTCAATTGGCCCGGTGGTCCAGCCCAGTGTGATGTCAGAAAGAGCCCAAGGATGCTTGATTTTCCAGAGGGTGCCTGGATGTGTGACGGGGGGGATAAATAGTTGTTGGGGTTTTTTTTGCCAAATTTGCTCTATAACTTATTTGAGATACTTCCATACCACTGCCCAAACAGAAGCAATTAAAGCAGCACAAAGAGTTAAAAAACAACAACATTAAAATACCCTGTAAAAAAACCCAAAAACCTCCAAAACCATATGCAGAATACAATTTAAAAACACTTAAAACAGAGCATTCCAAACATTCAAAGACATGTTTTGGCTGCCTGCTGGAAGTTTTAATTAGCCAGGATGGACGTGGGTCTCACAGACAAGCGGTTGGCCTCGCCTCTCCGAACAACTTGTCCACATTATCATGTTGAACAACTAGAGCATACCGGTCGAACAACAACATCCGTCAAAACCGGGCAATTACTACTAGTGGCAGAATTTTAAAAAGTGTGAATTGACCAGCAAGGAAGACGTTCTGATATACCATTATCTTATATTGATTTATTCTGCTTTCTATAATCATTCTGGAGACCAGGGTTTGACTCCCTGCTGGGCCATGGAAACCCCCTGGGTGACCTCGGGCACATCACATACTCTCAGCCCCCAGAAAACCCCACGATAGAATCACCTGAGGGTCGCCATAATTCAGGAACAACTTGAAGGCACGCAACTACACTTACGTGTAGGCTTGCATGTGTCAAACATTGGCCGCCGCCGCCTGCTGGCCTAGATTTAAAACGGCAAAGAGATGCCAGTCTTCTCAGGGCATCGGACTCCGGTCTCCACACAGCTGGCTCTGCCCTGAGCCATAAAGGGCTTTGTAGGTCATAACCAGCATTTTGATCTGATTAGGACCTGAACTTCCCAAATATTCGGCAGGGGGAGGAAGCCACGCCAAGCCACAACCCTATACTCACAACCAAACTGGTCGGGTGTCACTTCTGTACAACTTCATGGACCTGAAATCTTGTAACTTTTACACAAACTGCAGAACACATTTAAACACAGGAAAGGAGGCTGAAAGAGACTCAAACTTTATTTCTTGCTCTGCGTCCAGCATACAAAATTACAAACAACAACAACAATAACAGCACATATTTATAATAAAGGCACACAAGGTAGTTTCTTTAGACAAAGAAAGCCACAATTCTCAGATCTTGACGATGGGGTGAGGAATCTGGGGCCCTCCAGAATTTTTTAAACTTACAGGTCCCCGGCGATGCCGGAGGTTGGATTTTGCAGTCGAAACACCTGGAGGGCCAAAGTTTTTCTGCCTCGGTGTACAAAAACATTGCACCAGCCTCAGCCAAAATCCCCCACGCAGGCATACTGATACGTTTGGATTTTGCAAGGGCTAAATCTGTGTCGGATCATGGTGACGTAATAATGCATCAGAGAACTGCGTGCATAGTTTGTGTGCTAGCAGAAACGTATTGTTTCTTTTAAAAACAGTTCAGATGGCCATATTTTTTGTCTTCTTCTTCTAGCAGAGCACCCCCACTTCTGAATTGCTAACTGGTCCCCTTCTTGTTTGAACAAAAGTTAAGGGAAGTCTGGGGAGAGGACTGTAGCATGTGGCACAAACAGGCTCCAGTGTGATTTTTCCAGCAACCCATCCCTCTTTTGCCATAAACCCTTCAGCTTTCAACACACTCAACATCCTAGAAGGCAACTTAACAGTAGTTAAAAGCTTAGTCCTAGTATTATAGCAGCTCAAAGGATAAAGTCCTTAATAAGATTTAACCTGGGAGAACTGGATATTAAGGCATTTGTTCAAAAAAAAAACCACGTTACACTAAATCCTTTTCTTTCTTTTAAAAAAACACAGTTTAAAAAAATCACACTTAATTACAGAGATCTATGAAAAACATTTACAACAGCTTTGGAGGAAGGAGAGGCTCGATTTTAACACATGCCCCAAGGTAGGACAACGGCAGCGCTCAGACCAAGAAGGACGACGTTTGCTTAAATTCACCCTGGAAAATAGCAAGAGAAAGAAGGAGTGAGTCTTGCGTTCCAGAGTAAGAGCCATAAAGACACCGGGAGCTTGCCCAAAACTTCTTAAGCACAGTACAGCTGGTCCTCCACATTTGCAGGTTTCACTTTCATGGATTTAATTATTTGCAAATTTCTCCAACCCTGCCTCCCCCACTTCAAGTATTTCTTTTCCAGGGGAGCATTCCCGTCCGGCAGCTCCGATCAGGCCACACGGCCCTTTAAAAATCCACCTCTGGCTCCTCCTTTTCTTCCTTTACCAGCCGGCGCCTGGCCAGCTAAGGACAGCTTGCAGCCCAATTTCTCAGCACCATAAACTCTCTTTCAAGCCCAAGGAAGCCGCATCTTAGAGGTGCCTAACCCTCACCGAACGTGACCAATGCCTGACAGACATCATAGCCTACTTCTTGGTATTTCAATATGAATCTCTGCAATCCGTCAAAAGAGTTTTGTTGCGTTTCCGCAACTTAGCTACGGATGTGTACAGTTACGCACTGCTGGCCGCGACATAGAATCTCAGCCAATAATTATAGCAATAAACCTCAGAATGCCTGCAATGGTCGTGTGATTTAAAAAAAGGCGGTAGAATATATTGATGCATTGACACAGCACTTGCGAGTCTTCCAAATGCGGCAGACACGATCCTGCAGTTTCGAGACCAGTCCTACAGCTTGGGATTGCTGTTGCTGTATTACAACTGTGTATGCAGCGTCTAGCCGAATTGCGGCACCGTTGCCTTCCCCCCCCATGACCTAGCCATATTGTGATTGGAGTTGAGCGTTGTTGTTTTTTGCCCAACACCTGAGCAACATCCACTGAGCAAGGGAACTTGGAGGCACGCCTTCCACTTAAACACCACAGCCAAGCGTTTGCTCTTCCAACAATTCAAGAGCAGGGCAAGAACCACAGCCGCGTGAGCTGCCCATCTTTCATTCCAGTCCGGGGCTGAGTAACCACCTCTGTGTAACAACTGGTCCACACCTTACGTCTTGGCGACATTCGCTGCTTTTGCAATACAGGTTTCTCAAGAAAGAAGAGAGCAGGTTGCTTTGCTACTTACATCACTTCGGGTGGAAGGCTGGCTGTAAATGACCTTCTTATTGGAGGTGCTAAGACAGAGGGGGTGCAGAAAAACAAGGGATTAAAAATCAGATAGTCAACACGTAATATATCTGACATCCTAGAATGGGGCAGCAAAGTGCGGCCTGCGTGCAGCCCCTGGGGCTGTTTCTGTGGCCCCCAGGGCCCTTCAACGTTAAAAAAAGCTTGCTTCAAAATGCAATCTCGGGGAGGAGGAAGGCACTTCCACCACATCTGGAAGCACCCAGAGCCCCACAGGAGTGAAAAAATAATTATGCAGGAATTTCCAAAAAATGTTTGCCCCTACATGCCCCCAAGGCTATGGGGGGCATTTCCACCATGGGGCCTCCTTTGGCCAATTCAGGCCCAGGAAACTGGAAATATAACAGGAATATAATTTCCACTTACTTCCCGTTGTTAAAAAAGGCCCAGAAAATGACCCAGAAAAGCCCAAAAACAGGCTGAAAATGATGCCTTTTCTCCCTAGAGGATGTTGTGGGAAAAAACAATTTCTGATTTTTTTGTGGGGTGTGGACATCCCACAATGAAGCCCCTTAGCCTTTCACAGTTGCCCACCCTTGTCTTACAAGGTAGCACGGGGAAAGTTACTTCTAAAAAATAATTCATTTCCATTCTACTTCCAACACTCAAAGACATTAGAGCGTTTTAACTTGTGTTATGAGCCACCTTGGGTTTCATATTGGGAAAAAGGCAAGACATAAATGTATAAACACTGCCGCTATGATTTGTAGCTTTCAAAGTAACTCTTCCCCCTTACATACACAGTCTCCCAAAATAATTATGCTTAAGAAACAGCTGAAGGCTGAAAAATGATATCCTCCATTCATCCACCTCAACTTTCACAGCGCGAGGTAGCAGCATGAGCCAGCGCTGGAACCGTGTGATCTTCCTCCTCTCCACCTTCCCCACACAACTTTTAGATGCAACTAAAAGTTATGGTTACACAAGAAAGGGGTGATATTATCTTTGACTAAGTTGCAGTCACGACGTAGCAGTTACACCTTTGCTACTGGAGAAAGGAATGAGTTTACAAGTAGCTACTTATGCGTAAGCAGTTAATTCCGAGCTGTGAGAGCGTCCCTTTTGGGGGACAGACACTGCAGGCCTCCTTTGGCTCCTCCGTGCTCCCACCATCTGAGGCTGGAGATATCCCGGGATGCCTTGTGCCCAGGGACGCCCCACCTCAGAGAAGTCCTGCGGGGGCAAAATAACCGGGCATGAGGATGGCGACGGGGCGGCAACCCCGACAAGAGAAGCTTCTACTCACTCTTTTCTTTCTGAAAAAGAAAACAAAAAGGAGGGGAAAAGGCATTAGCCAACAAAGAAAGGTTTATCTCCCCTCTGCTGCACTGTCGTCTTCTGAGCATGATTCCGCTCATTCACCAAGTCATTTTTCACGATTGAGCAGAGATTTGAACCTGCCACTCACAGAGGAAGAGCACTGCCAGGGCCCTTTCGCACTGCACAATTACGGCATCGGACTACAACCCTGGAGATCAGGGTCCGGTTGCCCGCTTGGCTACGGAAACCCACTGCACGAGTCACACACTCTCAGCCCCAGAAAGCCCCGTGACCGCTTCGCCATAAGCCGGAAACGCAACTTAAAGGCACAGGACCGCAACAATCCAGCGGGCAACCTACTGCTGAAGTATCCCCGGCTGTAGGCGAACCAGACGCCAAAGATCACCAGGGCCAGGACGATGAGGAGGACCACCACAGCTGCGACAATGCCACCCACGTTCACTTCGCCTGAGAAGGCAAAAACACAAAACGACAGGTCAGTAACTTCCGAAGAGAGCCAGCGTGGTGACAACGCCAAAGTGCGGAACTCCGGCAGTTGAAGCGGAACAGCAGCGTTATATTTCTGCAGTGTGAATGGGGCCCATGTACTAAAGTAGTTAATCACAAAGAATTGGCTACTAAGGGCGGGTTTGGGGTTTTTTTGTAAAGCATATATTCCAATTGCATAATTTTCCCTCTCTTTCACACACACACACACACACGCCAAATGAACCCCAAGCATGTATTTCTTCTTGCTTCTACCTTGTGCCAGTAGCGCATTCTCTACAGCAACGGACAGATTTTCTCTATCACACAGTAACAATTCCATTCACGAATCTGCTTCAGCCCATTCAGTCGCAGGGCAATCCAGTATCTCCTGAACCAATGTCAGTCCCAACTCAGCAAACTTACTCTCATAAATAGCAACCCTTAATGTCTGGTACTTTCCCCCCAAAACTTGGGCTTGTCTAAAAAATACTTTCCATAAATGTACCGTAGTTTCTCTCCCATTTCCCAACTGTACATAATCAGTCTTCAGACTTCCCATTTTTTCCCCAAACTGCCCATCCCCCCCAAACTGCCCATTTTTTCCCCAACTGCACATATTTAAAAAAAAAAAACGGACAAGGGAGCATCAGGTATTTGGAGGAGACAGAAATAAAAAACTGACGCCTACTTACTGGTTTCCATGACAACAGCATTAGACTTTTCGGCTTTCCCTACTTTGTTTACTGCCTCACAGTAGTAATCTCCGGAATCAAAGGCAGTTGCCGGCTCAAAGATCTGGAAAGAAGGAGAGGGAGAAATAGACGCCAACAACCCCTGAACTCCAGAGATTAAAGCACTCATCTTCTGCGTGATCGTTACCCTGAACGGTCCTCCCTCGGAAGAGCTGGGACGCCTCCGTCCCACCACGACCAACCAGTTGCCTTCAGGGGAGGCCACAAGGAGGACTTCCGAGCCATGGCCCTAACACATGAGCAGCACAGGGCCAGCTTTAGAGAGCAGAAGACAAGGCAGTGGATTCGAGTCACCGGCTTCCCCCGCTTATCTGACAGGTCGGGGACCCGAGCACTGCCAGAGAACGGAATTGAGGGTTTTGGAGGTTTTCAGAGTTTGGATTTCTGGATTAGGAATGCTCAGCCCACATAGTGTGAAAGAGCCCCAGATCTCACGAGCATCACACAGAAGATTTGTGATTTTTCTTTCTCCTATTGAGTGGCGTGCACGCGCGCAAGTCTGAGCACCTCCTTTCCACGCTAGTCTTGGTGGCCTTCCGCCTTCCCATAGCTGACCAGGAAAGAATTATGTTTATTGAATTCTACACACCATATGTAAGTCAACATCATGTATAAGTCAAGGGCAGGTTTTGGGGCCAAAATTATGACCCGTGGATAAATTGAGGGTCTTTCTGACGGGAAAAGTCCAGCTGCCTCTGTCCACCAATGCCACCACTTTCCCACCCAGGACCTCAAAAAGACCTTTTGCTCAGAGAAGCGGATGGTTCCTTTTCGGGTACGAGTTGAGGTACGGCACTGACGCTGACCCACGGACAAGTCGGCCCTGCTTTTTGGGTCAGTTTTTCGACTAAAATATTCAGACTCGTACGTGAGTACACACGCTAGCTATTTTAGCGGGTTAACCTATTTTTTGCGGCAGTCCACGGGGTCCTGCTTCTGCCCCCGCAAAGCCAAAGCGCACCCCGCCGCAGACCGGCCGCCCCACTTTAAGAACCTACCAGCACCCCGGTTTTCTCGTCCAGGGAGTAGGAAGAGTTCCTGAACAAGGTGCTGGTTTTGGGGTCCGCGGGCATTTGGACATTGTTCCTGTACCACTTGTAGGTCGGGCGCGGGTTGGCGTCGGTCTCCACGCAGGTGAGGACGGCCTTGGTGCCGATGGTGACGACGGAAGGCACTTGGGCCTTGGGCTTGGACGGTGGGACTGCGAAGACGAGAGAGGGAATTGCGGTCGCGTAACTTCCAGCGGTTTCCGACTTACGGCGATTTGTTTCGAGGCACGGAGGAAGGACGTACCTTGGACGACGAGCTCCACCTCGGACTGAGAGAACGAGTCGCCGAGGACCTCGCAGGTGTACAGGCCCGAGTCCTTGCGCGTCGCTGACGTCAGGTGGATCTCGTTGGGGTAGAAAACAGCCCGGTTTTTGTAGGCGTCTGAGAAGAAAGAAGGAGAACGCTCCGTTTAATGCAGACAAATCCAGGGAAGATTCGCAGACCCATCCCGAAAGCGGGCAAGGGACCACGCGCCCTTCCTTCACCCCACATACCTGGATCTTATTTTCACTTTTTTATTTTGAGGGGGGAAATGGACCTGGAAATGCTCCCCATGCTCTTTAGGAGGGCAGAGGGGGCAATTTCATGGGGTGTTTGCCCCAACAACACCCCGACTGATTTAGGCTCAGGAGAGGCCTTTTAAAAATGGGTTTCATTACTGGCTTCAAATAAAAGCCTTTTCTAGATAGCCAGAAAGGTGTGGTGGTCGGAATAGGACCAGGGTTCAAATCCTCGCTTGACCGGGAAAACCAGCTAGGTGGCCTTGGGCGAGTCACACACTCTCAGCCTCAGGGGAAAGCAAAGGCAAAGCTCTTCTAAATGAATCTTTTTAAAAAATTAGAGCAAGCATTTGCAGTGGTTTGAGTGTTGCATAAGGACTCCAGAAGACCAGCTCAAGCAGGGAAACCTACTGGGTGGCCTTGGACAAGTCACACTCTCTTGGCTTCGGAGGAGCTCTCACCTCCGGGTCACCTTAAGTCAGAACACCTTGAAGGCACGTGGCAACAGCAAATATATTTCCTGGTTTAAAACAGTTTACACTGGATCTGTCCACTGGGGCGTGTTCTATGGATGCCAAAATCCATGGATGCTCAAGTCCCCTTGTGTACAATGGGGTACTAAAATGGCGTCCTTTCTATAAAATAGCAAATAATTCAAATAGGTGCTGGAGAGAGCCTGAGGAAAATGGAGGCTACAGTAGGGCACACCTACACATCAGCATATTACTTGGAATGTGGCAAAATCAAGGTTTGATTTTTGGAATCGGTTTCATTTTCAAGCTGTGGCTGGTTGACGCTGTGGACGTGCAACCCGTGGATACGGAGGGCTGACTGTCCTTCCTCGTTTAATACAGTTTAATTCCTGGTTTTAAAAGGCCCAAAATGACGAAGAGGGGCCCAAAATGTGATAAAACTGCCCCACCACAAACACAAGCATAAAGAAACGCAAAGGTACTCTCACCCACTTTGGCTACACACCTGTGAACTGATTGTCATGATAGAACAGCACCGTGCTTCCGTCCTTCTGGAACTTCCACTCCTGGCGTTTCACATTGGTCTGGGACGCATAGGCTTTGCAAGGCAAATTGACCGCTAAAAATGTGGAAGAAGGAAGAATTATGGTCGTCAAAAGTGCAGAAAGGACACACTTGATCAAAACACACTAAGCACTAAATGATTTGTCGTGAATCTCCCTATACAAGACAGCTCGAGTTTTAAGGGCTTCAGGGGAGGCCTTTCGAGTGGTCCCACCACTTCCACAAGCACGTGTGGTGTGGACGCCGCCGAAACTGTGGAACTCCCTTCCACAGGAAGTCTGCTTCACCCCTGCTCCTTGCCCTCTTTGTGCCGCCAGGTGAAGGCAGGCCTTTGAGTTTTAAAAGTAGCAACCCAGCACCCCGGACGCCACCAGATTGGCTAAGGCTGCTATGTGGGATACGGCAAGACTTAACGGAAGGGCTCCAAAATATCTCGGAAATTAGGAGAGATCAGGGAGAGATGAGAATCACACTCAGGACTTACAGCTGTTCTCGGGAACTTCAATGACTGTAGTCTGACCCAAGACTGAGGACACTGTGGGGAAGAGAAACATTTTAAAAACTTTAAAAGGCTTTTTTAAAAAAACAAACAACCCTTCCTCAATAAAAACACAAACGTGAGCCTTTTCGGACACCTGAAGGCAGCAAGAAGCGGCCATCCAGGACTACTCCCGGCCCCGGCCAGCAGGGTTCTTGCACTGGTTTGTGCAGCGCGTTTGCACCAGCTCTGGCGTTCTATGGTTCTGTGACCCTGGGCAAGCCACACTCTCACAGCCTCAGAGGAAGGCAAGAATAAACCTCTTCTGAACAGACCTTGTCAAGAAAATCCAAGGAGAATCAAGTTGGTCTCCACCCGAAGGCACATAACATTAGCACACAAACACACAGACAGACAGGCACCCAATTCGCATTTGCACACAAAGAGGAAAAAAAGGCCTCTGCATATCTTTAACAGGTACCAGGAAGCGAGGACCACAAAAACTATGACTCAGGGTTTAAGACCGCAACGTCGAGCTTGGCCGAGATTGATGAACTCGTAACAGGCGCACGAAGAGCAGGCGACGCCTTAGTCAGGCACAAAGGTGTGCGTGGAAGCGGACAGGGAGCGTCTCGGGACGAGACCGCCAATGTTTGAGGATCTCGTCCAGTTTCTTAAGAGCTGCGCTCCCAAGTCCCAGCCCTCTCCCGATTTCTTGACTGCGGTCTCCATTCTGATCAATGACCGAGCCAAGGTACGCAAAATCTTGCACCATTCCAATGTCTTCATCGTCTGCTTTAAGGTTATGTAAGTCACCTGCGGTCGGCGTTTGCCTTTCCTTAACGTTCAGCTGCAAACCTGCCTCCGCACTTCCCGCCCTGACTTTCCTCAGTAATCATTCTGCACCCCCAAAAAGAAGCCCCCCTCATTGTCAGAATGCAACAAGCAAGGGAAGTCTGCAAGGCAGGGGTTAACTTGTCTTCCAACCCACCTGCTGAAATTCCTGACTTCCTGGTTCTTCCTTCACTTCCTTCCCTCCCACGCTCTCATTACTCACTTCAAGGAGAGTCAGAAGAAACCAACCCCGTCTGGCAAACTCTGCACCCACCCGTCCTTTTTTGCGGGGGAGAGGGGGCTTTGTAGGTACGGACAGGATGGATTTCCTCTTCCCTTTGTTCCCGCCAGGTTCCTTTGTGGAATGACCTCATTACAGGAAGTGCAAGCCAGCTCCCCTTTTATCACCAACTCCAGCTGACTCGTCTTTTACTATGTTTACCGATACCCACTGAAAGAATTCCCAGAGTGTAAAGGGAGAGGGTTTCTTGGTAGCTTTTCACGTTATTATATCAAACAATGCCCTTGATGTGTACTCCTGTGGTTTGAGCACTGGACTACTTGACCCCAAAGACCACGGTTCGATTCCCAGCTCGGCCATGGAAACCCGTCTGGGTGCATCACACACTCTCAGCCCCAGAAAACCCCGAGACAGTTTCACCTAAGGGTGGCTTTAAGTCGGAAGTGACTTGAAGGCACATAACAACAACGAGTGGAAAGCGGAAAACAGCACCGAAAAGAGAAGTCACTTTTCTGTTGCTAGGGGAATTGAAATTTTATAACCCGTCATGTATTCGGTCTTGGTTTCTAGTCCTCACATGTCCGTTAAGGGGAGAAGACTCTACTTCCACTGAAACCCCTCCACACCATCTTAACTCAGAGAGAACGTAGCTCTGTGACTCTCACGTCGTCACCGGTTTCCTCCTGTACGATTTTTAACATTCTTCCCTGATGAAGAAGCCGGCGAAGCTTTGGAAGTTTGCGTAATATATTTTAGACTTTGGAGCTGGCCCAATAAAGTACATTTGTGGATTCTGGATGTTGTACGCAGCAAGAGCAGCAGTTCTCTAAAATGTTGGTCTCCTAGATGTTTTGGAATCCGGCTCCCAGAATTCGAAGTTCGCGACGCTGGCTGGGCCTTCTGCGTGTAGAAGTCCACAACATCCTAGAAGACCAGAGTTTGGGAATCACAGGGATAGGGCATGGAAACATTGGGGGTTTGGGTTTTTTTTTATGCTAGTTCTCAGTATCCCCCAGTCAGGGGTGACACGATATCTCTTTTTAAAATGCCTCCAGGGTTGTCCCAGAGAGAAGCGGGCTGGGTTTCTCACTGCTGCCCCAGAGGGTAGGACCAAGGTCTCACGGTCCGAAGTTGCAGGAGAGTAGATTTTGACTGAAGCCCAGAAAGAACCTCTTGATAGTCAGAGTGCTTTGGCAATGGAACCAGCTGGCAAGAGAGGTGGGGGGGGGGTCTCGTTCTCCGGGTGCCTTCCAGGAGAGGCTGGAAAGGAGCTCCCTGTTGGGGATACCCCAGCCGGAGATGCTGCACCGAGCGCGGGGTTGGACTCAATAACCCACATCTGTGAATTTCAGTAATGGGTTCACCTTCTGCCTCACAAAGAAAAGGTGCTGTAGTTTCAAGTTAAAGGGATGGATGCCCCAATGTAGAACGGAGTCCTTGTTCTCTGAAACAAGAATACAGAAGCAGCCCACGAATCTCCGTCCCATTTGGGACACAGACGTACTTGCAGGCTGTAACTCTACCTGGGGTTTCAGGTCTCAGAAATAAAGAGGAAGAGGGTGCGGGACGGGGAAGGGAAGGCTTGCTGCCAAGCCGGGGTCGAACGAGTCCAACTATTCCAAAGGTGAAATTACAAGTAATTGTAGCAATACCACACCTCCCAGACTAACACAAATGCAGCCGCACACTGGAAACAGAGAGGGGAGTGTGTATAATCTACGCTGTCTTTGGATCTTGTTGTGGGGAGGAGCAGCGTCATCAAAATTAACTCACGAAAGTTAGAGTATAGGAGCAGTGTCAGAATCTTCGTTGACAATCTATCGTGGAGTTTTCTTGGCAAGATTTGCTCAGAGGGGGGTTTCCACTGCCCCCCTCTGAGGCTGAGAGAGTGGGACTTGCCCTGCGTATTCTGAAATGAAGCCAGGCGTTCTCATTAGTCATGCCGAGCGTTCACGGTCTGTACCTTCAAAGCAGAAAATCCGGGGTATTCCTTCTGCTGTGCATTTACATTCTTGTGGGATTGGTAAAACGGAGTCCTAGGTAGACCTGATTACGTTATTCATTTGGTAGCAAGATTAGATTGAAATGCTTGTTGGATTTAAGGTGATCTTTGAGGTGAGCTTTGAATGGACTCACTGGATCTTACACGTCTAGAAATAAGAGACACCAGCTACCCCTGCTTCCATCAAGCTGCACAGCTCCCCGAACCTTGGTGAGAAGGTTGCGAAGCAATTTCTGGCCCCTACCTTGGACCTTAAACTCCAGGCAAGTCCCAGAGATTTCACAACAACGCAGATATTCCGGGCACCCATGTAACTTTGGACCTGAGCCCAAGAGAGGAAGACTCTCTCGTGTGTAGCCAGGGCTGCACGTTAACTAGCAAGTTTGTGAAACCAGGAGAGCTGCTGAAGCGCGGGCTCTCCCGCTCACGAGGCGGACTTTGGAAATTTATTGGCACGGATGCAAAGAAATGGCATTTGGCTCATGTATTTAAACGTCCGGGTAGGGCCACACCCCAAAAGTGCCAGATTACAATCCCAGTATTTTCTGGGAGTAATGGGACTTGCAGTCCACGACATTTGGAGAGCCCCCAAGACTCAGATAGACTTGTTAGTTTCCTTTCTGCTCAACCTTTCCCCCAGTGAGTCAAGACAGTAGACATCAAGGTGGGCCACACTGACCACCAGAAAGGGCTGGACTCCTCCAATACAAAAATGCCTTCTACAGGACAAGGGGGCATTTCCACATTTGGGGGCCTTCCTGGGCCCTTTCAGAAAGCCTCATTCTTAATAATAGGAAGTGAGTGAAAGTCACTAGCTCACATCTACCCAGCCCCCCTTCTTCCTCATCCTCTGTCTAACTAGAAGTCTTTTTAGCAGCATCAGTACAGGGAGGTTGGCAAAGGAGAGCTGAAGGAACACAGACTTTACATATTGGGTTTCAGTTTGCAGTGAACCCAAATAGTTCCTGAGAACTGTTACACACGCACATACAGATGTATCCTGCTGTCAAGCCATAAAAATAAAATGGTGCGTGAAGAAAATGAAGGGGGGGGGGGTCTACTTGTATTTACGGAAAAAAGAAGTGAGGAGACCAAGCAGAGTTTTTGTGCGGAATCCAGACCGTTCAACCTCAGTGAGCCGTCCCTCAGTGAAGAGTCATCTGCAATACTCAACCAAGCCCAACTCAACTAACTGAAAATTCTTTTATTTTAAACACCTAGGATTAAAGTGGCTATAAGGCAAATTACCCTGGTCCGCCTGGCAGGACTTCCTGGAATAGTCGTTTATTCTTCAAAACCGGTTTTCCTGGTGTCTGAAATTCTTTCTGACACCTACTTGAAAGTCACACCTTAAATTATGCTTGATGAGCAGCTAAAAAAACCCCTCCGCAGCTTGGAGGTTTGTGGGGAGAAGAGAGAGACGGCTCCGCTTTGCATAGCTGGGAAAACACTTTCAGTTTCAAATAATGACAAGAAATTCCCAGCCGTATTTTCAAAAGCGAGGCTCCAGCGCTGGACCACGTACGATCCTGGAGACCAGAGTCTGATTCCCTGCTGGGCCACTGAAACCCATAGGGCCACCTTGGGCGTGTCACACACTCTCACACTCCAGCAAAACCCTGTGCTCGGTTTCCCTTAGGGTGGCTGTGAGGTGGAAATGCCTTGAAGACACACAATGGCAGCACCGTGCTTCAGGCCTGAATACCCGAACGGCACCAGATCCATGTGTGATCTTGGCAGCGAAGCAAGGTCAGCCGCTACCTGGAGCTGAGCCTAACAAAACTGGATAAATTGCATTTCCTGGGACCAGGATTTGGCAATCCTGCCTGCAAAGTAGGATGAGATTTTGCTCTTGTCGGACGTACTACAGATGAAAGGCAAAGGCAAAAGCCAGGCCGTGAATATGAGGCCAGGAGACCGTTGAAATGATAACACCAGCCCAGTTGCTTTGGTTATCCTTCCCACTGGCCTGGACACTCCTTGTTCCAGCCAGCGTGGCCATGAGCTGAGCTTGCTGTGGACAATGGAACCTGCAGTCCAATACACACCGCAGGGGAAGGTGTGCTAAGCTATCACCAGACATCTCACTAAGTCATTTTCAGGTATAGCAAAGGAAGGAGGAAAAAAAACTGGATCAGACAGATCTGCTGTAGATGTCTCGAGTTCTAAACGCGACAGAAGGCTAAAAGATGAAACGAGATGTAACGGGCTAAGGAAGAAGAAAGGGTGAGATCTATTTGATGTGGAATCCCACCAGCCTCCCTGAGGATACAACACAACTACAGAAGTTTATAGAGGAGGACACAGAGAATTCAGGAAAGCACTATAGGGAAATAAACTGGTATAATTAAATACCCTAAAGGCACCAGATCCTGTCTGATCTTCGAAGCTAAGCAGGCTCAGCCCTGCTTGGTACTTGGATGAGAGACCATGAATGAATACCAGGGGCTGCAGGCTCTGTATTTCAGAGGAAGAGACTGGCAAAAGCGTTTCTGAATATTCCTTGCATGAGAAAATCCCAGGAAATTCATGGGGTCCCCACGAGTGGGCAGGCAACTTGAGGGCACATCCACAGACATAAACAGCCTTGGATCCAAGTGGGAATATCCCCTCCAGAGGGAAAAAGGAAACGTAAACAGGGCCCCAGTTTGCATAAGCAGAAAAAGCCATCTTTCACGCTTGGATGGTCCCTTAACTGCTAAGTGAACTTAACTCCTAGGTTGCTGACGCTGCATTGCTCCAAGAGCCAGGGCTCACGAGCTACGCTTTCACAGATTTTAATACAAGGAAAGGTCGTGTCGGTGTGGGATTTTGAGACTGGGGAAGCAGGAAAGCAAGCAAGACGGAGGATTCAAGAAAAGAAAAACAAGGACACAAGGTGTGCCAAAAACAAAGAGGGAGATGGGAACCCAGAGCATGGAAAGTTACTTTTAATAAGTAGTTCATTCCAATTAAAAGGGCTCAAAAAGTATGTTACCATTGCAAGTATAGCTTTTTAAAAAATAGTACGAAAAGCATAGCGTTACATGCTTTCAAAGCGTTTCCGACTTATGGTTACCCTAAAATGAACCTATCGTGGGCTTTTCTTGGCAAGCTTTGCTCCGAGGAGTGTTATCTTTGCCTTCCTCTGAGGCTGAGACAGTGTGGCTCGCCCAAGGTCAAGCAGGGATTCGAACTTTGGTCTCTCAGAGTCCTAGCCCGACCCTGAAACGATAGACTACATGGGCTCTACTACAAAAGATAGTTGTAGGTTAAGTTATTGGGATTTCACTTAAAAGAATACATACATGTTCTTTTAAACTACATTCCCATGATTTGGAATTTCTTTGAGGGTCAGGTTTGGATCCTTCCTGCTCTCACTGTCGGCCAAAGACCTCTGCTCCAAAATTGGCAAGAGAAAGATTAACCGCCTGCCGTTCGATGGTCAGAAGATTGTACCGCTTTACATACATATGAATGTGCATTTTGCAGGCATCAGCCTCAGGGAAATCTATTTTTGGAAATATGACCAGCCTATATACGCCTCGCCCTTGTTAGGATCCAGTGCATTTACCCTTCCTGTCTTTCTTTCTCTCTCTTACTTTTTCCTGTTTCTTTTCCATGCAATAACTGTTTAAAAATCCGGTAATTCTCTTTTTAGAGAAATAACGCTGCTTTCCCACTGTTCAAAAGTGAACCAAATAATCATAGGGGCAGCCCTTTTTTTGACTGTAAAACAAATTCCAAAGTGCATGCTATGGCAATTCCTTTATCAGGACAACCAAAACGGGCACAACATTCTCTAGGGAAAAGCTTTGAACTTGCACAAAGTGTTCAAAATAGTTGCCTTTACGTTGTTGGGTTGTTTAAAAAATAAAAGACCAGAATACAATAGTGGGCCCTCAAGCGTCCGGTTCCGGAATACCCCGGGGATACCAAAATCCATGGATAAGCAAGTCCCCTTAGATACTATGGTGCAGTAAAATGGCATTCCTTATATAAAATGGTGAACAACTCAAAAAGTTTCCTTTTTTGGAGTCTTTTAAAAAAATATTTTCAAGCCATGGTCGGTTTTCATCCCAGTTTTCATCTGCAAAATGTCAGAGGCAACACACACACACACACACACACCGTAAAAGTAACTAAAACACAGTTAAACTCCATGACCCAAGCAAAGTTGTGCTACCTTTACTGCGTCGCCCCAAAATCCTAGCATTGCAGGAAATTAAAATTTCAGCTGAGCCTTTATAAATATTGCTTAGGAAAGTTGCAGATCTTAACCAAGTTGCAAAACTGACACGGATTTTAAAAGACAGTGTAGGAAGGATGCGTTTTAGTCTTTTAGTAACAAGTTTTGTTACTACATCTCAGGTTCAGTTTAGTTTTATTTGGTTAAGTTTAGGTGTAGTTACACATGTATCTGTTTATGTTTAGTTTGTTCTTTGTTCTGTTGTTCCTTTTTCCCTTCCTCTGTAGCCTGTTTGTATCTTTGAATTAAAATGAATATTCATGAAATGAAATCACCACCTGTGAACCAAGTAACCTGACAAAATGATAGTAAGGATAAAAGGCAAGTACAGTGTGGTGACAGAAAAAGACTGTATAGAAATAGAATAAATGGGTAGTCCTGCCTCCTGCCTCTTCTATTAAAAATAAAATATCCAAAGGGCACAATCCCCCCACCTAGAGACTTCTAGAGGGGTGATTTGCAATTTTAAGGCCTCCCAAACCAACTTTTTCTCGGGGTGGGGTCCAGAAACAGGAAGTGTAGTCCCTTGACGTGCAGAGACAATGCACGGAAGGTGCCTTGCTGTGAACCGTTTGCAGAAAAGCCTCATCCAGACGGCTGCCGAGGAAGGGAACGGAAGCTGCCTCCAGAAAGTTATCAGAATGCCTCCGATCCAACCGGAAAGACTCCTTCAGCCTTGCAAAACAGGTTTCCAGCTCTTCCGATGCCTGCTCCCCCCCTCCATGCGCTCTGCCTATCAGACATAAGAACCATCCACAGAAGCTGGTTAGGGAAAGGGGTGACAACTCTGCAGGGTTGTTGTAAGCATTATTGAGATCATGTGCATGCATTTCTTTTTTTTCCCACCTGTTACATTACACAGCATCCCCTCCACGCTCAAGGCAAAAGGGAGACCTAAAAGCACCAGATCCTGTCCAATCTTGGAAGCTAAGCAGGGTCGGCCCTGGTTAGCATTTGGATGGGGACCACTAACAAATACAGTGCTGTAAGCTCTATTTCAGAGGAAGGAACTGGCAAAACCACGTTCGAGAATTGCTTGCCTACGAAAACCCTAGGAAATCCAGAGGGTTGCCCTAAATCAGCCGGCAACTTGAAGGGCCACAAAAACACCATAAACTACACCCAGTTGTATTCTCTGTAGCCTCTACAACCACAGCCCTTCTTCCTCTTGTTCCAACTACCTACGCTGACAGTGATGCCACCTTGTTGCACCCACAGCATCCCAGCCGGCAACCTCACCACCTTCCTTCTCGCTGCTCTGTTTCTTGCTCTCCACCGTGCCTTCTTCGTGGGGCCCCGTATCCAAAGTTCTTTCACAGATATATCCATCCCCCCCCCCCCCCCAAATAAAGAGCTGCTAGATTGCTGCCGGTCTGGACCGGCAGCCTGGAAAAGTTGGCAGGATGTAAAACCCACTCCTCCAACGCGGAGACATCTCGCCAGGCCCTTGGAAGCGTTTCTGAGTTGCTCCCTCAATTTTCAGAGGTCAAGGAAGCAGCAGAGCAAGAGGAAGCCTTCTGGTGGCACATAGGAATTTAACAAATTTTAGTGTCCCCTCAGTTTCGTTGAATCACCCAGCCTTCTCAGTGTCCAGGGACTTTGCTTTCTCCCAGCAGAGATGGCTGCTGGTGGGACTGTTCTATTGCTGCTCTCCCGTTTTACTTTCACTTTCACTTACTTGGTGAGCCTTTTGAAGACCATCCTATTTTTTTAAGGCACTTGGAAGTTGAGAAACTTGTTTTTCCTCCCTCTTGTTCATCCTAGTTAATACATCTTTCCCTCCCAACCACATTCTGATGTTGCGTGGTCACACGGGTCCCAGCTTTCATTTGCAAATTGTTGGAGAGTACAAAATATTTCTGAACATCATTGTTGTCCTTGCTGGCCTTCAACTTGTTTCTGATTTATGGCAACCCTATCACGGGGGGTTCTGAGGCTGAGACTGTGTGATCCACCCAAAGTCACCCAGTGGGTTTCCATGGCTGACCCGGGAATCAAACCCTGGTCTGTTCAGTGCTCAAACTGCTACAGCACAACGGCTGTCACTTCTGAACATTATCTTCCCCCTATTTATACCCCCCTAAGTGTTCCAAGGAATTATTCTTTGCAGAAATATGTGTTTATTTATTCACACATATTTCTGTGCGAACTACTTCTCAGCAACTGGAGGGAAATGTCACAAAATCTCACTGCTGTTTTATTCTTCCCAAGAAAGTTTCTTGCGTGTTGGGCAACCTTTGATTCCACTAGAAAATGTATAAAGATGAATTTTCTTTCTACCCTGATTTCAAAGCCAGCAAAGTCACCGAGCTCCAAGCTGGCATTATTTATTGAGCTTCTGAGGTCCAACACACGGTGGACCAGTTTGGGTAGCTTCAGAGGAAAAGGGATCGGGCACAAGGACGGGTGAGTGGGTAGCTTGCCAGCTCAGCATTCAAGAAATACCGAGGTGTGGTTTCAAAGAAGGCAGAAACATGACCCTGCTTGCCTTTGGTTTAACACAGCTCCTCCTGATACTTGCCCAAGAGCTGAAAGAAACGCAAGGCGGATTTCTGGGTTGTGCGCCCTGGTTGTACTAAACTGCAGACAACTTTGACTTTGGACAAGACTACGAGAGGCCGCGAAGTCACCCTATCCTCGACTGCAATGCTCTGGCCTTGCAGATTTGGAGACGTGCCTTCCGTGATCGAGTCTCCATCTGTAACGGGGCCTTCCTCTTTTCCTATGGCTTTCTACCTTGCCAAGCATGATTGTCTTTTCTAGCAAGTCAGGTCTTTTCATGATACGCCCAAAGGACGACAGCCCCAGTTGAGTGAGCTTGGCTTCCACGCCATGGTATTTCCAATTTCTGTGTCTGGTTGTGAAAGCTGGACTGGGAAGAAAGCTGATAGGAAGAAAATCAGCTCATCCAAAATGCCAGAGAAGAGTTTTACAGATTCCCTGGACGGCTAAAAAGACAAAGGAATGGGTCCCAGAGCAAATCAATCCTGAACTCTCCCTAGAAGCCGAAATGACTAAACGATATATATAGTTTTAACTCAGTCTGTTTTTAAATACATGGTTAGCCACCTTGAGTGTCATTGTTGAGAGAAAGGCAGCCTATAAATAGTTTTAACCTCCTGACTCAATCAACGCGTGGTCAGAATCAAAACTGGGGTCCAAGGGATCTGTCTCAAGACCTGCTTCTGTGCACCCTTCAGAAATTATTGCAAAATGTTTGCATGCACAGAGAGACCAGAACAAGAAACCGTGAGTGAGACTTCCGAGAACAAGTTCAAGCGATGGTGGAGAAACTAGAGAGGAAAATATTCTTCCTTCTGGAAGTTTTTCATTTATTTGAGGCATATCTCACTTTTCTCTTAAAATGGGATCGAAAGCTGCTTGCAATGTGTAAGTTAAAGCAAAACAGCTGAAACTATATGGCGTACAGAAGTTACAAAAGCAATCCACAACCAATCCAGTTAAAGTATTAATTTTCAAACAAGGAAAAACGCATGTGACAGATTACGTATTTTGGGAGAACAGCACACCCGTTGCCTACCCTTCTCCTCAAACTGGTTAAAAGCTGAGGGCAAGAGAGAGAGAGGCGGGGGGCAGCTGAGCCTCTAGTGGGAGGGAATTCCATAACTTAGGAGCAGCCACCAAAAAGGCCCCCATCTCTTCAGTCCTCACCAAACGAGGCTGATAACGGCAACAAGACAGACAGAACCCCCTGCCCTGAAGCTCAGAAAAGTTTGGGAAAACTTAATTTTAAGACGAATGAGGAAGCACTTGGCCTATGGATGTTGAGGCCCCTCCCTAAATGGCAAACTCCAGGATTCCATAGGATGTTGAAAGTGGAATCATAGCACTAGAACAGGCTAGCGCGGAAACGGCCTTTATTGAAGAAGACATTTCTGAACCCGCACAGCGTCCATCACTCCCTAGAAATTTAGAGCCGGTGGGGAGAGCAGGGGCCACCTTGCCCAACCCCGATGGCCAACGATGGAGGAAAACGGCAGGAAAAGCAACCCAAAAACACAGCCTCCTAACCTCTGCTCCGTAACCTCCGACAAAGAAGACATCCAAGGAGGAGGATCCAACCCCTTCCAAGGCAGCTTATTTCACAATCTAAACCCATCCTGAAGCAAACCCTCCAACGGATTGTATGAAGGGCAAGAAATGTCACACTGTGATTGTGTAAGGAATTCAGCGGAAGAGAATATTATATGGAGCTTCTAGGGCTTCTTTTAGATCACGGTTTAAAAAAACAAGTGACGTATTCCAGACGGAAGAAAGCGACGCTCTTGCAAATTGCCAGTCTGTGAAGCCGAAGCGTCATTTGTCCCGCAGGTGGGAAAAACCGCAGTTTTATAGGTTGCAAGCACTAGTTCCTTTTTGATAACAAGTTTGCAGTGGAGTTACACACGGAAACGGTTAATTGAGGAGCAAGAGAGAAGCTACTTTATGGACTAATGGTTCTTAGTCATCTTCAAAAGTTACTTTGGAGGGCCCCCTTTAACAGTTTTTCTTTTCCCAAACCCAATGCTATTTTTTTGTAAAAAAAAAAAATCAATCCTAGGGATGTTTCCCTTTCTCCCCCTAAAGAGCAAACACAACACCCGGGAAAAGAAAGGATTACGCAACCGACGGCATTCCAGCCAACGAGTAACCAACGGAGTGAAGCAGGTAGAAGGCGGCTTCGCAGGCTCTCCCCGGCCTGGACCCCCCAGCGAGGAGGTGGGTCGCGGGACGAGGGGGCTGCAGCACCCCGGCTGGAAGAGGACAATTCCTCATTTTTCCCTCCCCGCCCCATTTTGTCCTGCCCTCCGTCCTCCTTCCCTGCCGCCCCTTCCCCCGTTTCGACCTTCGCTCCCTCCCTCCCCCCTTCCCGCTCCCCTTGCTCTTCCTCCTCCCCCCTTTTCTTATCTCCCTTTCTCTCTCCCCCCTTTCCTCCTTCCCCCATTGCTTTTCCTCTCTTTCTCCCCTCCTTCCCCCCCGTATGCCCTTTCTTCCTCTCTGCCCCCTATTTTTTCCTCCGTTCCCCCCATTTATTTCCTTCCTTCCTCTCTGCCCCGTATTCATTGTCTTCCTTTCCCCTCCCTCCCCGCTATTTTTCTTCCTCTCCCCGCTCCCTTTCCTCCTCTCCTCCCCCTTCTGTTCCTTCTCCTTGCTCTTTCCCCCCTCCTTGCCCCCGGTGTTTCTTCTCCCCTTTTTCTCGCTTCCCTTCCGGAAGGGACCCCAGAGGCCGCCCAGCCCCCGCGAAGACAGAACCAAAGCCCCCCCCCCCTTGGACAGGTGGCCCTCCGGCCCCCGTTCAGGAACCGCCGAGGAAGGACGGAAGGAGGCTCCGCCACACTCCGGCCGGGCAGCGGCGGAGTCCGCGGCCGGGCTCCTCTCTTACCAGCCAAGCCGGCCGTCCTAAGGTGTAGGCGCGACCTCTTTCCCCGGAGGCTGAGGCCGTCGCTCCGCGTCCTCGTCTCCGGGGAGCAGCAAACAGGCTCGCGCCATCTCCCGACCGATGCCCGTCCAGCCCCCGTCGCCAGGCCCCCAGAGGAGGAAGGGGGAGACGCCGCCGCTCCCCACGGAGGCGCCAGCCGAGCCCACCGCCCCACCCCGCGGGCTTGGGGGCTTTCGGCCCGTTCCCCCCGCCCCCGGCCCCTCTTCCACTCACCCAGCGCGGCGCCGAGGCAGACCCAGAGCCAGCCGCCCGCCGCCGCCATCGCCGCCCCGCTGCGTCCCTGCCCGGCGCGAGTCCGAGTGAGGCCGCCCGGGCGGGAGGGCGCCGGAGAGGGGCGCAGGTGAGAGGCCGCCCGGCCGCGATTGGCTCCCGCGGCCGCCCGTCCGGCCCCTCGGCCCGCCCCCTCGGACAGGTGAGGCGGAAGGGGGCGGGGCCCCGGGGCTGAGCCCCGTTGGCCGCCCGGCGGACACGGAGGCCGGCCGCGTTCGTTCGGCGGGTCCACGCGAGCAAAGACTGAGGCCGCCTCCGCGCTGGACGCTTGCAGCGCTCCTGTTCCGCTTTCGACCTCCTCCTGAGGCCAAAGAGCTCCCTGGCTGGGAAGTCTAAAGGCCCCTCCCCAAACTGCAAGACCCAGGATTCCGGAGGAGGCTGAAAGTGGAATGATAGCGCTGTGACGGTGCAGCGCGGCAACGGCCGACCGATAGAATTCGGGCCCAGGGTAATGCGGTTAAAAAGTGGCAAAGATCCCTAACGCAGAAAAGGAAAAAAGAAGAATCTCAGGCTCCACGTGATGGATTTCCGCCCGCAAGGAGTTTCATGCTGGGAGGAGCATTCGGCCCAACATGGTGCAAGTGCAAGGTCGTCTTTCCCCACCTGGCATCTCCCGTGGGCCAAAGCTGTTGGAAGCGCCTTTGCTGGGCATGAAACTCCTCGCAGGGAGAAAACCAACAGGCGGAGCCCAAGTTGGGCGGCATCGCCGGAAGCCCTCCTTCGGCTCGGCTGCTGCCGGTGGGAGATCCGGAACCAACCTCTGGAAAGGGGCACCAGAGCGAAGAGACTGTCTGGAGAAAGAGCGCCAAACTGCCTCTTGCACTCCCGTGATCTTCTGCCCGAGAACACGTCAAGTTTCCAGGGCAAGATGCCAAAAACCTGTCTAACAGTCCACCCGGTCGGGGGTGCATGGGACAGGGGAGGGGCTGGACGGTCTTTGGGATACTTTCTGAATCCTGGAAGAGCTGAAAGAGACCCCAAAGGTCATCCGGTCCAACCCCATTCCGCCGTGTGAGAAGACACCACCAAAGCCCTCCCAAAATCCAGCCTCTCTTTGACATCCTCCAAAGAAGGAAACTCCACCCCACTCCCAGGCAGCAGTAGATTCCACGGTCAAAATGTCCGTACCAGCAGGAAGTTCCCCCTAGTTTTTAGGCAGTCAAGGACAAACTTTCACACAAGATCCGAGTGAAACCTCTGGGTTTATTTGGAAAACTGGAGACGCCAAAGAACTGGGAGTCTACGAGCAGCGGAGATCTCACGTGCGGTCCTTGGCTTTGTCACAACAGCTCCCTTTTCGTATCCAAAAGCTAAGGGATACCCAGAGACAGGAGAGCTTTTTGACATCCCTTTATTTGGATTATTAGCACCAGTACTTAAAAGTATTCTCTGACGATGAGCTCGCCCTCGGACCGAGAGAGCAAAGTGCTGAGGACTTCGCGGGTGTACGTGCCCGAGTCTTCGCGGGTCACCGACTTGAGGTGGATCTCGTGCGGATAGAAAACGGCCCCATAGCCCGCCACGCACCGCCATCGCAAATTTCTGCGCCTCTGAGCTGCCGGACGCGCACTCTCTTGCCCAGTCCGGAGTTTTATAGAGCCGGGAGCCCAGGTAAGAGAGCGTCCACACCTGATTGGTTCTGCCAGCCGCCTCTCCGACGCTTAAGTCTCCACCCGCCCTGGACAGGTTCTGAGCATCCGGCACGGACCGGCTTCGTGCCTACTTGGAAAGAGATTCACGCACCGATGCCGGATGCCGTAGGGTAGATTTGGAGAAAGGGCGTGGACAGGAAAGCCTTCTCGGAAGAAATCTCGCCAAGCAAAGCCTGCCCTAGCTGGCAGCCTCAGCACTGCGTGGTTACGGCGGTTTGCTGCCACCGCTTGTAGTGTTGCGGCTCCAGTGTACGAAATCTTGGGATCTGGAGTTTGTTGAGGTGCTTAGAATTCTCTGCTGGAGAGCATTGCAGTGCTGTGGTCAGGGGGAGCAAGCTAGAGAATTCTAAATCCCTCGCCAAACTTATACGTGTCAGGATTCCATATGATGGAGCCACACCAGTTAAAGTGGGACAGAGGAGTTGTAACTCTGTAGCGTGGATCTATGCAGGGTCAATCTAATTCGGAACCTTAAAATCATAGAATCATGGCATTGGAAGACTCCACCAGGGCCATCTAGTCCTGAAGGAAAAGATCACCAAAGCACTCCTAATAGATGGCCATCCAGCCTTTGTTTAAAAACCTCCAAAGGAGGAGACTCCTCCACAGTCGCAGGCAGTGCACTCCACTGTTGAACTGCTCTTACCATCAGGAAGTTCTTCCTAATGTTTAGGCAGAATCTCTTTTCCCATAGTTTGAAGTCATTGCTTCTTGTCCTAGTCTCTGGAGCAGCAGAAAACAAGCTTGCTCCATCTCCCATATGATGCCCTTCAAATATTTAAAAATAGCTATCATGTCCCCTCTTAACCTTCTCTTCTCCAGGCTAAACCTACCCAGCTTCCTAAGCCGTTCCTCCCACAGGGCTTCGTGGTTTCTGGGCCTTCTACTATTTTGGTTGCCCTCCTCTGGACATCTTCCAGTTCGTCAATAACTTTCCTGAACTATGGTGCTCAGAAGTGGACACAGGAGTCCAGGCAGGGTCTGACCAAAGCAGAATAGAGTGACACCATCACTTTCTTTGACCTAGACACTAGACTCTTATTGATGGCACCCAGAATTGCATTGGCTTTTTTAGCTGCTGCGTCACACTGTTGACTCGTGTCCAGCCTGTGGTTTGCGAAGACTCCTAGCTCCCTTTCACATGTAGTGACTTCTCCAAGGTGCTGTACCATGTCGTCCCTTCAAGGGGCAGGACCTTGGACAGCTCTTTTAAAGGCTGGTTGAATCCCTGGATGCAGAACCGGTGGATGCAGAGGGATCGCTGTAATTCCAACTCCCTCGCCAAGCTACAAATCCCTGTTTTGCTTAGGAAGGGAGCTGGAAAATTAAAACACTGCCAAACTGATACCACCGTGTAGAATAATACACTCTTTAAGGTGTGGCACAGCCACATTAACACGGTATAGCAGATGTATATACTAGTTCAACTGCTATAGTTCTATCCTTCAGAATCCTGGGATTTGTAGTTTAGGGAGGGACTTAAGATTATGTGCTGCAGAGCTCTGGTCCACTCCTCTGAAGTGCCACAAAGAGTCTGCTGGCACCTGAATGACTAAAGGTGGGTCTCTCTTTCCTATGCATCAGCCATGTGCCATGCTTTGGCATATCCGCACTGCACAGCTATAGCAGTTTGAGGCCACTTCAGCTGCCCTTGCTCCTTTCTTAAGGAATCCTGCGATGGGCAGTTTAGGAAGTGCTCTGTAGTTGGACTACTTTGTTAGAAACCTCTAGGGTTTGTTAGAACCCTCTGGACTACAGTTCCAAAGGCACCCAAATTGGAGATTATATCAGGAAGTTACCCAGTCCCAGGATTGAGGAAAATTCCTCTTCAGAACTGCAACCTTCCCAATGACCAAAAGAGGGAGCAGGAGCCTGGCTGTTGCAGTAAAAAAAAAAGAAAAAGGGAAAAGGGAAAAAAAGGAACTTTTGTCCCAGTCACAGTGGAACTAAAATTCAGAATTTTCTCCATTGTTTCTCCAAAGACAGTGCATGGTTTTAAATTGCCCTAAACTCTCTGGAACATTTTTAAACTGCCTTGTTTTAATTCCTTGCAAGCTTTTAGCCCCGTCAAACCATTCTTATTCTTTTTAAAAAAATTACAAATAATTGATTCAGAGTTATGCACGTAAGCTCAGAGAACAGCTTAAAGAATATGGAAAAAATGAAAAGTTGCTACTGTTTCAACTGATTTCATTGCAGAAAACCCGAAGCCTTGAATGCAGAGCGGGATATAATATTTTAAAATGGTAAATAAATAAATTTCAAAAAAAAAGAAAAGAAAAGAATGCTCACATAAATCTGCTTTCACGAATCTACAGTTACAAATCTCTGGAGGGAAAACCAAGCGTGGTCTTTCTGTCCCTCCTCATCTCTATGGTTCTCCCCCTGCGCGCTTGCCACTCTGTCTCGCTTCCTCTCTATGGTTCCTGGCTGCCCACGTGTGGCCCGTCTCGCCAGTCTTCCCGATCGCTCATCCGGGTCCCGCGGCTGCGCAGGCGCAGTGCCGCCTAGCGGGAGCGAGGGCGGGCCTGAGAGGAGAGGCGCTCGTTCGGCGGCGGCCGCGGACAACATGGCGGCGGAAGGGAGCGAGGCGCCGGCCAGCCCGAGCCGAGGCGCGGCGGAGGAGGGCGGCGGCGAGGGACTCCCGGGCGCCGTGACCGGTAAGGGGGCCGGGCGACCCACAGCCGTGCCGGGTTGGCTTGAGTCCCGGGCAGTTCGAACATGTCTCCTGGAGAGCAAGGAAACTTGGGCTGAGAGAGTGTGGCTCTCAGCTGGCCCTTTCTCCCAGCGAGCAGTCCTTGCAGCTTCCAAGCCCCGGAACCTGGAGCCTTTTTTCCCATAGCCACAGGTGCATTGAGTCATCGAGAGAGAGAGAGAGAGAGAGACGGTGAGGTGTAATGGTTAGAGCAGACTGCAGCTCCCATCAGCCCCAGAAGGCGTGCTCGGTGGTGGGATTTGCAGTCCAGCAGTATCTGGGCGGCTGCGTGACTCCCGTCCCTGGAGTCGGGCAGGAACTTCAAAACTTGGGCCCTCGCTGGACCATGAAACTGACCAGCCTTGGGAGACACACCAGCACGGATGCTCCCTAGGCAATCCTGATTAACCCTCCACCATCCCACTTTCTCAGCTGCTGTTAAAGTGTCCCGGTTTCTCTCTCCTCCTCCACCTCCTTTCTACCTTTGTCCTCAGCTTAGTTCCATTGCCGCACGCTTGAGTTCAGAGTGCAAAAGTAGTTTGTACGTTTGCAGGTTTAACTTTCACAGATGTGTGCGTTTGCGCGTCTCTCCAGCCCCCGATCCCTCACTGAAAGCGTCTCTTTTCCAGGGGAGTCTTTCCTCTTGGCCGTGCAACCCCTTAAAACCTACTTCTGATCCTCCTCCTCCTCCGCCCGCCGCTGCCTGCCAGCTAAGGATGGGCCGCAGCCTGATTTCTCAGCCTCACAAACCTCCTCCCAATGCCCCACGTGCACCCAAAGAAGGCGATGGGTGTGAGTGAGGAAATGCAGGGCCACCGTGCCGACCCAGCCCTTTTCCCCTCTCCTTTCCCTGGCCTGGTTTGGGCCCTGGGCGCCCGCCCTCCCCACCGTGCCTCAGCCCCCTTCCCACGGGCACGCACGCACTTTCCCCATCGTGGCCGCGCCGTGAGGTTCCTTGGCCGCGCACGCCCAGGTTTCCCTCTGTGAAGTGTTGGCGGGCCTGCCCGCGCTCTCGGTCTCCGAGGGCTGCCGTGAGTGTGCGGTGTGGACGAGGAGAGCGGCGTACGCCCTCTTGAGCTAAGCGAAGGGAAATTGGGGTGTCTCTGTAGAAAAAAAAGTATAACAGTCTTCCCACCCTCGGCCAAGAAGGCCAGTCTGGAACGCCCGGTCCTGGGTGGGTAAAATTCAGAATAGCGGCTACTGTCTATTCTGTGGGCGTGCGTTTAGGCAAGGGTGGGAATCACATAAATGGACAGGAAGAAAGTGCAGCCTGGGGACTCTGGAGACCAGAACAGTCTTCCGAGGCCACGTGTGGCTCCTGGCTCTCACTTTGCCCACCCCTTTTCCGTGTGGAACTGTGACAAATTCCCCGATTCGTTTTCCTCCTGAAATCTGTAGGTGCCAACCCAGACGTGCCCCCGAAGCCAGCAAGCGACAGCACTCCGAAGCCGGACGAGGCAACGGCGGGACAAGGGTGTAACGGGGTCGGCATGGAGGCTGCTGCCGCTGCCGCCGCTGCTGCCGCCCCCGCCCCGGCTTTGCAGCCTGAGCCTGCCAAGGAGGAAGCCCCGCAGCCCCCGCCCGCCCCCGACCTGGTGACGCACATGGCTCTCCACCCGGCCGTGGAAGACCTCTCCATCACGTACCCGTTGGAGTTTGAGCGGTACTGGCGGGCGGCGCAAGAGAACCCCCTGGACTTCACGGCGTGGACTGAGCTGCTGCAGTACGTGGAGCAAGAGGTAGGCGGAGAGGGGGTTTGCTCACTTGGAAGGAGGAAGCCGGCTCCGCCCAGTGCTTCCCAAGCGCTGCCCAGATGCTCATCCTTGCTGAACACGGACGCTGCGAAACTGTTTGGTTCTGTTTCCCAAACGTATCATCCCACTTAGGAAGACGTAACTCTCACACTGAATTCCAGCCGGGATTAACGTGGGCAAATAATTGATAGTTAGGCTATGCCTTTGGCTTTCTTCCTCCGCCTGCCCCTTTGTCCAGTTCTCTATCCGGATAGTGCCGCTGGTTCAGAAGGGGCTGAGGCATCGGGCAGCACAGTGTCTGTGTACTGAGATGGTCCCTTGATAATCTTCAGCTAAAGGGGTCTTGAACAAGGTGCTTGAGAAAGACCAGGGTATGATTGTACGTCTGGTGGAGCTGCTGAAAATCACAGGAAGTGTGGATGGTTCAGGTCAGAATTAGGGAGAGCCACTGTCTGTACAGTGTTTTTGGTATATCAGTGTGCAAATACGCTCACAGGACTTTGTTTTTCATGTCCACATTCACTCCAAATATATAGTGTTTTTATTTTTGTGTGTCCAACTTTCTAATTTCGTTTTTGTAAACTCCTAATGTTTTCCCCTTTTCCTTGCAGAATCACATCTACGCTGCCCGGAAAGCCTTTGACAGTTTCTTCCTGCGGTACCCGTACTGCTATGGCTACTGGAAGAAGTACGCGGACATGGAGCGGCGCTTCGACTTCATCAAGGAGACGGAGGAGGTAGGAGAGTCAAGGCTTATACGGGGAGATAGAGTCTTTCAGGCCGCCCATATGTTCTCTGTGGGAAAGCATGCACTGTTCAAAACCCAGTTCTGGTGTGTCGAGGCACGGAGGGTGCCTTCTGAAGATCAGAAATAGCTGAGAATAAAAAGCTACTGTCTTGGGTGCTGGAAAGGCAGGGATGCAAGACCTTCAGTGTCAAGGGAGAGCAGATCACTTCCTGGCCTCTACACCCCAATTCTCCACAGCTGGAGAAAAAAGCATATCCTAACTTTTGGCTGTTTTTCTTCTTTCTGCCACTATGCAGGTTTTCCAGCGAGGCCTGCAGTCCATCCCGCTGAGCATGGACTTGTGGATCCATTACATTTCCTTCCTGCAGACCACCTTGGATATGAATCATCCCGACTCAGCACAGAAGATCTGCGGGTAAGTTATGTGAGAAGTTGGGTCATAAATTGTGGGAGAGGGAACCAAAGTCTTTCCCTCCACCTTTTACAGAAATCCCTCAACCAGAGATACCCACACACCTCTGCATCCTTAAATTGGCCCAAGGGGACAGCAGGAAGGGAGAAATGGCTGCTGGAAGAGGAGCGCCTCCCCATTCCTTGATCACAGGTGTAGGCTGCGTCTTCCCAGCCGCAAGTGGATCTCCAGAGCCTGTGTAGCCTAGTCTGAGTCTGGGAAGCGGGCAGAAGGGGCTCAGAAACCTAGGGAAATCCCAAGGGTTTTGTTTTTTTTTAAACCAAGGAAACAAGCACCTTCTACTCGGCACCTTTGGAACACTGTCTTTGGAAAACAAACTGGGGAGAGTGGCAAAAAGCAGTCTTCTGGCAGAAGGCACGTCTGTTGGTGGGAGCGTGCAGTGCGACATTTTGTTGCAGATCCTCCTTGCAAAAAGGCATAACCCTCCCTTGTTGTGCTCTGTCCCTCGCAGCACCTTTGAGTCAGCCATCGCCGCGGCAGGTGTGGATTTCCGTTCCGACAAACTCTGGGAGATGTACGTGGAATGGCAGAGGGAGCAAGGCGACCTGAAGGCCATCACCGGCATTTATGACCGACTGCTCGGCACCCCCACCCAGCTCTACAGCCACCACTGGGAAAAGTAAGCCTCTCCTCCCGAGTCACGTCGCTGCTTTGAATGGTTGGGTGGGAAGAGTGGGAGCAGCTGGGCACCTCGATAACTTTTTGTAGCCAAGAACTCACCCTCTTATTTCTTTGCTGAAATATTGGATTAATGTTATTTGCTTGCATCTGAGGAGGAATGGTGCAGCTCTCCAGACTGCGATGCCCAGCATTCCCCACCACTGGCTGTGCTGTTTAGAGTTGATTGGACTTGCCATCTCATAGTGATTTCCATTCCTCATGTACAGCATCCTATGTTCTTCTCTCATACATGTTACTGCTCTAAGGCCAACCCTGTCAGGTTAGGCTGTGTGTGTGTGTGTAGATGTGTACTTGTCTTGGTAAATCTTGTGGCCATTCCAGAAGGCCTTTCTGATATACTCACATTAGAGATCAGGGCATGGCTGAGAAGTCACTTAGTGGCTTATATCAATGGTGAGAATGATACTGCCCTCCAGATGTTGTTGGATTGCATGTTCCATCAGCCCAGGCAGCCTAATCAGTGGGGGTTTTGCAACATATCCCCGAGGATAAGGAGGGGGGCTACTATCACAGCAGCCTTGTTGTCTTGCTCAGGTTCAAAGAGCACGTGGCCAGCCACCACCCCCGCGATATCCTCTCCACCGAAGAGCTCCTGTGGCTGCAGTCGAAGATGGCCTCCGAGACGGGGGCCAAGACCACCGAAATGGAGGCTGAGGAGGCGCCTCCAGGGGAAGATTTGCCGCTCAAGACAGATGCCAAGCAAGAGGCCGGAGATGGAAGCCACGTCTTGGTGACTGTCAGTGTTACTGGGTGTTTCTTTGCCCTAACTTTCTGGGGGTGTTGATTTCCTTGGGGTGGTAGTCTCCCTGTTTCTGATCAGAAACACAACAAGTGGCTTAAATCCCAGTGAGAGCAGCTGTCTTTTCAGAATGGAGTTTTAAAGACCCAGCAGTTAGATCCAAGTCATGTGTCCAACAGTATTATGTTAGAAGGAAGCCAGCATTGGGTGGTGGTTGGAGTGGTAGAATAATTGGGTGAAAGAGAGTCTGTCCCCTATCTGGAGGTCGTATGCCCCCATCAGATGCTACCAATAAACACCATCCCCTCCCTGAGAGCTTTCTGTGGCTGTCAAGCCAGCCATTGTAATGAGCCAACCATACTGCAGCCTCAGTTCAGAAGTTAAGTGCTCCTTTTCTTGATGGCAACCAAGCTGATTTCTCTTGGATTTCAGGGGTCCATGGACGTAGACAAGGTCCGGGAACTGGTCGTTTCAATTCGCCAGCAGATCCACAGCCAGAACGAGGCGGAAGTCAGCAAGCGCTGGAATTTTGAGGAAGGGGTTTGTACAGCTTGTTTTGTTGCTCGTATTTCTTCTACCGTGTCAGAGCAAGAGTTTAATTAGTCTTAAAAACGGAGGACTCCTGCCTGCCTGGAAGCCCTAGCTTTCCGTCATGCTTCTGTGGCATGTAAACAAAACTCCCCTTTGTACTTTCTGGGCTTTGCCAGCATGGGTGTAAAAATCAGTACATCACATCACCATTTACTTTTTGGCTCCTCGATCAAGTTCCTTCCCTCTCCCCTTTTCAGATCAAAAGGCCCTACTTCCACGTGAAGCCACTGGAGCGAGCCCAGCTGCGAAATTGGCGGGAATACCTGGACTTTGAGATTTCCAGCGGCTCCCACGAGCGCACCATTGTGCTCTTTGAGCGCTGCGTCATTGCCTGCGCCCTCTACGAGGAGTTCTGGATCAAGGTGCGTGCCCTCCATTGATGGTTTTAGTTAGTGGAGTTGGGTTATGTTTGATGTAACAGATTAGTCTTTTAGTAGTGGGTTTTGTTATCTTAGTTCAGTTTAATTTAGTTTTATTTATATTGTTAAATGTATAGTTTGTTCCCTTTTCTTTTGTTCTTTTTCTCTGTATTTGTGAATCTGTACGTCTGCACTAATATTAAACCTTATTAAAATAAGATAAAATACACCACGAGGGCTGTTCTCTCAGATTTTGGTTCTTCCTGGGCTAGCCTAACCACCCCTGCCTGCTTCTCTTTTTTCCTCCGTGGGCTCCCCTTTTCCCATCTAGTACACAAGATACCTTGAGAACCACAGTGTAGCCGGAGCCCGGAACGTCTTCCAGCGAGCGTGCTGTTACCACCTCCCCCGTAAACCCAACATCCACCTCCTCTGGGCGGCGTTTGAAGAGAAGCACGGTGAGTGGAAGTTACTCGGGCATACCCCTGCTAATACTTCTCCTGGGATCTCAAGCAGAATCCTCGGGGTTTGTTTGAGCTGCTCTAAGTTGACCTGTAGAGGTGCAAAAGCCTTCAGGTTTTGTAGAGTTCTTCACCATTCAGATTGTCCCCAGCATCCAAAACAGCAGCAATATTGGCTTGCTTATTTATTTGTATCCCAATCTTTTTTCCCTAGTACTGGGCCTCAGCTTAAAACAGCTGTAGATACAAGCCCACATCACTAAAGATGCAACAAAATTAAAACATAATTAAGCCATCAGTAGAATTAATTTAAAATATATCCATAAAAAAGCCATGTAGAGAATGCAGCACATTCTTGAAGGCGCTTCAGTTCCAAAAGAACTGTCTAAATGGAAAAAAGGCAGAGCCAACATGGTGTAGTGATTTGAGCACTGGGCTATGAGTCTGGAGGCCAGAGTTCAGATCCTCACTCTACCGTGGAAACCCTCTTGGTGACCTGGAGGGAGTCCTACTCTCTTGGCTGTAAGTCAGCAGGCAGCTTCAAGGCACATACGCGCACCCCTGTTCGCTGCCCCTGCTGGCATTACAGTAGCGCTCTTGTAGGTCTTAGATAACAAAAATCAGTTTTGAACGAAACACCACAAGCTGTGTTACCCGGCAGCTGCTGATGTTGCGTCTCTCCCCCATCCCCAGGAGAGGTGGAGGAAGCGCGGCGCATCTTGAAGTCTTTCGAAGACTGCGTGCCGGGCCTGGCCATGGTGCGCTTGCGGCGGGTGAGCCTGGAACGCCGGCAGGGGAACATGGAAGGGGCTGAGGCCCTCCTGATGGAAGCCATCCGGGACAACGAGGGGATGCCCGTCTCCTCCTTCTACTCCGTTAAACTGGCCCGGCTGGTCTTGAAAGTGCAGAAGAACCTTGCGAAAGCTCGGAAGATCCTCCTGGATGCGCTGGAGAAAGATCCGGTAAAAAAAAAGTTTTTCCAGTTTTCTTTCGAACTGTAGGTTCTTGCAGTGGAAGCTTTAGAGATGCTTTGCTTTCTTTTATTCCCAGTGCTGTGAAAGCGTTGTGATTTTTTTCTCAATTTCTCTCTCCCCTGGCTCTTTTCCTGGGGTCTAGGACAACGCCAAGCTCTACGCCAACCTTTTAGAAATGGAGTTCAGTGCGGACGTCCGGCAGAATGAAGGCAACACCATGAGTAGCTTCGACCGAGCTTTGACCAGTGGCCTTCCGCTGGAGACCAAAATCATCTTCTCCCAGCGGAGGGTGGAGTTTCTAGAGGACTTTGGCTCTAGCATCAACAGGTAAATGGAGAGGAGGCAGCAGGACTGGAGAAGTAGTTGAAACCTCAAGAGCTCCTCTCTTTCTCTGGTGTATTGTGGCACGGGCAGGGGGCCTTCTCTCTCTCTCCCAACCATCATTCTCTCTTTTTGTGTAACCAGCTTATTGACATCGTATGACGAGCATCAGAAACTCCTGAACCAACAAATGTTGAGGAAGAGGCTTTTGGAAAATGGGTGAGGACCTTCTCTAGCACTGCTCTTCTGAGCCCTTAGACTGTGGGGCCTGCCAGCCACATGCAGCTTCCCAGGTCCATTTGTGTGCCCCCCTCAGATCACCAAAAATTTTATTTGAGGGGGAGTAAATAATTCTGCCCCCCCCCCCCAAGACTGTTAAAACTCAGCTAGGGGCTAGGAACCCAGGTAAAGATGTGTGTGCTGTTCCGAGATGCTGGCTGATGGCAATTTTTAAATTTCAAAGCAGCGCCGATGAGATGGACGAGAAGAGAATGAGACTTGAGGAGGCTGCCGCCGGAGGAGGCAACCTTGCCGTGGCCACGACGGGGATCACGCCCTTGATGGCAGCGGACGTGGGCAGCAGTGCAGCAGGAGCTTATAACTACAACACCTGGTACCAGGTGAGTTGCTGGAACCAGGGAGCTGGAATCTGTCGAAAAGCAGCTCTGCAGCCCCCATCTCTCTCACACACACACACGCACGGCAGCAAGTACAACCCAGGTATGTTGGATGGAAGATGAGTAGCTTTGAATGGCTGGTGCTTTGAAGATGTGTGGCCAGGGTCACAATTTACCTTTTTTGATATTCTGTTAACATTCTGTCCCAGTCTCTCGAAACTGGATAACTACCAGTGCTACTGTTAAAATAAATGTTGTGTGCCTTCAAGTCATTCTGACTCACGGCAACCCTATCATGGGGTTTTCTGGGGACTGAGAGTGTGTGACACACCCAGAGTCACCCATTGGGTTTCCATGGCCAAGCAATGAATTGAACCCTGTTCTCTAGGGCTATAGTCCAATGCTCAAACCATTACATCCTGCTGCCTCAAAAATTGAAGGAGCTAATTTTAAAGGAGCTGCTAGAGTCTTCCTTCCCCCCACTTTTTTTCCTCTTTTATAGCAAAGCAGTTTTCCTTTCTTCCCTGCTGTCTCTCACCAAAGGAGAAGGCCTCTTGCTTCACTGCTTCTGCATTCTCTTTCCAGAACTACAGTAACTACGGGTATCAGAACACATGGAACTACAATCAGTATTACCAGCAAACCTGAGCGCGGCTGGAGAGGCATCTCCGGGACTGCGTGGCAGCTGCAGCTTCGTTTGTTTGGCCCACCAGCCGAAGCAAAAGGGAAGTCTGGCTGTGACCCTCCCTCCCTTTGGCAGCTGTGAAGGATCTGAACTCCTCCTGTCTGAAACTGAGTTTTCTTCCGTTGCCTTTTCTTGATACATTTGAGCTGCCCCAGCACATATTGTCAGATGACTCCAAGGAACTCACTGCCACCAGCAGATGGGGGTGGATTTTCTGAAATCATTCAGGAGGAGCGGAGATGGTTTGCTGTGCAACAGAGTTTGGCCCCTCATCTCCTTTCGAGGAGTAAGAAATCAACAGCCGCAGGAGCCTTCTGAGCAGCACTGATGGAGCAAAACTGAATCTCAATTATATTGAGTCCTCAGAGGTGGGACCTCCTATTTTGTAAACTTGTCCCTCTGTATATTTCCTGTGTCGCAACTGTAAATAAACAAGAATCACAGTGTCTTTACACACAACCTTTGAGAGAATTCTAAACCTCACTGTGTGCTAGAGTACGCAGAGCTAGGGTGTTTTTAACACCCTAGCTAGGGTGTTTTAATTAGATCCATGCTTTCTGTGTGTACGTGTGTAACTTATTTAACAGGGCCGGAGACCACTGCCATCTCCCTTAAATTTGCTAAAGGGTGGTTGTTGACCTGGTTTGGATCTTGGGTGTCCACTGTCCCTCAGCCCTCTTACCACAGACACACACATACATTTTGATATTTGCAATTTTTCCACTTTTGTGTGGGTCCTCTTCCCCTAACCCTAGCGAATGTGGAGGGCCAACTGTCACTCCCTATTGCTAGCTCTTAGAGCAGAGGTCTAAAGGTTGAGCAAGTCTGGCTGGCAGAGCTGAAGGCGAAAGAAAGGAGGATGAGGCATTTCAACTTAAGGAACATGGTGCACCTTCACAAGATTTTAACTCCCCGCCCCTAACGTGAGCCTACGAGGCAGGCCAAAACTGCCACATGATCTCCTCTTGCTGTTCCCATTATACCACAAATGACAAAGCAGGTTCTTTACAAGATAAAATTGCAAGAGCGTCTCATTTAATTTAAAAGCCTTTGTCCATTAACCACGTCTTTAATTCCTGGTCAAAATAGCCCTTGATGCGAATACTGCAGGCAACTTCATTCACTTGGGTGGGGGGCGTCTGTCCTGACAGCTGGGTGAGGAATTCCTTCACGTCCTTCTCCAGGGCCTACAGAAAAAGAATTAAACATTCACCTCTTTCCAGCTCCGCAGTCCTAAATTATCAATCTTTCTACAGCCGCATGGGCACTGTGTACCTTCGTGCCATTCATAAGAACATACTGTCTTCTGTGACACTAAAGCAGGGGTGGAGAGGGTCAGATCCTAGGGCCAAATCCCGCCCCTCCAGGCCTCCTTTCTCATGACACCTTCAGTTTCTACTATGTATCTGTATGACTTACAAACAGGTTAGACCAACATACATGCTGCTGCTACATTTAAACAATAAATTCCACCTCCTCCCTCACCCACTAGGTTATTTAACCACTGGAGAAATTCAGTCCCTGAGATTTAGTCCATTCCCCCCTTCCATCTCAATCTGCAAAAGGCCACAGCCCCTTCCCCATGGCACCCTCACGGGGCATATTCATGCTTCTGTGCCTGTTTTTAATCTCCGTTCTGAATGGTAGAAATGGCCCTTCTAAGTTAACTGACGGCAAGAGCTTTAAGCTGAAATGTGCCAGCATTTTTGCTCCTGCCCCTTGGAAAGTTTCCTATAACTACAGCTTTCTCTGTGGGAACATCCTCTTAAACAAAGAGCAGGGAGAAAAAGGGGGGTCCCCTACCCAGATATCGCCTTCAATTTTCCTGATGACAGTCATCTTCCTGCAGCCGTGGGTGGTATCTGTGTAGACTGGGATGTTGTGCATCCGTGACCGTCGGACAAAGAAAGGAAGGTCAGGTGGTGGATCTGGTAGGAGAGAGAAAGACATGGGCAAACCATGACTAATTCCACAGATGTGTTTCATTTTATATAATTAATGTAACCGCAGCATTGGAGTTGGGGGAACACAGCTAATTGCACTGCTATTCTTCCTCTTCTAAATATCTTTAATTGGTACCAGCCACCAGAGAAAGAAGAACTGAGTTGTAATGGGAGGCTCATTATATTTTATAATGAATGCAGCATGCTGAGAGTGCCAGCCTGCTCAGTTCCAGTGACCAAATCATATCACTAGCCATCCCAAAGTGCCCTTTACTTCCTGAAAAACACCAACATATAATGCCTGCAGAAGATGTACAGGTCATTCAAATCCCAGAGCACTTCTTTTAATTCTTAACACTGTATAGATGGAAGGTGCGGCCCTCCAGATGTTAGACTCCCAACAGATCTAGACTGCACAGCCAGTGGCAATTGGCAATGATGGCAGTTGCGGTCAAATATTGGGAAAACTACACCTTGCCTCAGTTCTCAGAAAATCAGACTGGGTTTTCCCCTTCACGCTTTTCACCTTGCGGTGGCCTCCATCCAGAAGGGGTGGGATATCTGTCATGCTTTGGAGGTGCCGGTACTCGGGTGGGCGGTATCAGCCTCTCCACGTATTTATATTCCTCTGTAGACTCAACAATTCCTGGATAATTCGGGTCAGCAGAGCCGGGCTCGATGGAAGCCTGGCTCTGAAGGAAAGAAAAAAGAACGAAAGGGTTACCGTGAATTCAGTGTTCTCACGCCAAATTCTTGTCAATTTATTTCTCTGGTATGGCGCAATAGGGACATCTGTCACAAAGAACCCAATTCTCACTTTAGCTATTCGGGGTGCATGGAATCATAGAGCTGGAAGGGGCCTCCGTCCCCAGAAATGAGAAAGCATGGCTACAGTTCCCATCATCCCAGGCCCACTATGGCCAATCCTGAAGGGTATGAGAGTTGCAGCGTAAAGGGGAAAAAACCCACCCAAATCTAGAGGAGCTATAATTTCCATCATCCCAGTCCCAGACTGGCCAGTGCTGAAGAACTATGGGAGTTGCAGTGCAAAACCCCCACCCAAATCCAGGAGAGCTACCATTCCCATCATCCCAGGCCCAGCGTGGCCAATCCTGAAGGGTTATGGGAGTCGCAGTGCAAAAAACCCACCCAAATCTAAGGGAGCTACAGTTCCATCACCCCAGTCCCAGTGTGGCCAACGCCGAAGGATTACGGGAGTCGCAGCGCAAGAAGCCCACCCAGTTCCAGGGGAGCAACAATTCTATCGTCCCAGTCCCCACTACGGCCAACGCTGAAGAGTGACGGGAGTCGTAGTGCCAAAAATCCAGGGGAGCGACAATTCCCACCATCCCGGTCCAGCACGGCCAACGCTGAAGCGTTATGGGAGCTGCGGGGCCAAAAACCCGCCCAGAGGCAGGGGAGCCCCTGCCGCCCTCCACCGTCCCGCCCAAGGCTACCTGTGCCATGCGGGGGGCCGCCGGCGCCCCCAGGGGCCCTCCTCCCCTCCGCAGCAGCAGCCGCTGCAACGGCTTCCTCCGCAGCCCAAGCCCCCGCAAGGCGACGGCCGCCATCTTGGTCGCTCGGAGCCAGCCGCGTCGCGAGCGGATGACGCCTCCGGACCGCGCTGCCATGGAGACAGCGAGGCCGCAGCGACGTCATAAGGGCGGGGCCGCGCGAGACCGAGCCGGCGGACGAGCTGGGGGGAGAAGCCATCGAGCCGCTGCCGCAGTGCGCCTGCGCCCCCGGAGCCCCGCCCCTCCTTCCGGTCTCTTTTCCTCGTCCGTCTCCGCGAGTCGGCGCGCGTCCTCTCCTCTCCGGCCTCCATCTTGGCTCTGCGCGTGGAAGGTGGGCGAGCGGCGGGGGGCCCGCCTGGGGGGCGGCGGGGGGCCTCGCCTCGGGCGGGGCGGCGACCGGGGGAGAGGGGCCCCTGCCTCGGCGGGGCGGGAGAGCGGCGGCTGGGGCGCCTGGCCTTTCCCGCCCTTGTTTCCATCGCTTTGTTGATGTAATTCCGCCAGTTTAGCTCCGCGGATAGTCCCGGTATAAATTTATATGCGTTTATATTGTGTGCGCCTTCAAGTCGCCCTTCCGCCTATGGGACCGGGGGCCGTATCACTTATTGATACGATTACGTAGATGTATCTCCGCTGGTACTACTTATATAAACGTACGTATATTCGATTTATGGCGGCCCCGTGAGTTTCACAGGCTTTTTCTTCGGCAAGGAGGCCCCGGAGGTGCTTTTGCAATATTCCTTCCTCTGAAACAGAGCCCAAAACACCTGGGATTCGTCGCTGGTCTCCCATCCAAATACTAACCAGGGCTGACCCTGCTTAACTTCCAAGGTCGGATTGGGGTCTGGTGCCTTATCATTTATTGATATAATTACATACATTTATCTCCATTGATGGTCCTTATATATGCATTTTTATATATATTGTGTGTGTCTGCAAATCGCCATCCGGTTATGGAGACCCCGTGAGTTTCATCATTTATTGATATAATTACAGAAATTTATCTCAATTGGTAGTTTTTATATAAATTGATATGCATTTATATTGTGATACGCATTTACATTGTATATATGTGCACTTTCAAGTTGCCATTCAAGTTACGGCGACCCCATGAATTCCATAGGTTTTCTTAGGCAAGGAGTCGTCAGAGGTGTTTTTTGCAAATGGTCTCCCATCCGAGTCCTAACCAGGGCTGACCCCGTTTACCTTCCAAAATCAGACAGGATCTGGTGTCTTTAGGGTATTTAGGCCTTGTGCTATATTGCCTGTGTATGCGCAAGTCACCTTGAATTTTTCATAGGGTTTTCTAAGGCTAAAAATCCCTCCGAGGTGGTTTTGCCAGTTCGTTCCTTTGAAATAGAGCCTACAGTTTTTGGCAGTTTTTCTGGCCCCCGATTCCTTCAAAAATGGCAAAAGTCTATTAATTATAACAGATTTACTGCAGTAAAACAGTAGTAGCACATGGCATTTCATCACCACTCCATGAATCATCAGATTGATAGAACATAAAATTTATTCCATTAAAATGTCTGAACATGGAAACTTCCCTAAATTCCCATGCAAGCCAATATGCAGGAAATAAAGTGTTTAATATTATGTGTTTTTATTTTGACGGTGGAGTTGGCACATTTCTGCTGACTCCATGCACAACACTGCAGCCTTGGTTTTGAGGATGGTCTCCTCATTTTGGGGAAAATGCACCTAAACCGCCTTTTTCTGCACAAGCACAGCCTTCCAGACAGGTCCCAGCAGACAGCGCTCTCTCTCTACAGCTGCTGGCAGTGATAATCTTTGACTCCCTCCAGCAGTTTCAGCGGGGCTGACCCCCCAGTGGACTTTGTCCCCTTTCTCCATTTTGGGAAGAATACGCATAGGTGGCTTTTGTCGATCACTGTTAACCACACACAAAAAAGTCTTTTACAAGCCCCTGGTTGGACAATGAGTTGTTGGCGGGAAAGGAGGTTCCAGCCAACTGGACAGAGAGCTGTGAAAACCTGTTCTGGGTGGGTTGTTAACCAATTCCTTTATCCCAACGATTTATTCACCCAGTAAAATAAGAAAAACTTCTACAAGTTATCAGAGGGAGGAGGAAGATCCCAGTGTTCACCTAGAAGCAATCTGTGCTGGAGGCGCAGGTGACAAAGCAAGCCTGCTAATGCTCTCTTAAACTTTCTCTCCCCAAAACAGTGCAGGTGGAACCATGCAGCTCTTCATTCGTGCTCAGAATCTGCACACCCTGGAGGTGTCTGGGCAAGAAACAGTAGCTCAGCTTAAGGTAAGAAAGGGCCAATTGTGACGTTGTGGGATTCTGGTTTAAAAAATTGTTGGGTTTATACTAAGGAACTTAAGGTAAAGCATGGTTACATATGGAAGGTTAAGTCAGCGTAATAGGGTCAGTGATCTATTGGGACAGGGGAGAACATGGAGTGTTGGGGTTGACCAGTGATTGGCTGAATATTTGCTGGGATTTTTAAAAGGCAAGATGAGGTCAGTTAGAGTTAGAGACACAGAGTAAGAGTTGTGAGTTAGGATCAGTCAGGCTTTAGATGTGTTAAACAAGTAATCTTTAACTTCATGTTAAAGCTCCATAATTAAAATTCAGGATCTAGATAAAAACATCTTTCCCTGCTGGTGGAAAGAGAGCAGGGGCGCTCCTCTCTCCACTTTCTTGCTGTGAGGAGATGGCCCTGTTTTTAGCAAATCTATTGTTGTAACAACCTACTGTCAGGTCACTTCAGTTTGTGGAAACTCGCTGAATGAAAGACCTCAGAGGACCATGTTGTTCACAGCTCTGCTCTGGACTTGTGTGCTGTGGTTTCCTTTATGGACTTGAACAGCCATTTTAAGAACTGCCATGTGGGGCAAGAGGTCTGATTTTCTGGCTGGTCTTCCTTTCCTTCTAGGCCCATGTTGAGTCCTTGGAAGGGATTGCTCCTGAGGATCAGGTGTTTCTCCTGGGTGGGGCTCCCCTGGAAGATGATGCTGTTATTGGACAGTGTGGGATCAGCGAGCTCACCACCCTGGAGGTTGCTGCACGCATGCTGGGAGGTAAGTGTGGGGCCCCCAGATTGTGTCTAAGGGAGGCAGAAGACATGAAAGGGGTGGCAGCTGGCTTGAAATTTGTTAGCTCAATGGTGTGTGTTTGCTAACAGCTGCAAATTGTTTGGGTACGTTCAGTAATGTACAGATTCAGTGGGCCTTCATTTTGTTTCTCGTTTTCCTCCCCAGGTAAGGTTCACGGCTCCCTGGCCCGTGCTGGCAAAGTGAGGGGCCAGACCCCAAAGGTAAGCCGTGGAAGTTGTGAGACTGTGTTTCTGCGCATTCTTGATAGTCCTGGGGGTTGGTAATTGGTCAGTAGCTGCTGTTCCATGGCTCTGAAAAGTTCCTCTCTGCTCCCTGTAGATGAAAATCTTAATTCTCTCTTTCATACAGCAGCAGAGGGGTGGCAGCATCGGGAGGTGGGAGAGGTTTTTGGCCCCGGGGTAGTGTGTGAAAACTGAGCTTCAGTCTCACTTGGTGGATGAATCTCTAGAAATGAGTGTCTTTACGAGCATCTTTCTTTCTGGTGGAGCCAAGGTTAAGTTAACTCTTGAGGTTTCCTCACACTTCCCAGGGAAATTCCTGTGCTTTTGAGCTACAGAAGGAACAGAAATCTTGCAAGGTCTATTTTTTCAAGCAGGCAGTGACAGCTAGTCTGTTTCTAGCTGGCTGTCAGTGACTAAGGGGGGTGGCATGGGGCCAACCAGTAAAATATTTCACGGTCTAGATGGTGCCCCGTGAAAACTGAGCGATGGGGGCAAGAGGGATCGATTTCTGAATTCTTTATGGCCACTCCAGGGGATCTGTACCTGATGTTTGGTTTTCTTTTTGTCCTTCCCAGGTTGCCAAGCAAGAGAAGAAGAAGAAGAAGACCGGGCGTGCCAAGAGGCGCATGCAGTACAACCGGCGCTTTGTCAACATTGTGCCAGGCTTTGGCAAGAAGAAGGGCCCCAATGCCAACTCCTAAGCTGCACCCCATTATGTAATAAATATGAGAGTTGTCTGGACCGTTAACTAACGTTTCTGTTTCATTCTTCGGAGTGGTGTTTTATAGGGGAGGTTGTTCTGTACAAGCTGATGTCTACAACAGCTCTGAATAAAGTATTGTACTCTACCTGGGGAAATCTAGCACCAGTCTCTAGGAGAGACTTCATCAAGTGTATAGAATGCAAATTAGTTTCTACAATTGCCCATCGCTATATCACGTTACTGTTAAACTTTGCCTGTTGTAAGCAGGTAGCATGGGCTCTGTGTTGCAGGAGGTTTTTAAGCAAGTACAATGGCCACCTCTTTAGATTTTGGAGAGCAACGTTCAAATCCATGCTTGGCTATGCAATCTCACTGGGTTATGTTGGGCAAGTCACACGTTCTCAGCCTTGGAGGAGGGCAAACATAAGCCTTCTGAACAAATCTTGGCAATGAAATTCCATGATAGGTTCACCTGGTAAGTTAAAACACAACTAAAGAAGGTATCACATTAAAATGACATTACCAGGCCCTGAATACACTAAAGGCACCAGATCTCATCTTGGAAGCTAAGCAAGGTCAGCCCTGGTTAGTACTTGGATGAGAAACGGCCAACATACTGGCGCTGTAGACTATATTTCAGAGGAAGGAACTGGCAAAAATACCTCAGGATTCCTTGGTGAAGAAAACCCTGTGAAATTAATGGGGTTGCTATAAGTGAACAGGTGATTCAAAGGCATGCACAAAAGAGATGGATATGAAGGGAAAAAAACAGTGCTTGGGAACCTTTGGCTCTCTGTATTATTTTGGCCTACAAATTCCATTAGTTTGAGCCCACAGGGCCGAAGGCAGCTGTTATCTAAAACATCTGAAGGAAAAAAGATTTCTAGCCCTTTAGTTTTATTATAGTCATTTATATCCCACCTTTTTCCCAGTTCAGGTCTCTAAGCAGGTTACAAATCATGAAAAAAAAATGGTCAAAAATTCACTAAACGCAAAATTTAAAAACTAATTAAATACAAAAAAAATTAAAACCAGTTAAAATATAAGCCATCAAAAATCATACGCACCCAGCCTAACAATCCAGCCCATTGGGTAGGTGGGATACTTTGCAAGAGACAATATATTGCATTCTTCCTTTGGAACTCCCTGCCACTAGATATAGCAAACAAGGGGGGAGGGAGGGAGCTGCTCGTGCCCTCCCTGCCCAAAAAGAGAACTTGGGAACTCAAAGAAGGGGGCAAATAAGACCCTCCAACTCACCCCTGGCCCGTTTCCAGGTTCAGGTCGCCCTCTTGCCCTCTGAAAACGAAAGTAGACGGAAACGCCCGAACCGCGGGGCCCCGGAGGCGGAAACTCCCGATTGTGGGGCGTTGGGAGGCGGAGCCGTCCGAAGGTGGGCGGGCCTTCCCGAACGCTCTCCGGAGCTCCTCGGCCATGGAGGACGCGAGTTCGAACCCGGCCGGCGACCCTCCGTGCGGGCTCTGCCAGGCCCCGCGGGCTCCCTACACGTGCCCGCGGTGCCACCTCCGCTTCTGCTCCGTGCCCTGTTACCAGGGCCACGGCTCCTGCGCCCAGGACTTCCAGAAGCGGGAGCTCCGGCTCCGGCTCCAGGGGCTGCGGGGGGACGAGGCTTCCCGACGCCGCCTCACAGAGGCTCTGCTGCGGCTGCGGGATCTACGCGAGGCCGGGGATGCGGAGGCCCAGCTAGGCCTCGACCCGGATTTAGAGCTAGAAGAAGAGGAGGAAAAGGAGCTGTGGGAGCAACTCAGCCCCGAGGAACGAAAAGCCTTCCAGAAGCTGCTGAACAGCGGGGAGATTTCAGCCTTCCTGCGCCCTTGGAAGCCTTGGTGGGATGTGGGGAGCCACCGTGGGGCAGCCCTGGTCGAAGAATTAGGGTCCCAGGATGCTCAGGCGTCCCAAAACTCTTTGCGGGAAGAAGCCTCCAAGCGTCCAGAGCAGCAGCAGCAGCAGCATCCCCAAGCGACATCTCTTGGCCCGCAGAGGCTTCCGCATACTGCGCATCTCTTGAACTCAGTACCGGCCGTGATCCCACCCTTGTCCTCTCTCACAGCTTCACCCGCTTCGCCTCTGGTTCGCTTCCAGCTGCCCAACGTGCTTTACGGCTACGCCTACTCCCTGTCGCTCTATAACGGGGATGCGGAGGAGGGGGAACTGCTTCCCGAATTTTGTGAAACGGTTCTGGACATCTCTGGGGCCCTGGGGGCCAGGCGGGGCTACCAGTCTGTGGCGGAGGCCCTGCAGGATGCCATACGGGCGGCGGCGGCGGGACGGTACCCCGAATGCCCGCTGGGCAACGCCGGGGTGATGGTGGCCGTGGTCCAGATCTTAATGGGGGAGTGCCAGGCAAAGCAGAAGCGGTTCGCCTTGGCGGCCCTCTGCCACCTTTCTGGGTTGTTTGGCAAAGGGAAGAGGAGGGTCCCAGCCCAGGACCGAGGCAGGATGTTTGGGGCCCAGAAGAAATGCGACTTCCTCCTCTCCTGGGTGAACGAGAACGAGGCCGCGTTGACGCGCCTGGCTGTGGCGGTGCAGAGGGAGTACGAGGCCCACGTGGGCACGATCCAGGCGGTGGGGGCCGTCACCCAGGAACTGGAAAAGATGTGGGGTGGCAAAGTGCCCCCTTCTAAAAAGCCGCTGATTGAAGAATTGGACTGAAAAGATTGTGGAGAAGTGTGTCCATCGAGGATGGGCACAGGGTGGCTGTCCAGCCTTTGGTGCTCAATCTTTGGTTGTGTTAGCTAAGCCTGATGGAACGTAGAGTCCAAGGACAGCTGGAGGCCAGAAGTGGCCTGCATATCCGAAAGATGCTCACCCCAAGGCCTTGAGAGAAGGACGGCCTCTCCTGACAGGACCCAGATTAAGGGGGTTTTTTGAGCAGGAAATTAGTTAGGGGAAAACGTTTAACAAAACGAATCAGATTTTGGATTAGAGATGGCCACAGATGTCCAACTGGTGCGGATTAGCCCTCTTTCTGGGGTGTAACCAGAAGGCCTGGACACAGACTCTGGTTTTAAGAAATGATATAATAAAAGGTGAACTTACTTACTGGGCTGCCCATCTGTTTTCTGTCCAGCTTCCAGTTTTAAGCCAATTTACAGAGGTGGGAGTGAGGTTTCCCACCCTTCATTCCATGAACTATCACTTGTTGGTGGTGACCCAGAAACAGAGAAGGAAAAGAGCTTTGGAAAAATTTACTTCAGAGCCAGGAGAAATTTTAATACACTTTATTGAATCACAGAATCGTAGAGTTGGAAGAGAACAAGTTAACATTTGATCTTCTTTCTACCAACTCCACCCCAGATCAAATAACCTCCAGTTTCCAGGTCAGCCAGGTAACCCTCTGCTTTCCATGTCAGTTATCTAATTTACAGTTCCAGTTTTACTGGTCTGTGTTAAAGTTTTGCGTTATGCTCAGCCAATGTAATTGCTTTAGCAAATGGGTGGGGATTGAATAACCCTCCAGATGTAGTTTCAGTCCCCATCATCCCCAGCTCAGCATAGCTAATGGTGAAGAATGCTGGAATTGCATTTCAGTAACACCTATAGAGGGTCACCTGATTTTACATCAGGAAGTTAGATAACCTGGGTGTAAAGTATTGGTTGTGTTCACATATCATGCCATCTCGTGGTTTACGTTACTCATGTTTATTGCTTGCAATAACCACAAATTGTCCAGCAGACAGTAAAAAAAAAAAAAACAGTTTGATTCCCCTTGCTTCTGGTTGTGTCCTGCCCTTTTTGTCCTAACAGGCAGCTGTGAAAACAAATCAGACAGAAGCCGTGGCTGCAGGTTTGGATGTAATGCCAAGCCATAGCTTAAAACAAAACCAGAGTATATAGCAGGCCCTGTTCTTTCTACAGCATGACAGGTATTGGCCACAGAGACTGTGCTTTCTGGAATTGAATGTTCCTTTTTTAAAAAAATCCCAAGTTTCTAGTTCTTATTGCTGGAAAAATTGCAAAAGAATACATGCTGAAATCTTCAAAGCCAGAAGAAGGGTGGAACAGCAATGGCTGGCAATCTGCCTTTGGGCACAGCTTGATGCCTCCTATTTCAGGAGCAGAATAAATTTGTAAAAACCTGCATATTTGCATGATACAAATTCCAGTCACACATTCTGGCTTTGCGGGTTTGCATCGAGACACGGAATTGGGATGTTATGCACACCTGTGTTTGCTCAGCCCCTGCTCTCAAAGGTCGCTGTGAACAAGACCTGTACAAGCTGCGGCTCAGCGAAAGAAGGCAGTTCCCAGATTGAAGCGTCCTTGCTGGAGGCACAGAATGGGAGTCAAAAAATGGTTTCTTGAAGGGAAGAAACAAGCTGCCTTGGTCGACAGGGCTTTGAAAATGCAGCTGTAGGCATTTGGTACATCACAGCTGCTGGATAACAATGGCACCTTGTTTTCTGTATGGAGGCAGGGGTTTCTGGATATCCAGAATCCAGCCAAACAGATCGGATTTACATCAGTGTAAGAGTTGCGCAGCTGGGCAGTGATTCAGTAGAGATATGGAAAGATCCGGTATGGGACCCGGCGGCAGTATTCCTGCCAAGCTAAGCCGTATTTGCGCAGACACTGATGTTCGTCCCTGGCTTCCCGGTGGATGAGGAGCAAAGTGAAGTAGATGATGTAGAAATAAGGCAGAATGTGGGTCAGGCCTGTGGGGAGTCCAGAAGGAAAATGCAGTTAAGGAGGATTTAGAGTTAGGATACTTTGGCCAGTATGATATAGTGGTTTGAGTGCTGGGACTGCGACTCTGAATGACCCTATCATGGGGTTTTCTTGGCAAGATTGGTTCAGAGGGAGTTTGCCTTTGCCTTCCACTGAGCCTGAGAGAGCGTGACGTGCCCAAGGTCACTGAGTAGGTCATCAATGGCCAAGCGGGGATTCGAATCCTAGACTCCAGAGTCATAGTCCAACACTCAAACCACTACATCATGCTGGGTTTCATCTATATCTATAGCTCAGCCTATATCTAAGGATCTCAGTGGAGTATGATTCAAATTTTACCAATTTTAGACAGTAAAGAAAAAAGCTAAAAAGTGTCAAGCACTTTGAGAACCTGCAACAAGCCGGTTTCAAAACCGTTAAAACAACACAATACCATTTAAAAGCCGCACACAAAACCCATTTTTCAATACCAGAAGGGGACCTCTGGACACTTGATGTTGTGTCTTGAATTTTTGGGCCGCCTGTATGGCCCCTTGAGGGTTCCAGGGAGAGGAAAATGGACTCTCAGATCCACCGAAGCCACTCTCCCCTGGTAGGTCGTATGACCCTGTCAGCTCTTCCTAAGCGGAGCAGTGTGTCGGGTCGATGAGATTCTCCCAAGAAAAGGGGTTCAGAAACATAACAAGCGAGACGGGGGCTCCCACTTACCACAGGGCAGGGACCATGCAAAGGCCATAATGAGGTCTCCTAAGTAGTTGGGATGCCGCACAAAACCCCACCAGCCGGAGACCAGCAGGCGCCGTCCTGTAGCTGTGGGGATGGTTCTCAGTCCTGGAAGGAAAGAAGGACATTTCTGTGGTTATGTTTCTCCAGAGCTGAGATAGATAGAACTTGAGCATCAACAGATTTTGGTGTCCGTGGCCGATCCTGTAACCAAACTCCATTGGATACCCAAGAGCCCACTGTATACAAATTATTTCTAATTTTTCAGCTGCACCACCTTTAAATTAGTATAGGCAAGTTTATGCAAATCACTGTACTCTTTTGTCATCCTTTCCTTGGTGATGTGAAATTGGCTGTACTAGCCTTCTGTAGGACATCCACAGATAGACCTTGTTTGTTGTTGTGTGTCTTCAAGTCATTTCTGATTTACAGTAACCCTAAGGTGAACCTATCGTGGGGTTTTCTTGGCAAGATTTGCTGAGAGAGACTTTGCCTGTGCCTTCCCCTGAGGCTGAGAAGGTGAAACTTTCCCATGGTGGGTGTTCACAGGAGTTTCAAAGTGTGGTCTTAAGTTGTAGTCCAATGCTCAAAGTGCTTCCCCAAGCTGGCTTTCTCAACACCCCATTAGCATTTTAAAAAATGCATAGACAAAAGGCTATCCATCTTGCACAGGGCCTCCTAGAACAAGGGGAGAAAGCCAGAAGAATTACAAACCAGCCACTCTGGGATCAGCAGGATTCCGACGGAAAGTATTCTTCTGTGAGTTAGCACCACGGAAGATGGAATAACCCAGACCTGCAGGGTGGGAAGAGGAATAATGTGAAATGGCAGAGATGCACAGAACCATAGGGTTGGGAGGGACCACAAGGGCCTGCCCTCTGCCATGCAGGAATCTGCAGCTAAAGTGCTCCTGAAAGGTAGCCATCCAACCTTGGATTCAAGGCCTACGAAGTTGGAGAGTCCACCCTGCTCTGGGGGAGTCCATCTCCCACTGTCTTACAGTAGAGAAGTTCTTCCTAAGGTTTAGGTGGAATCTCTTTTCTTGTCTCTGGAGCAGAAGACTACAGGCTTGCTTCATCCTCCCTATGACATCCCTTCAAACATTTAACAATAGGTATCAGGTCGCTTCTTAACCTTGTCTTCTCCAGGCTAAACTTCCCCAGCTCCCTAAGCTGCTCCTCACAGGGCTTCATGGTTTCCAGGCCTTCTACCATTTTGTTAAGGCTTTCTTTACCACCTCTAAAACCACAATGAAGTTCTTGTTAACTAGGAAGCATCAAACGCATACTCTTTTGATTGCTGTCAGAGGCACCATGGCATGCAGTCTGTGCCCAGAGGTGCTGTTTCTTAGACCCTCCCCAAATACTCACCATTTAGCAGGACGATCCCTCCAGCCATTGGCAGGCTAAGCTTCTGCGGGTGGGTCACTAGGAAGTAGCTCTGGAGGCTATACAGGAATGGCACCCAAGTCAAGTCCCCAAAAGCCAGCATGAAACCGAAACCATCGTGGATGATGTCCATCATGGTGAGGGTGGCCTCCTTCCAAAAGAAACACGAGCTTTCTTAATCGAGGTCTCCTTGCCGGCCCACCCCGTGGCAGTAATGACGTAAATCTGGGGTTAAGCTTGAACTTTTCCAAAGGAGCTCTCCAAGCTTTTGTGCATTTGGGACCAGTGCACAGAGTGTTGCTATCAGACACTGAGTTGCCTGAAAACCTCAAGTACTTGTTGCTCCTTTTTTTAAAAAAAATTCAAAGCCATTATGGCTAGAAAGGATAGCAAAAAACCATGCTGGTGGCATTGGTCAGCCTCTAGCTCCTGGCTGTCAGACAAGAGGAGAACTTGCCCATGCTGAACCTACCTCATGCCAGAAAGCGTCCACCACGTAGAGAAGTTGGAAGCCGTTGACGAGGATCATGGCCAAGGAAGGGTTGCCTCTCAGTTCTGTCTCCTTCACCAACATGGCCATATTGATCAGGGCCTGAGGGAAACAAGGGGCAGAGAAACACCTCATGAGCACAGGTAGACCTTGGTTAATGAAGAGGTATGTTCCTGAGCGTCCCTTCCTTTTTTCTTAATTGATATTTGTGTTTTTTCCACTTTGGCGAAGGTCCTGCACCCCAACCCCTGTGAATGTGGAGGGCCAACTGTGATTCCTCTCCCACCATTAAGCGACACAGGAATGACACCTACCCATCCAAGGAGACCAGGACGCAGCTCACAGAAGAATTTGAGGTCAAAGACACCGAGGCGCGGGTTCAACTCGTGGCCCATAAAGAAATCGTAAATTGGGTTTCCTGTAGAGCAGGAGGAAAAAAAGATTGAGGATACATCCCCCACAAACACAGGGCCAGGCGGGGTCTACTTTAGGCTGGGTTGCACTCAGTTTGGCTGAGTGTTATCTGTGTCAGTGCTGTGGTGAACCCATTCCAAGTTGCAGTCTGAATTTCAAAGCAGCTGAAGCAATTTGGGAGCGTTCATTCCACACTTTGGATAGCCCCTTTAAAGTTCAGACCAAAACCCAAGATGGATTAGCCTCTGTTTAAAACCTCCAAAGAAGGAGATTCCATCACATTCTGAAGCAGCAGCATATTCTACTGTCAGACGCTCGTACTGTTAGGAAAGTTAGCTGGAATCTCTTTTCCTGTAGTCTTAAATAAGCTTGCCTCTCTTCCATATGACATCCTTTCAAATATTTAAACATGGCTATCAAGTCCTCTCTTAACATTCTCTAAACAGACCCAACTCCCTAAGCCGCTTCTCATAGGATTGTGTGGTTTCCAGACCTTTTACTATTTCGGCTCCCCTCCTCTGGACACCTTTGTGTAGTAATGCAAAACTCACCTGAGTTCCCACCCGGAGCCAGCGCTGTCTCAGGAGCGAGCAAGGCCTTGAAGTAGAGGAAGAGGCTCAGGCCGAAAGCCACCAGGGTAGCAGAGAAGGCCAGCTGCAGGAAATGGTCGTAGATGTAACTGAGGCGCAAGCCCGCAGCCAGGCCGGCTCCAACCACCAGTGCCGTGACCAGCATGGCGTGGGACCCTGGTGCAGAAAAGGGGAGAAAAAAGTCGTCAGAAAGCAGGGCACCAAAAGGCTGGGGTGACCTGTATAAACAGCATCTTTTCTGCTGCTACGTAAACGAAATGTATAGGAAATTCCACTCACAGACAGGCTGCATATATGCAGTGTCCGAGTAACAGAGACCATTTATATTCAAGCTGTAGGGAGCATTATCTGGGGCCCTTTCTAACTTGCATGAGAAACTGTCAGGTAAGTTATGTCCAACCTCCCCCACGCATTCCGCATTATGTGCAGTTTTACCAACCATTAATACGATACTGGAGCCGTGTTTTGTCTCGAAGGGTGGTCCCTTCTGTGACCTGTTGAGAAAAAAGAACAAAATGCAAGATACAGGAAGGTGTGAGCTCCATCATCCAAGCAGTGTTAAGGGGGATTTATGGAGATTGTTTTGACTCCTTCCCATAGGTCACAGTCCTGAGGAACTTTTAGAGCTGAGTCGTAGGACACAAGGGTATTTGTGGGGGGAAAGCCTCCAGCCCATACAGGATTTTGTGTTGGATGCAGGGCCACAGCATGAAAAGCACTCCGAAGTGAAACCAACCACCTTTTCCTCCCATTATGCAGATGGGGAAAACTGAGGCCAGGCGGCAGCATCACGGCAGAGGTCAAGGCAAGGACCCACTGAGAGTCCGCAGGTCTTTTTACCTTCCCCATTGGCAGCATATACAGCAGGGCCTGCAGTCCAATCCAGGCCACGACCAGGGCAAAGTCTCGGGGGTTCCACAAGGAACGGAGCGTGGGCAAAGGACGGGGGACACTCAGCAGGCTGGCCTCTTCCGTCCTGCAGACCAGCAGCAGGTAGAAGACCGTGGCAGGCATCAGAAAGATCAAGACGGCAGCCCCTGTCGGGAGGAAGGATTCGGGGTGAGAAGACTGGGGGAAGGAACTAGGCACAGCCAGGTGGGTGTGGGAAGGAAGTTCTGGCCCAAATAGAACCTCAGTGTTTTCCCTACTAGTTCTTCCCCTTCCACACTATTCTAGGAGAGAATACAAGGATCCTACAACATACTGGGGGGAAAGAAAATGCTACCTTTTTTTGTCGTCTTCTTCAGTGGGCAGCAATTCAACAGGAGCTATTGTCATTTTTCTCCCTTCTGTGGTGAAGCAATAAGGTAATAGGGGCAAAAGCTTCACCAGTTGGATTTCTCTGTGTTTTGTAATACTATTAAGGGTGCCATGGACCACTCTGAGACACGGCACCCCGATGTGCCAAACACCAAATTAAAAAAACACAAACTATTAAAACAATGTTTAAAAAGCATTTGAAATGTAACAGTGAAGGTAAAGTACAGCACACCCCATTAAAACCTCGTTTTCCAACTGCCAGTTAACAACGAAAGGCCTGTGTAAATGGGTGGAAAGAGAGCAGAGAAGGGGCCAGGCTGACTTCCTTTGGGAGGGAATTGTGTCGTCTGGAAGCAGCCGCCAAGAAGGCCGTCTCCTATGTCCTCGCTAAGCATTTCTGTGAGGGTGGGAAGACCAAGAAAAAACCCTCTCCTGAGGATCTCCAAACCAGGGCAGGTTCATCTTGGGAAGATACAGCCCTTCAGCTCTTCTGGACGGTCTGTTCTCCTGCCTCCTTCCCTCCCATGCCCGGTCTCCCCCGCTTTACCTAGGGCGCCCCCAAATTCCAGTTCTTTGGTGCGTGGGACCTTGAGTCGATCCATCGTCCTCTTGAATAGGCGTCAGACTGGAGAGCTCCTTTCTGGGAGACGTTTCCACCCTGCGGATAAGTCACGATGATAGTTTTAGGCCTCAGTTTCTGCAAAAGCTGGACGTATTGTCCAGCAGCCGCGGGCCTGGATCTGAGGAAAGAATTTGTTTGGCTCAGGTTCCATTTGTCTTCCAAGGTTCTCCACGGGGCCTTTAGGATGCAAACCAGCTACCCCCTGGTACATTCCCAAATCCCTTGTGCTTAAGATTAAAGCCCATTAAAGAATTACCAACCAAGTCCACCTTCTACAAAGAACTGGCGTGCATTATATGTAGATTCTGCGGGTGTGCATCTGTCGGTCTCTGTGTGAGATAATTCCACACAGGTTCCTTTCTTTTTTTAGCCGTGAATCACCGGGAGAACATGAGCAAAGTCCCCCTCAGGGCACAGCAGGCCAAAGCCAGCCCCCCCGGGCTCCTGTCCACATTTGGGGGATAAGCAGCTGGTGGACGGCATTGGAGAGCACACGGATATGTCCTTTCAGGGTGGCCTTGTGCATTCGTTGACCGTGAGTAAGGAGAGCCACAGAAAGCAAGACGGCAGATAAGGGGGGGGTCCCTATACAGGCAGTGGAAGCTGGTGGATTGTGATGAACACAGTCTGGTTTTTAGTGTGAACTTTAACAGAGCTATCCAAGGTGCCACACCTATTTGGGAAGATAAGGTTCAACGCCTGAGCTAGCTCCTTTGAACTTCAGACTAAAACTCAGAGCAGATTTACACCCCCACCACCGGGTTTTAATCCAGCGGGATCAAATGTTTTAATTCAACAACGACAACGATATTTATTTCTCACCTGCCTCTCCCTACGGATCAAGGCAGGGAACAACAGATTAAAAGAGAGCAACAGATAGACACACAGCACATTTAAAAGCACAAACACCAATTTAAAAGAGTTTAAAAAGCAAAACATCAGTTTAAAGAGCATACATATTAAAAACAGTCAATTCATAATTTCAAAAACTCATAATTTTAAAACCATCTGGATAGGTCTGCTGGAAGAGGTTGGCCTTTAATTCTGTTTTAAATACAGACGTCTTCAGCAGGTTAGTTTTGCCTCAATAAAAAACAGGTAAGATTTATGTTTTCTTTAACCTGCTTTCATATACCTTTGGGTTATAAGCATATTCACGTATATTGCTTTAACAGGATGTAAATTTGTGTCACACAGCTGATAAAAATGTTGAAATTCTTCCTTGCTCCCAAATTTTGTAATGCCCAGCCAATCCAGTGCGTTCCAGTGACCAGGCAGAAACGCAATGCATTCCCGCAATATGAATTTCATTTGTGCGGGCCCTTTTCCAATATTACAACACACAGGGTGGCTGGGGCAGAGAGAGATCCAGTTGTACAGCTTATCTTATGTTTATCCTAGAACTACAAAAATGCTACAAAGCCCACACACCTGCAAGCTAAATAACAACATACTTTGAATGAAAAACCAGAAGGCCAACAGGGATGTTGCACAGCAGTGACACAGCTACAAAACAGCGATCTCCCTTTCTTCAACTGATATATGACCCCTTAATTATGGGTGCCATTTAACCTCCTAGCGGGACCGTCTTTAATGCTTTTGCTCTTTATATTCAGCAAAGAAGCGGCATTCGTTCCGAAGCAAGGTGTCTGAAAACGGGTTACACCAGAAACCTTTATTTTGTACTCCGACACATTTCACCATCTTGAATTCAGTCACTTGCAGCTCATAATTTCTGGAGCTGGAACCCTCTGGATTTACCTGGGTGTGTGAACATCGATAGTTATCCTTTAAGCATTTTGCAATTCAGCCCATTACCGTTGTGTAACATTCAATTTCCAGTCTCTTCTTGTTCCATTCGATATGCATACTTCAGTTGGGAGAATGTGGTTTGCAGCATTTTTTGAAAGGAATTGACTCTTAACAGGGACTCTCTGATGGGGTTTTTCCCTACAACCCTGAGATGCTTCCACCCCCTCTCAAGAAGAGCTCACCTGTCCCTGACGGATGCAGGATGCTCGTGGACGAGAACCACCTAGGGACGTCTGAGGGGTTCTTTTCGGGGACTGATCCACCTGCTCTCCGTCTGACGTCCACACCGATCCAGGTTGCACCCACGGCAGCACCATTCTCTGCCCATCCTGACCTTAGCAAGGACCAGCCAATCGCATCCCGGGGGGCGGAAGAACGTCTCAGGCCCAGAAACCTATCAGGAGACGGGAGGAGTGTCTGGGTTTCAATTCGGTTTCAATTCCACTCTGTGCTTTCCTAGCAGATCTGCAAAGGGAGATCATGGGCAACAGACGCAGAAAAGCAAATCCGTGCTTCAGGCTCTGTTCTTTCCGCCATCCTGCCTTTCCCTGGGTAGTATTCTTGACAAAGGGGCATGTGTCCTTCAAAAGCTTGCATAATGGATTATATGCCTCTCCACGATGAATTTCCATGCCTTTTCCGCTGACCTAGAATCATCTTTTTGTTGTTGTGTGCCTTCGAAGTTGTTTCGACTTACGTCAAGCCTGAGGGAAACGTATCACGGGGTTCTTAGAGGGCTGAGAGTGTGTGATGCGCCCAAGGTCAACCAGCGGGTTTCCATGGATGAGTGTGGAACCAAACCCCGGTCCCCGGGATCATAGTATAGCTGGCTCACTGGAAACATACAATCATAGAATTTTACAATTTTTTGGGCCATCTAGTCCAACCCCCTGCCATACAGAAAGACACAATCCAAGCACTGCCTTTGACAGGTGATCTAGATCGAGGTCTTAAAGTCAAGAGGTTCCTCCTCATGTTTAGGTGGAATTTCTTGCCATTTGAATCCATGTCCTAGTCTCTGGAGCAGCAGAAAACAAGCTGGCTCCATCTTCTACATGGCATCTCTTCAAATACTTAAAGATGGCCATCATGTCACCCCTGACTCTTCTCTTCTCCAAGCTAAACATACCTAGCTCACTCAGGGTTTGGTTTTCAGACCTTTGATCATCTTGGTTGCTCTTCTCTGGACACATCCCAGTCTGTCGATATCCTTTCTGGAACTGTGGTGCCCAGAACTGGACAGAGGATTCCAGGTGGGGTCTGACCAAAGTAGAACAGAGTGGCACTACAGCTTCCCTCAGTTTGGAAACTACATTTCTGTTGAGGGAAGCCATTGGTACTACCTAATCAAGGTATTACCACATATGGGCTTTGAAATCTGTCTTAGAAAAATAGAATCATAGAGTTGGAAGAGACCCCAGGGGCCATCCAGTCCAAGCCCCTGCTGTGCAGGAACACCCATCAAAGCACTCCCAACAGATGGTCATCCAGCCTCTGCTTAAAAACCTCCAAAGAAGGAGGAGACCCCACCACACTCCATGGAGGCAGCGGATTCCACTGCCGGACAGCTCTGACCGTCAGGAAGTTCTTCCTGAGGTTCAGGTGGAATCTCCTTTCCTGCAGCTTGAATCCGTTTCTCCTTGTCCTAGTCTCTGGAGCAGCAGAAAACAAACCGGTTTCCTCCTCAACATGACATCTCTTCAAATATTTATATATGGCTTATGGTTAGCCGAGCTGTTCCTGCATTTGTAAGCCTTGGACTTTCTGTTTCCTACATCATTGTTTTCCTTACCCTGGAGCGAGAAGGCCTTTGAGCCTAAGCAAAATACAGTTCCCTGCCAACAACAGCCAGGCTCTTTGGCATGTCCTTAGGTTACTGTTATTTTGGGTTTCAGGTCACAGAATCCTAGATTTGGAAGAGATCCCAAGGGCCATCCAGGCCAAACCCCTTCTGCCATGGAGGAAGACACTGTCAAAGCACTCCCGATGGATGGCCATCCAGCCTCTGTTTAAAAAACTCCAAAGAAGAAAGAGACTCCAATGCACTCCCAGGTAGCTCATTCCACTATGGTACACCAGAGGATGGCAGCACTGGAGACAAACAGCAGGAAAAATGAACAAACTACGCTGTTCTTCATATTTATTGATTTCGATACAAACAAATTTGCAGCCGCAGAAAAAGAGGAAAAGGGGAAGAGTTATACATAAACGTGCATGTACATTTTGCACGAATTGCCAAGTGCCAAACAGAACAGCGTTGGCCTGGGTCCTTTTTGGAAGTTCTTTGAGGCAACTTTTTCATTACTAGGCAGTTCTGGAATACAAACTTTTATCTCCAATGGTATTCTGCCCTGAATTGCAAAATTCTTGATTTTCTACCTTGACGGGAAATCCTAGTGTGGGAAAACCCCAATTTCTGAAACGTCTTTTCCCTGGAAGAGTCAGCAAGGACTGCTTGGCTCCTTATCTGCTATATCTTGTTGCTTTTATCACCTCCTGCCCTCTCTGTGCAAACAGTCCCTTGTTTCAGTTCTGTTGTTACAGGAACTGCAGATCGATGAATTTCCTCATCCAGCCACTAATAAAGGCCGGCCAAGAAGAACTGAACACAGCATAGTTTCCAAGTCGAGTGAAGTCACAGTCCCACTATATTCTCAGCAGGTCAGGCCTCATCTCAAATACTGCATTCGGTTCTGGGCACCTCAGTTTAAGGATATGGACCACTTGAAGTGAGTTCAGAAAAGGGCAACAGGTCTGATAAAACAGGAAGAGAAGCATAAGGAGCTGGGCATGTTCGACGTGGCGAAGAGAAGACTGCAGGGTGACAAGATGTCCTCAAGAACTGTCTCAAAGAAGACGGGGCAGGCCATCTGTCGGGAATGCTTGGAGGGTGTCTTCTGGATGGAAGAACGGGGTTGGACTCGATGGCCCCTGGGGTGTCTTCCAACTCTGTGATTTTATGATTGTGACCCCTCTGGTTTGTTCCACAGAACGTCCACCATGAAGCCGCTGCTTCTCCTGATTCCATTCTTGGCTCTCCTCTCAAAGGGGGAAGCAAATAGTAAGTATCTGCTGGTGGAAACATGGGGTTGTTGTGTTTTCTTCCATGGTGGGAGAGTTTTTAACCTTATATCTCTTCCCTGATACCTAGAAAGGTCTCTGCATTTCTCGCTACAGCAGTACACTTGATGAGCAGTAATAAAGGGATATGAATCTTTGTTTATTTTGTGCTTGCATACAAGAAAGAACTATTTCAAATATTTTCTTCCCACTGGGTGAGACTACAAGGTTTTCCCTCATGTTTTCTTCTATTAGTTTTCCCATTGGGAGAACATTTTTTTAATGGAAATACTTCGGGGGGGAGCTTTTTTTCCCTACCAAAAACACATTTTGTGGAGAAATTGTTTGCACACAAAACAGTGTAAAATACAAAAAAGGGAAAGAAAAAATGTCCTTGGGCCCAATAAAATTATCTAGTCAGTGTAAAAAAACAAAAAACCCCGGAAACCAGTGTAAAAGACAGGGCAGGTTTTGCTAAGCGTTAGTCTGTATCCATTGCTAATTGTTCCGTGCAACTATATATCCCGTTGTAACATGCAAAGTATCTCTAGGCTGCAAATGGCCAGTTGCTGTGTGTTCAATGTCACCTTGTAGCAGGCATAAAGTAAGAAAGATCAAAGCAGGGATGGGGAAAACAATGGAATGACAAGGTGTTATGAGAATGTGTAAGATAAGGGGACAGGAACTTGTGTTTGCTCCCATGATGAAAGATATGTAAATAACTGTAAGACTGGGAAACTGCCTGTGCTGGTTGGGTGACTTGACGTATAAGATTTTAACCGATCTGTGACATGCGTGCCAAAATTTGTAAGGCAAGGTATAAAACGTGCAACCAACTCTGATGCTCAGCAATGCTTGGAAGTTGCTGTGCTACTTGTTTTGCTAAAATAAACGCTTTTGTTTGAAAGTCTGAGTGAAACTTTTGAAAGCAAGTTAGCCGGGGAATGACAGACATCTTTATATGTCCAAACAATCGTCCTCAGCAGACACAAGAAAAACTGTATTATATCTCTGTAACGGACCTTCTTCTTTATTTATTTTACTTTACTTATTTGTATCCTGCCGTTTTCCTGATAATGGGACTCAAAGCAGCTCTTTGACTTTACATTTGCTGCTGGTGCCCGCTCAGGTTTCATACCATTGCCCTATTCTGTCCGCAGACAGCCAGAACTGCCTCAGCTCAGTGAAACAGGATGTACTCAGTCTCCTGACAAAGTGGGAAGGCTTGTCCTCCTACTCGATTTCGAACCAGGCACCCCGGAGCTGCAAAGAAATCAAGAATTCCAACCAAGGGGCCACAGGTGAGGAATGAAAACCAGCAGAGTCAGAGAGCTGGAAAAGATGCAAAAGACCTTCTCATCCAGCCCACTGCCACTGCAGGAACCCGTAGCTAAAGAAGAACACTTATCAGTGTTTATTAGAACTAAAACTCAAGGCTTCTTCAGATGGGATCAATGAGCTGAGAGATGGCGGTCTTTGTAGCAACAGTTCTTTTGTGTGTGTGTTAAAATATCCAAATATGTTTCTGTTGGGCCAGTTATTTTCTAGCAGTCCCTGACACCAGCTGCAACATTTTATTTCCACCCTCAAGTGGGTTTGTTTTTCTTTCTGGAACCTATCAGAAATATATGTTCCTTTGTACTTTTTTCCTTTCTATTCTTTTTTAAAAATAGTTACAGTGCTATAATGCATCAGTGAAACAACACTTCTGCACTATAACTCTAATTTAAAAAAAAAACAGAGATGAGAAAATTTGCCCTTCAGACCATAGGACTGGCTCAGCAAAGCATACATCATTAAAGCACACACACTTTGGAAGAACTGATCTAGTTTGGATCCTAGAAATTGCCACAAACGATGCCCTCCATAACCAAGAACAGAACAAAGGATATGTGAAGGCAAGTTACATTGCAAGACTTGTGCTTCTTTGGAGAAATTAAGTAGCCCTCGCTCTTGCCCTGATATCACTGAGCTGTCTTGGCCTCTCTTTTGACATCTGAAATTTTGGTTTTTGGCAGATGGATTGTATTCTCTGACCACAGAAGATGGGGAGGTCTACCAGACTTTCTGTGACATGACCACCAACGGAGGAGGCTGGACTTTGGTGGCCAGTATCCATGAGAACAACGTGAACGGGAAATGCACTGTGGGCGACCGCTGGTCCAGTCAACAAGGCAACAATGCCAACTACCCAGAAGGAGATGGGAACTGGGCCAACAGTGCCACCTTTGGGTCAGCCGTCGGCTCAACGAGTGATGACTACAAGGTGAGTGCTCTTGTTTCAGGGCAGGATGGTTAGATAGATGGAAAGGTAAACTGACAGTGCAGTTCTGCTCAAAATTATAAACCTTGTTGGGTTCAGCAAGGCATTGTTGTGGTGCACCTTCAAGTCTTTTCAGACTTATCATGACTCTAAGGCAAACCTATCCTGGACTTTTCTGGGGCTGAGAGTGTTCGAAGCACCAAAGGTCATGGCTGCATGGTGTCCAGGGTCCATAGTCCAACACTCAAATCACTACACTATGCTGGCTCTTACTGGATCCCAGCCTCGGTATATCTTTCAAGTCAATCCAGCCAAAGCATCCTCGGTTAGTTCATGATGTAGCCTTTTCATGAAAGTATGCAAGAAAATTTGGAGAGAGAATGCATGTTACAAACATGACCATTAAAGAAGAGAAACAATAAACATCAGACGCCATAGCAAAAGTTATTGTTGTGGTCCTTTACATTTTCCATGTGATGACAGCCCTTCAGGTATTGAAAGATGGTTTTCATATCACCTCTCAATCATCTTTTCTGCACTCTAAACAGATGCAAATCCCTCAACTATGGGGTTGAGAATAAAGCTACCAGGGACTACTAATCATGACAGGCTACATATTACTTTCAGTATCTGAGTCAGTAGGTCTCTCAGCGTAGTTCTGGGACATGATGACTGAGAAGGTGCAGTTGTGGCTACATGGTGTTGGTGGACTTCCCATATTGCCATCTGGTTGGCCATTTTGGGAATGGAATGCTGGGCCAAGTAGACCTTGGTCCTTATGTTCCCATGTTTGTGTATGTGCTTCTGATTATTATGCAAGAACTCTATATCTTCTTTATAGATATAACCAATTTTCCATTCCCTCAGCACCTCAGCAGTATCCCTTTCTTTCCAGAACCCTGGCTATTATGATCTCACAGCAAGGGATGTATCTGTCTGGCATGTCCCCAACAAAACCCCCATGAAGAATTGGCAGAATGCTTCACTCTTCAGATACCACACTGAAACGGGGTTCTTGGCTGATCATGGAGGGAACCTTCTCAGGCTCTACGAGGTGAAGATGGCCTCCTGGTGAATTCTTCTGCTGCTGACACAGCAAAATTGGGAATCTGGTGGAATAAGGGTGATATCAGGAGAGCTGAAGAGATCCCATGGACAGACCCCTATGTGGTCATACACTGATGATGATGATTGCCAATCTGGGATTCTGCATGCAGAGTAATTAGAAGAAATCGAGATGGTTTTTCCTACCTTTATATGTCTTTGCAGCCAAGTATGAAACGGTAGTTTGTTTCTCTTTTCAGAAATATCCAGTGAAATACAATATTGGCAGCTGTCCCCAAAATAATGGCCCGGCCATACCCATTGTCTTTGATGCTGGAAATGCTGAGAAGGCATCAGGTTATTATTCTCCGAATGGACGCCGTAAGTCTTTCTTTCTTGTTTGCTCAATCTTTGCAACTGATTTGGTATCACAGGGGCAACTATGTAAATTGTAGTGTGCAATGAGAAGAAGAGCTGATGATGTGTCTTTGCTTTTCTCCTTGCTCAGAAAACCTGGAAGTTAATTCAATAGGAATAAACTTCACAAAGAGCTGCAGTGATGAATCCAAGTGGAAGTATTAGGGAGTTTGCACCTATTCCTCACAAAAAATATATTCTGCTAACCGGTTTGCTTCTCTAGGTTCTAGTTACAGTGTATAGGAAGCCAACACCTTTTGATGCCCCATTATCTGATGACTTGCTCTTTTGACACTTCCAATTTAAGGACTAGTTCCATTAATTTGACAGGGGTTCTGCTCTTTCCTCAGTTCCACTGTTCAATGGCTGTGAAGGGAGAGGGATGGAGATGACCAGCTACAGTAGCAGGGACTCTCTCTTTTCTCCATTTAAATTCTCTAGTAAGAGAGGGAAGAAGGCAGACAGATCTGTGGTATCATGGACACAGCTCATATCATTCAAAATTTTGGCTAGATCCTTTTAAGTTCAGATTAAAACCTGGATTCATGGCCTTACCGGTTAACATGGACTATAGAATGACCCCTAACCAACCTGTCTGGAGGAAAGGTCTAAATATATAAAGATCTGAGAGATGTACTAGAGTTAACAGATATGCTCTCTGCTTTCATGGTCCCTGGACTTGGGTATCCAAGAAAGACTCCCAAAACTGTCTTTTTTTTTTTAAATTTATTTTCTTCAGAGGCAGCTGTCCCTGGCTTCATCCAGTTCAGAGTGTTTAATTACGAGAAGGCTGCCATGGCTCTCTGTTCTGGGGTGAAGATCACAGGATGCCACACAGAACATGTGAGTAACCTTCTGTTCCCTTGAACCACTGCTGCACTCAGAATTCACAATTGGCAATCTTTCCCTCTGGTGTGTCTTGGGTTACAGCAGGACTTGGAATCCTGCAGCCCCACAGATCTTGCTAAGCTCCAGCTTCCTGCATTCCTCACCTTTGGTTAAGCTGGCTACGGGGCTCTGGGAGATGTAGTTCAACAACATCTTGTTGTTTGACTTCAAGTCACTTCTAACTTATGGTGACCCTGAAACAAAACTATCACGAGGTTTTCTTGGCAAGAGTTGTTCAGAGAGGGATTGCCTTTGCCTTCCTCTGAGGCTGAGACAGTGGGAGCTGCAGGTCACCCAGTTGATTTCCATGGCTGAGCGAGGATTTGAAACCTTGTCCTCAAATTTTTTGCTAATTCCTCAGATTTTTCATATGCCTTTCCTCTTCCTTCCTTTCTCCTAGAGCTGCATTGGTGGAGGAGGTTTTTTCGCAGAAGGATCCCCCCGGCAATGTGGTGACTTCACTGGCTTTGACTGGGATGGCTATGGGACACATCGTGGGTGGAGTGTCTCCAAAGACCTCCTTGAGTCTTCTGTGCTGCTTTTTTACCGCTGATTTAAACAAGCTGAAGAAACAAAAGAGCCAGAGTCACAAATCAGAGAACAGATTTTCCTAGAGACAGACACTCTGCTATTGAAAATAAACACAGGGTATTCACATTCAAGTTCTGTGGTATTGGTTTTCCTCTGTCTTTTGGAGAGAAGTGTTTGCCCTCTCCCAGATGGGACTTTTGGTTTCGCTTTGGCTGATTGTTTCCTGATCCTTGTGGCACACATCTGCTTACCGTCTCAACCACGTTCAAAGTTCGTGTGTCTGCAGAGCCTCTGTGCTGAGGGAAACCAAGAGGGTGACACCTAGGGTTCCTTTATCTCATGGCCTTAACCGCCTTTCCCTGTCTCCAAGATGAGAGGGAGGAATCTCAGGTCATGAGTGCTGCCATGAAAGAGGTGTGTGTCTATAGGCCTAGGAAATGGGCAGGATACGCAGTAACAAAAGGAACATTCCTATGGATCTGGTGGCACCTAGAAACAGGTGTTAGGCCAAAATTCTTATCCTTTGTCAAACTTGAAGATGAACCTCGGTGCGTGACATACTCTCAGTCCCAGACCACCTGGTTCACCTTACAGTTATCGTAAGTCAGAAACTACTTGAAGACACGCAACAGCACAGCAGTGGAGGGATATCTTCGGTCTTGTTCTTTTAGGCTATTTTAATTGGTGCTGTGTAATTAATTGTTATTCCCCACCTCCATCCATAGGGAGAGGTGGGTAAGAAATAACAGCGATGTATCATCATCATCAGTAGTAGTATTACTTGTGGAGAGCCGTCACAAAACCTTGGGACTGGTTTTGCTGCCATAGACTAACATGGCTGCCTGCCTCTCCTCGCACACACATACCTCTGGACATTTTAATGATAATAATCCATTATAAAACTTTTGTGGGCTTTTTCTTTTAAAAAAACTGTTGCTAATTCTTATTCTGAGGCCCTCACGAGTTCTGCAGCGGAATATGAAATAATTGACGAAATACTCCTACGGAGCTTGCGGCCTCCAACAAACAGCTGCTGGGCCGAAATCCTTTTCGTTCTTCATCAACGGCATTTCTGTAAAATAAAATGTCCCCCATGGGTTTCACTAGTGACACAACAAGACATTTGGATGAAGGATTTTTATTTATTTTTGATATAAGAGACCAACATTGGCTGCCTCTCTCCGCGCAAACACACACACACACCCCTATGGATATTCTTAATTAATTCATTTACGAAACATCTGGACCACAATTGTTGCATGTTCATTCTCATTATGGGCCACAGTGGTCCTAGAGTGGAAGACTGGATATGAAATAATTCAGTTTTCATTTTCATCACTGGGGGAGAACTTCAATTTGGGGTTTTGAATATTCGTAGCTTTGCCCCATTGGAAATATATCCGGTATTATAACTTTGAACCGGGGGGCTGGAGGTCGTAGGGCCCCCTTTTTCCCCAGTTTAGTCTTTCGATAGGCTATGGTTTCCCAGTGTCTGTCTGTCATAGAGTTTACATATTTCTTCATGAGTTGTCTCACAGACCATAAATTGGCCTTTAATAGAAATAGCATTTTAAAAAATCAGAAACAATTCAACGTGATCTGAAGGAGGGAGAAGAAGGTGCGCCCTGCGGGGAAAAGGCCTCTCTGAGGGGAGGGAAAATGGCGGCGGCGGCGGGGCCCGCGGGCCGGACCCTCGAACTCCGGCCATTGTCGCCGCCGGGCCGAGGGTTCCGCGCGGCCGCGCTCCGTTCTCCCCTTTGTCCGCCCCGGGAGGGCCATTCGCGAGGGAAGCCCCGAGGCGGACGGTCGCCCGGGCCCCTCGCTCTCCGTCCGGAGAGCCTTCCCCGGCCTTGCCAGCGGCCCGGCCCCCGGCCCTTCAAACGCCTCCTCGTCCTCTCGGACCGCGCTTTTCCCCTCACGATGAAGCGCCACCTCGGCCGCCGGCAGCCCGCGCCCTCGGCTTCCCCTCCTCCCCCTCGCCCCGCGCCTTCCCAGCCCGGCCCCAGCGGCGCCCCGCCGCCCTTCTCCTCCCTCCGCGCCCCCGGGCCGCTGCCGCCCTTGCTCCCCCGCCGGGAGCTCCCCCGGCCCCCGGCCGCCCGCCGCTTCTCGGCCGCCGCCGCCGCCTCCCCGCTCGGCCCCGGCCCGGCCTGCGGCAGCCACCCCCGGGCGCCGCCGGCGCTGCACGACCCGCACCGGCACCGGCACCGGCACACGGGCCAGGCGCGGCCGCTCTGGGAGCCCTCGGGGGCGGAGGCGGCCGAGCGCCGGCGGCTGCGCGAGCGGGAGCTGAAGCGCCTGGCCGAGGCCGCCGAGCGGGAGCGCTGCCACTTCCAGGAGAGCCGCTACCAGGCGCTCCGCGACGGCCGCTGGGACGTGCGGGAGCTGCGGCGGGAGCGGGAGGAGACCGCCCGCCGCCTGGCCTCGTGGCTCCGCGCCCGCCAAGGGAAGCCGGCCGAGGAGGAGGCGCGGCGCCCCGGGGGAGGAGCGGCCGGAGAAGACCACCGGCAGGGAGAGGCCGTGCCCGCGGCCGCCGAGCCCAGTGCCACCGCCTTGGCTCCGCCCCGCCCGGCCTCCGGGGCGGGGGAAGGCCGCCCGGCTCCGCCTCCGCCGCCTCCGGCAGCGGCAGCCCCGGCAGCAGTATCAGCAGCTCTGCCGGCGGCGCGCCTCCCGGCCGTGCAGCCCCCGCAGCCCCCGCGGCTCCCCTGCCCGCCCCCCGGCCCGCGGCCCCGCGGCGTCCACCGCAACCGCTCCGCCATCCTCTGGGCCGCCGCCAGGGCCGCCGCTGCCGCCAAAAGCGAGGCCGAGGCCGCCGCCGCCGCCGCCGCGGGCGCGGGGTCCTTCTGGCTGCCGCGCCCCGGGCCGCCGCCGCCCCCCTTTCCCGGAGGGGCCTTCCCGCGGACCGGGCGCCCGCTCTCCCCGCCCCCGGCGCCGCTGGCCATCGCCGCGCCCGCACTCCTCGCCCTGCCACCGGCGGAAGGCGCGGCTTCCTCGCCGGACTCGCCCCCCTCGCCGCCGCCGCCAGCGCCGCCGCCGCCGCCGCCGCCGGCCAGCCTGGAGGCGCTGCCCGCGCCGCCCACCGGCCCCCGGCCCCGCGCGCGCGGAGCGCTCGACCTGCGCCGCCGGTGCCTCCTCAGAGCCTCCGTCACCACCTTCGCCGCGGCCAGAGGACGAGATGGCGGGGAAGGAGCCATCGCCGCCCCCCGCGAGGAGCCCGCCCGGGAGCCCGAGACCTTCCCGGAGATCGTGGGGCGCGGGATCGGCCCCCGGAAGCCGCCGCCGGCGCCGCCCGGGAGGCGCCCCTAGGAGCCCCGCCGGGCGGGGCGGGAGGAGAACGGGAGGAGAGGAGCGTCCCCCGCGGAGGTGGGTGCGGGGCCCGGGCCCCCGGCCCCCCGTCCCGCCCGCCCTCCGTCCCTCCCTCCCGGGGGTGGGTGGAGAGGGGAGGGGTGGGAGAAGGGGGGGCGGTCTCCTGGGGGGCTGGGGGTCAGCGGCTGGGGAGGACTTTAGGGGGGTCTTTTCCCGGAAGGAAGCCCCCTTGTCCAGGCGCTTGGAAGGGAGTCCGGGCTGCCTCCGGAGGCGCCCTCCCGCCTCTCAGAAGCCCTCCCCCGGGGACGGACCTGTCTGGGAAGGGGGCTCCCACCCACCGCTGGGGAAATGCTGGGGAGTAAGTCAAACCGCCCTTCTTTTTTGAAAAACAGCTTCGAGACGGCCGAGCGAGGACCCGGCCCCCGATCCCAGGCAGGAGGCCGAAGGAGCTCTGCCCGCCGCGCGGGTCCCGATCCCCGTCTGTCCGAGGCTCCGGACCCCTGGGGTGAGTAAACTGGAACGAGGACGGAAAGATCGTTTTGTTACGTATTCACTTAAGGCTTCCGTTTGCCGGCGAGAAGGAGGAATTTTAGAAAGGGAGATTTCCCTCGGTCGTGAGCAGCGGCGTCTCGGACCCGGTGTGCGGAACGCCTGCGAACGCGAGCGGTTCGTCTCTACCGGGACCGTTCCGGGCGCGGGGAGACTTTTCAGCCGGGTTCTCTGGCCGACGGCGATGCTCGGTGTGAGAAACGTTTCTCCGTGGGACCCGGCGGATGGACGGATGAAGGCTTAATTCTGCTCTTCCGGAAAGGAAGCCCTGCGCGTTTCCGTGGCCGGTTTCCCGTCTGGCCGGAACACGTTTGTGTTGTTTTTTGGTCCTTTGCCGAGGGCCACCGTTTTATCCGGGGGGGGCGGAAGGCTTCCGAGAAAACTGAGCGTCAGCACTTTAAAGGTTAATTCGTGTTATGTGCCGCGAGTCTTTGGTGGGCCACTGGCTGCCCGGTCCGTGGAAGCCGTCGCTCCGTTGCTGCTTTGCGTTTCCGTGTCTCGGTTGCTTTTCCCGACTACTTAATCGGTGGCTTTTTACTGATCGGCTGTTCTTCTCTTTCAGAAGATTCGATGGGACTGACCTGAGACTCCAGAGCGAGAGCGCTGGGTACGGAATGTGGCGACGGAGCTGCTCCGCGGGGACGCGGGAAGACAGGCCGGCATTCAGCTTTTCCCCGGTCGCCGAGAAGGAACTTCATCCGCCACGACTCGAAGGGAGACGACCTGAACGTCACCCGCGGGGCGGAGAACGCCGTTGGTGAAACATCCGGGAGGAAGGCCTTTAGATAAAAACTTTTAAGGTTAAATCCACTCCTTAAAACACAATTTAAAACCAGGTAGCTAAAGCAGGCAGGAGGTTTTGAAAGACGAAAGGCCGTGTCAAATAGCACCCTCTTAGCCGCCCACTAGAAACTCAGGAGAGACAGAGGGAGCCTCCTTCATTTCCCAGGGCGTGCCACAGTCGTCGTCCTGCCACAGAGCAAGCCCTGTCCTGTGTACGCGCACACCAGTCTAGCCTTGCGAGGTGTTGGGGCATGGATCGGGGCCTCCGTTGCGGATCTCCAACGTCGGCAGGGGTCATACGGGAGGATACGGTCTTCTGTTTAACCTGGCGGTTCTCTTGACGGGAGAGAGCTGATCCCCCTCTCCCGCCAACAATACGGTACGGTCGGTGGCTTCCAAGTGACTGAGGCGGCGAAGCCACTGGGTATGGTACGAGGAGCCGACCCCTCCACGGGTGCTGAAACTTGCACGGCTCCTTTAAAGCCCCAGCGCGAATCACCGTCCCACTGATACGGGAGAGGCTAGCGGAAGGTCCGAGACGGAAGAACCCCGCTTTTCCTCCTAGCGTCTTCTCCTCTTCCAGATCCATCAGAAGGGGGGAAAAGGGTTCCGGTGACATGACGGCGGGATCAGCGGCTTCGCAGAGGAGCTCGTCCGAGGCTGCTCTGCTGATCAAAACCCACTGAAATCACCCCCTGGTAAAGGGGAGGGGGAAGGACTCGCAGGGATCCCCTTACAGGAGGTAGCAACAGCGGAACCAAAGGAGGGATGCCCGCTGGGAAAGGGACTGAGGGCTCAAGAGCCGGTCTCCACCGTACCCGGTAGCGGCAGAGGCGTGATATGCGGAAGTGCTGTCGCCAACTTTTTAAAAAGGACAGATGATCAAAGTAACTACTTTGATTATAATACTAATGTTTTTCAAAAGGAATGTAACACCTACTTTTTTGCAATTTGGACTGTAAGCCTCATATAGGCAAAAGTTTTGCTCAGTTTAGTTGTATTTAAAAATACTTTCTACTTATACTTTATGCTTACACATTAGTTATAGTTATAGACTAAGTCGAGAGAATAAGTGCCTATCACGACGATTGTGAAAGGGACTGAGGAATGGAGAGCTACCTCCATCATATTTGCTAGTGGCAGAATCAGAATCTGCAGAAGTGCCGCCTTCAACTTTTTGAAAAGGACAGACGATTGATTATAGTACTAATGTTCTTCAAAAGGAATGTAACATCTAGTTTTTTGCTGTTTGGACTGTAAGCCTCATATAGGCAAAAGTTTTGCTCAGTTTAGTTGTATTTAAAAATACTTTCTACTTATACTTTATGCTTACACATTAGTTATAGTTATAGACTAAGTCGAGAGAACAAGTGCCTATCACGACGATTGTGAAAGGGACTGAGGAATGGAGAGCTACCTCCATCATATTTGCTAGTGGCAGAATCAGAATCTGCAGAAGTGCCGCCTTCAACTTTTTGAAAAGGACACACTATTGATTATAGTACTAATGTTCTTCAAAAGGAATGTAACATCTACCTTTTTTCTGTTTGGACTGTAAGCCTCATATAGGCAAAAGTTTTGGTCAGTTTAGCTATACATATACTTTATACTTAAAAATACTTTATACTTATACTTTATGCTTACACGTTAGTTATACTTATAGACTAAGTTGCTAAAATAAGTGCCTATCACGACAATTGTGGAAGGGACTGAGGAATGGAGAGCTACCTCCATCATATTTGCTAGTGGCAGAATCAGAATCTGCAGAGGTGCCACCTTCAACCTTTTAAAAAGGATGGATGATTGATTATAATACTAATGTTCTTCAAAAGGAATATAGCTCCTACTTTTTTTGTTGTTTGAACTGTGATCCTCGTATAGGCAAAATGTTTGGTTAGTTTAGCTATACATATACTTTATACTTAAAAATACTTTATACTTATACTTTATGCTTACACATTAGTTATACTTATAGACTAAGTCGATAGAATAAGTGCCTATCTCGGCGATTGTGGAAGGAACTGAGGAATCGAGAGCTACCTCCATGATATTTGCTAGTGACAGAATCAGAATCTGCAGAAGTGCCGCCTTCAACCTTTTAAAAAGGATAGATGATTGATTATAATACTAATGTTCTTCAAAAGGAATATAACTTCTACTTTTTTTGCTGTTTGAACTGTGATCCTCGTATAGGCAAAATTTTTGGTTAGTTTAGTTATACTTTATACTTAAAAAATACCTTATACTTTATACTTAGACGTTAGTAATACGTATAGACTAAGTCGCTAGAATAAGCGTCTATGACGACAAAGTGGAGGAGGAGAAACAGAAGTGTTGGACTGCAGGCAAAGGGACTCACTGACCGTAATGATTGTATGGTAATGGAGAGAGCCTGAAAGTGAAGTTTGGACAGAAGATAAAGTGACTGGATTCTCAGACAAACTTGGATTCTATATAGTGAGGAGGATGGGATTTTGAAGGATGTATCCTTAAGAAGTATATGGACTCTATATTGACAATAAAATAAGAAGAAGACAGGAGAGTAAGTTGTCAGACAAATGTGATGACAGCATAGACAGAGGGAAGACATTTAAAAACTACAGAAAATAGCCCTTTGAAGGACTTAAATAAATTGGACAGACAGTAGAATAAAATCAAAAGGAGCCAATAAGATCCCTAAGGCGACCAGAAAAGGATTTAATAAGAAAGCTGGAAAAGGGAAAACTGAAAGTGAAAGTGAAGTTTGGAAAAGGCTGGAGAGACAGCTGGCCAGCTGATTAGCACAACATGAAGACTGATGGTTTGGAAAAGCTTTGATTTAAATGAACTTGTGTTTATGACTATAAACAATTTATAATACAATTATTTCATAGAAATACGATAGTCATTAAGGTATCGGTTAGATAAGGTATTAAAAATATAGTCATATATATCTATTTGCTTTATAGAAAAGAAAAAAAAATATTTCAGTGCCTTAGAATATTTTTGTGTTTCAGAATATTTATAAGTTACAATATAGTATAATAGAAATTATTTCTTTCTTTATTGCTTAATTTACTGCTTACCTATTTAGGTTGTTTTGTTGTTATTAATATAATACCTCTATCTGTTAGCAAACATATAAACATTAAGTGAATTCTATAACGTTGTAAAGGGGAAGAGGGTACTATAAAGCTTGAAAAGATATTTATATATATATATCCATACATAGAGAGAGAGGGAGGGAGGAATAGAATTTAGATATAATACAGTTTTAAACTATATAGTTCAATTACAAGAGGTCGAAAGATAAAGAGTATTGGTTTATAACATGTAACATATACCATTTAAAGATACACCTTAACCAAAGATATTAGGACTGAAGCTATATTAAGAACTCCGGACTAAAGTTTGTTCAAGCTCAGTGAGTTATACACAGCTGGGTGGGAGGTGAGGAACGAAAAGAAGAGTTAGAAAAACTGAAGGGAGCAAAACATGATAAGCGCGACATCCACTGGTGAAGAAAATATTGCAAGAAGAGGAAATAAATGATTTAAACCATCTAATTAAATGAACAAATAAGTTTAACGATATAGAACAAGCAGTGCCAAGCAAACAACATGTCGATGTTGAAGGCAGCTCAACTGCAATTACACGTACAAATACAATCGAGAAGACCATCCATTGATTCAAGTACAAAAGGGATAGAACCAAATTTGAAGTTACTAGAAGAAATTCAGAAATTTAGAATGGAGGTGGGAGAAGAATTAAAAGGGACCAGAGACTAAGTTAGAGAAGATTTTAAAAGAGAGATTAAAAACTCAAGTCGAACATTGAAAAAGGTAAACGAAGATTTTTCAAAAAGAAAGAAAAAGAGAGAAAAAAAATAAGATTCAGATGGGTCAGAGTGGAAGGTTTGTACTTTGCTTTTGAAGGCAAATATAGAATTAGACCTCTGGAAAAGGCCAAAGAATTCTGGGACCAGTGTGATAGGGAGTCTGAAACAACAGATAAGGAAGAAGAGGAACATACAAATCAGTGCGGAGAAGAGGGGGCGGAAAAACAGGCCAAACAATTCCAAAATAAGAATCAAGAAGATGACCTGGAACTGAGTCTAGCGCAGGAACAATTAAAAAGGCTAGAAGAAGAACGGGGGGATTAGAATCTGAAAATGTAGAAGAAAATTAAAAGACGAAATGATAACTATAGTGAAAGTTCAGAATGCCCCCAAAATGGAAAGAACAAGAAATACCCGTAACAGACTGGTCACTAAAATTGTTGGCTAGGACTGAAATGGAAAAACTGACAGTTTTGATGAAAAGGGGAACATTGCAAGATTTTGAGAAGGAGCGGGAAGGTGCCATGAAGGTTCGTGAGTCTACGACTCCTCTTGGGGGAAGGTGAGAGATTCTGCTTTGGAAGAGATCCACTGGACAGCGACAGAGGAAGTGGTGGAGGCAGAAAAAAACCCTTCCTGGATGCTTTTTGCCCCCTGTACCAGGGTCTTGGATGCAAGTCAGCCTGAGACGAACGGGAAGGAAGTCTTCACAAGCCACGGTGAAGCTGCTGGAGATTTGGGAACCCATTCCCCCATGTCCAGAGATGGAACTGACCGGCAGGAAGTAACGTCTCCCATGAGGAACGTGACCCCTGAAGGCCAGCAGAAAGAAACTTCCCCACATCCGGAGATGAAAGTGCCCGATGAAGATCGGCGAGCCGTAACTTCTGGTGAGGAGACAGAACTGTCTTGGGAGAAGGAGGTTCTGGTGGTGGACCTGTTTCCTTTGTTGTCTCCTCCGTTCCCGAAAAACACGAGGCTGCCTGGCAAACACACAGATGCTGAGGATCACTTGGGCACCCGTCGGCCTGGCGACTGTATCCCCAGTGGGCAGCCCCGCAGGCCTGCCGTGGCTCCGTGCAAGGGAGGAAGGACAAGGTTCAGCATCCCGAAGAAGAATTCCCCTTCCTAAGCACCCGTCTGAGCTTGGACGGCTGAGGGTCTCCTTGCCTTTGCCATCTGACTCAGTGGGGACCTTAATCTCCATCCCATCCAAGGTCCATAATCTAAAATGATGTGGCTGTCGGCTCCCGGTTATCGTCTTTTTTTCTTCATTAAAAAAGATCAAACACACATACAAGTTCTGAATAACACAATGCAAAGTTTACACATCATTTCTTCTTTTACATTCCATTTGTTTATTACTTAAACCTTGAGACACTACTTTTCATGATGTCTAATAACTTCTTTTTATTTACAAGAAGCATTTCTTATACGGAAACTGCTACTGTTAAACTTATAAAGATTTCATCTTCTGTCCTTTTATCCCAATACAAAAGTTAGATATCTAAAACCAAAATATTAGCCTTGCTATAATTCAAGATTTTCCTTTGTTACATTTTAACATTTAAATACTTAGATACTTCAAGTATTCAAGCATGCTTTCATAACATATTATTAATTCTCGGGATGGCGTGAGGAGCAATCCACCACAGTTGGTTTAGTCCTGCGTGCCAGCCGAAGCAGGCAGGAACCCACATTCTTCTTCAGTTGGGGCGATGAGGACCCCCTTCCCTCCTGTGCCAGTTTTTCTTATCCCGCCAAATGAACCGGTCAGGCTTTGGACCTTCTCTGTCAACTTGGTCAGATTGGGTTAAAGAAAGAGGGAGAGGAGAGGAACCCGGAGAGTAGAAGAAACAGAGCCGAAATGTTGAAGGAGATGATTTCCCAGATGCCTGCCGTTCGGCGTGGCTCTGCGGAAAGACAAACGGAGCGAGAGGTGTGCCTTCTCGGATGCCCGCCGAGCCGCGAGGCTCCGAGCTTGAAAATAAAGAGGAAACAAAAGGAAAACCCTCTCAGATGACGGGGCGTCTTTGTTAATGAAGAAAAGGAGATAACCAGGAACTGACAGCCACATCATTTTAGATTATGGAGCTTGGACGGGGTGGAGAGCAAGTTCCCCAGCGAGGCAGACGGCGAAGGCGAGGAGAGCCTCCCAGGTGTCCAGACAGGTGCTTAGGAAGGGAAATTCTTCTTCTTCAGGATGCCGAACTGCCTCCTTCGTCTTTTGCGTGGAGCCGTGGCAGGCCTTCAGGGCTGCCCATTGGGGGATACGGTTGCCAGGCTGATGGGTGCCCGAGCGATCCTCGGCATCTCTGCGTTTGCCAGGCGGCTCTGTGTTTTTTGGGAACCGAGGAGACGACAAAGGAAACAGGTCCACCCCCTGAACCTCCTTGTCCCAAGACAGTTCTTTCTCTTCACCAGAAGTTATGGCCTGCTGATCTCCATTGGGCACTTCCATCTCTAGATGTGGGAAGTTACTTTCTGCTGACCTTCAGGGGTCACTTTCCTCACGGGGAACGTTCCTTCCCACTGGTCAGTTTCATCTCTGGATATGGACGAATGGGTTCCCAAACTCCCAGTAGCTACACCCTGACTTCTGAAGACTGAGTTCCTGTTCGGCTCAGGTTGATTTGCATCTAAGACCCAGTGCAGGGTGCAGAAGCACCAGGAAGGCCGATTTTGCCGCCTCCACCACTTCCTCTGTCGCTGCCCGGTGGATCTCTTCCAAAGGAGAAGCTCTCATTTTCCCCCAGGAGGAGCCATAGACTCAGGAACCTTCATGGCACCTTCCCACGCCTTCTCAAAATCCTGTAATATTCCCCCCTTCATCAAAACTGTCAGTTTTTGCATTTCAGTCAGTCCCTGCCCAGCAGATCTCTTCCAAAGGGGAATCTCTCATTTTCCCCCAAGACGGGTGGTAGACTTCTTGGCGCTGGAAGGGAAGGGGTGAGCACAGCTCTTCTCCAGTAGCTGTATGGGGGAAGAACATTTGAGAATACGTTTCGCTGAACTTTTTATCATTTATCTTTGTACACTTTTAAATGCTTTCTGATTCAGCGCCCTTTGTAACATGGTTATTTAGTTCTTTGTTAACTGTCTTTTCCTGTTATGCCTGAGTTCAGCCATACCATCCGAAGTCTCCGTTTCTGTTTCCCAGTTGTTCTCCAGTAACCCAGCAGGGGCAGAGTTGGGGGTGAGGAGAACTCCTGAGAGTACATGTTAATGGGAGGCACTGGACTTTCTGTCTTTATCTGTAGAGGATTTAAAACTCTTTTTAACTTAGTGCTCTTTTTAAATATATTTTATTTAAACGTTTATGAATTGGTTTTATGATTATGACCAGTTTTACCTGTTTTTTAAAATCTGTGTTGTAAGCTGCTTTGGAAAGGCAGAATATAATATGACAGAATAAACAAACTTGTGACAGTTCCTTCTTTTACAGTCTTTTGGGTCTGAATTCTTTATCCTCTTTCTTTACCCACTTTCAGGTTTTGTGAATCATCTGTGGTGGTTATTTTTGTTTTCTTGGTAGCCAACAGTAAACCTGCTTTTGCACTTTCTTCCTTAACTATCTGCTTAGAGTCGTTCCAATTCTTTGCTATGTTCTGCCAATAATATTGTGCAATCGGCTTCTCTTCAATTCTTTAAAAAAAATAAAAGCAAAGAGAAACACCTGCTGCTGTGGATACAACAGCCCTTTCCCCACTCCTCAAGTAATTTCCGATAAAAAATAATTTAAAAATTCCCTTCAGGTCTTTTTCGGGGATGAGTGGAGTGTGCATGCTGTGGCAAAGAAAAGCTATTTCCTCATCTGCCCCTTTTCTCTGAGGGGAGAGAAAGGCAGTTTTGCTCAACACAACGGCAGCTGTTGGCCTCAGGGACCGTTTATTCTCCTCGTGAAATCCCTCACTGGGCCAAGATATTCCAGCCCCAAATGGCGCCTTTGCCACTGTGGCCACTCTTTTGCTCTTAGTGGCAGCCCTTTGGCTTAAAAAGATAAAAATGAAGAGGGGTATTGGCTGCCCTGGATAAGATAGTCCTTTTCCCACTCCTGAAGTAAGTTCTGATAAAAAAAATTAAAAATTCCCTTCAGGCCTTTTTCGAGGGTGAGAGGAGTGCCACTGCTGCGGAGAAGAAAAGTTGTTCCTCATTTCTCTGAGGGGAGACAAAATGGTGGCAGCTTCACTCAACTCAGTGACGACGGTAGGCCTCTGGGACTGCTTGTTCTCCTCAGGAAATCCCTCACCACGCCCAGATATTGTGGCCCCAAATGGCATCTCTGCCACCTTTGCTTTTGGCAGCAGCCCTTTGACTTTAAAAATACAAAAGGAAAAAAAAAGGAAGTGAGGCATTCGCTGCTGCAAGTGGGCAGCCCTCTTCCCTCTCCTCAAAGAAGTTCTGAGTAAATATAAACTAAAAATTCCCTTCAGGTCTTTTTCAGTGGCAGAGGAGGGCAAGTATATTCCAAGGGGACCCTCTTTGGCGCCTTTTTATCTGTCAAACAAAATGACAGACAGCTCGGCCCAATGGCCGTTCTCTCCTGAGGGGCGGTCCGTTCCCCTCATAAAACCCCCCAGGCCCAGATATTCCGTCCGCAGGGGAGTGCCTCCCTCGTGGCCGCCCTATCTTGATCTTAGGCCTTTAAAAAAGAAAGTGAAACCACAGAGAAATTTGCCCTCAGAGGGGGACGGGGAGCCCAGGCCCCACCAGGTGGCCCAGGCCCGTCGGAGCCCCCAAGGGCCCCAGCGCCGCTAATTCCCCGGCTGAGGGCTTTTCCTGCCCCCCGCCGCTACCACTCCGAGGCCGCCCTAGAAGCAGCCGGCCTGGCGCTCGGCCTGGTTGCCACTCCGCCTCAGGAAGCCCCGTCTGGCCGAGGTGAGGGAGGCATTGCCGCCTCCGCCGCCTCCGGGTGCCCCTCGGCTGCCGGGCCCGAGGAGGAAAGAGGGCCGGCGGAAGCTCGGCCTACCCGCCTCCTCCGCTCCTCGGGACGTCAAGCCTTGTCCCGTGTACTCTGAGCCGCCTTGGCTGAGGAGAGGCCGCCCGAGGCCGGCGGGGGCTTCGGGCGCCTCTTCCTCGGAGAAAGACTGTGAGGGAACCGAGGATATGAGAAGGACAGCGCTTCTGAGGCCTTTCTGTAGATCAGCTAGAAATATATACTCTCAGGAGCAGAACTGGTTTAAGGCGTTTGCCGAATGGCTTTGCCCTCGGTTCTTCGAAATGTAAAGATTGTAAGTAATAGGTCGCCTTGGATGTATGGAAGCAGGATGAGGGCCCAGAGGAGGGGAGTCTCTTATACTTTCGTTTTTTAAAAAAGAAAGTAATCCCTGTGTGGGGGAGAAAGAGGTTTAAAAACCAACAGGGCTTCTGGCACCTTTCTTTAGGAGCAGAGAGTGACGCCTTTAAACCGCTTAAATGCTCGCTCCAAATGAGCAGGATGTTTCTTGGAAATTTAAATATCGTGTGTTTGTGATGCTGAAGTGTTTGCTTTAATTTTAAATTAAAGTTTATATTTTACTTTAAAAAAAATACATTTAACCTATTTGCCAAATGGCCTGCCTTCAGCCCCTCAAAATAAAAGAAGCCGCATATATTTTGCAATAACTCTGAGTGTATGGAAGCACGACGGCAGATGAGGAGAGAAATGGAAGGGACATTTACTTTTTTTTAGATGCGTGTTTGTAAGGGAAAGAGGTTTAAAAACTAACATCACTTCCGACACCTGTCATCTGGAAGGGAGCTGTTAATCACTTTAATATGCATTTCTAAGTGATTTAACAGCACTAGTTCGATGCATTTGCCAAATGGCTTGCCTTCAGTTCCTCGAGATAGCTCCCCACCAGAGTCAAACGTATTGTGTACTGTACGTTTGAATCCCCAGTGGGTTGACTATGTGGATTGTATAGTACTTTTTTTGGTGTGTGTTAAGTATGATTTGAATGGCCTAGAGATATTCATGGTTTTTCCACTTCAGACTTCAGGACAAGAGATGCTCAACCTATAATAAGACTTATACCTCACCTTTCCTTGTAAGCTCCTCAGGGCAAATAAACTACATCATAACACACAATTAAAATAGCAAATTGCAAATATCTTAAAATAGCTGACTGGGGTTGATAGTGAGGATGACGGTAATAATGATGGTAACAATAACATTTATTTATGTAATAATTTCTCACCTTTCCCCCAGCATGGGACCCACGAAGGTGGTTCACAACAGGGTTAAAACATGACAGAACTAACAACATGATGATTCAAGATGTTTTTTAAAAAATAAATAAGGTATCATTTTATGCTATCATTAACAACAGTTCAGGATGACTAAGAACTTACAACACAGTGAGAACAACAAAATGACAAAATCTTGAAATAAAAATCTGAAGTAATAAATTACATATGTCTAGTAAAACACTAATACACAGGAAGGCTACAACAGTAACAAAGAAAGTTGAGAGGTTGGCCCCTTCGTTGGAAATCAGTTCAAAATAGGTATGTTTTTAATGGACCTCGGAAAGAGAACAGGGCAGGAACTTTTGGAACTTCTGCGGAGAACAAAGTGTCTAACAGAGAGAGAGAGAGAGAGTCGAACAGCGAGTTACTTCTATCCTGAGGGACCATTTCACACTAACAACAAGAAAAACAGCCAATAGATTACAGCTGCCGCCTTCCTCCAGCATCTGCCACCTGATCCAGTCTGCCTAAATGAAGTTCTGACCCTGCTTGGAGGTGTCTGGCTCTGTTTTTGTCACCACTTAAGCAAATGATCACTGAGAGGAGCAGCATCCTCCACAGAACTTACTGGCTGCCCACCTCTTACTTGGCACACTGGCCTTTTAGGAAGGAGGACAAGGGGAACCACTGGAAAAAAGGGTTGGTCTGAAAGCAAGAGAGCATTGCCTCCACTCTGTTCATGATGGTCTTTCTTTCCTGAATCCACTGTTGGAGATCCACCAGCCCGCAGTCACAAAACAAAGACAGGTCTCTCAGGTCTAAGGACTGCAGATGCTCCAGGGGCAGGAATGGGGAAGGTGAGAGAGTCACCAAGGGATTCCCGCTCAGGCTGAGAACACGCAAAGATTTCAAACCAGAGAAAGCCCACTTTGGAAGCATGGGGAGCAGGTTGCCGGAAAGATTCAACACCTGTAAAGACTGTAGGGGATGGAAAAGATTCTCAGGCAAGCTCCGAAGTCCATTGGAACTGAGGTTCAGGACAACTATGTCCTCCAAATGCTGGAAGATGTTCATGCATTTGTCTGTTTTCCAGATGCTTCCCAGGCTGTTGTAAGAAAGGTCCAGTTCTTGAAGTCTTCTGGGGCCTCCTCTGAGTCTGAAGCATCTTGATAGCCCATTGCTTGAGAGGTTGAGAGAAAGCAAGTTGGGGAGACCACCTAGTTGACCCCACAGTTGCCCCAGATTACTGAGGCGGTTGGAGGAGAAGTCCAGGTGAGTCAGGTTCTTCCCAAGGCGCTCAATACCCCAGGCATCCCTAATCCTATTTTGCTGCAGTGTCAGGCGTAGAAGGGATGGGAGTTTTCCTGTTGGGACCCTCCTCAGTGCGTTGTCTTGAAGGTCAAGGATCTGCAAGGAGTTCAGACCCACCAGGGCACTATGTTGAACAGCTCCAATGTGGTTGGACTTCAGGATGAGATGCTGCAAGGGAGATGACCTCAGGGCTGTCAGCGACTCCTCATACAGTTCACTGAGAAGATTCTCAGAGAGATCAAGAATGCGCAGTTTATTCAAACCTGTAAAGGCCCCATCTTGGATATTAGTGATCTCGTTAGATCTCAAGAGTAGAATGTTGAGATCTGAGAATGCTGAGAAAGCAGAGGAGACCAGTTCATTGAGGAAGCCGTGGGAGATGTCGAGGGAGAAGATGCCGCTATGATGTAATGCGGAAAAGGTGCTGGCTGAGATATCTTTTAAGTTACGGAAACCAAATCCACTGCCCAAGGCTCCTGAGTGTTGCATCTTGAGGTTTTGAATCCTAGTGCCATTTAATCTTGTGAAGAACTGCTCAGCTTTCTCCACGTTCCACGAGTTGGAGGAGATATCTAGTGTTCCCAGTGTGATGTTGAAGAAAGGGTTACGGCAGTATGGGTAACTGGGCAGTTGGTTGGAGGACAGGTCAAGCAGGGCCAAATGACGGCCCCTGAGATGTTGTAGATCATCTCCACAAATGGCCCCAATTTTGTTGAGCTTCAGCTGAAGGGTGCTCAACTTCCTCAGCCCTTGAAAAGTTGGGTCAGGCCTCAACCTACGAATATGGTTTCCAGAGAGATCCAGCCTCTTCAGGGACACCAGATCCTGGAAATAACCATTTTCTAGGATTCCTTCATCAAAACCATCAACATCCAAGAGTAATACTTCAAGTTTGTTGAGGCCCCTCAAAGCGTTGCGGTGTAGGGTCAGGTTCCTGTTTCCCCCAAGGTCCAGGAACGTGATGTTGGACACATTCTGGAAGGCTCTCTCTCCAACAAAGAGGGATCCTCCCAGTTGTTTCCCAAGAGACAGTGCCTTTAGAGACTTCATGATAGGGAAGGAGGAATTCAAGATGGCGGAGAAGAAGTTGAAGTTCAAGAGGAGGGTCTGAGTGGAAGGATCAATGTCAGGGAGTGTCTTGAGGTGTTGAGTTTGGCAATCAGCCACCCGCAGAGAATTCACTGTAGTATGATAGCAGTGGGGCAGGGCATCTGCAATGTAACCCGCCAGCATAAAGATGACCAAACAAAAGGGGACTAGAATCGAAGAGAAAGAGATTTGTGTGTTAGCTTCCTGTTAATTTTCCAGGCCTGTCTTTTAAAACTACCAGTCCCAGGATTTCATGGGGCAGAGAGGGGTGTCCCCACCCCAGGGAATCCTGGGGCAGTGACACCAAAGTAAGGCAAAAAAACAACTGCCTGAAAAGATGCAGCTGCCAATCAGAGTCAAAAATATTGGGCTAGATGTACCAAGGATCTGACGTAGTACAATGTAACTTATTATGCCTGAATTCAAAAGCTAAGCAAGGTCTTGGATGCTAGACCACCCCAAAAAGATCAGGGATTTTCAGGTAGGACTAAGAGTACAGTGGGCCCTTGCTATCCATGAAGGATTGGATTTGGGTCCCCCTACAGACACTAAGGAAAAAAACCATGCAGGCTCAAGTCAGCTTCACAAGACTTGCAGAGACAAGGCTTATACAGCAAGCCTATATTAAAAATGGCAGCAGCTGCCCGCTTCTACATTGCAAAGGAACCCTACCATCTCGAGGGCAGAAGCAGGAAGCCAGTATGCTCCCCACTGTAGATTCAAATGTATTGTGTGCATTTGAATCCAAGGTGGGTGAAGTGGATCCAGAGCTTGCAGATACAGTGGACCCACTGTATCTTGCCTGAAACCCTAGAGTGAGCCGTGGCTGCCAGTCATAGCTGAGAGCATAAGACTAGAAGCAGTGAGGCCCTGACTCAGTATAAGGCAGGTTCCTGCATTGCTTAAAAAGGAAGGAAAAAGAAGTGATCGAACTTACCTTTCTGAGCCCCTGAGGGTGTCCATCTTGGGTGAATCCTCAGCATAGCGGCTGGTGCAAAGCCAACGTCTCTCCTTTCCATTTGCAAGCCAGTGAAGGCCGCTGCCCCATATAAAAGCCAACCCGAGTGAGGCAACCAGCTGCTCTCCTGGGCCCCACACGTCAACAGTCAGTGTTGGCTCAAAGAAAAGCGGTTTAGAAATTGCATAATGGGGAAATGCTGGGGAAATTCCTCCCCACTTGTTTTGATTTCTCGCTCCGCCCCAGGTTTGACTACCGGGAGGGCCCCTGTTTAGTTTGTGTCAATGGATTAACAAAAGAGGAAATTGCAGGCCACGTACCTTGTTACAGCATGATGCACAGATGAAGCCTATAAGACGAACATCCCCTCCAGAACAGCCATTAAACACATTCAGTCATTTTGTGCTGTCTTTCCTCACCTTGTATTCAAAACCAATATAGCTAACTGGAGAGGAACAGCCTCCCCAGTGAGTTCATGCACCTGTGCCTGTAAGGCTGTCAGATTTTCACCTGGGGAGGCTGCACACATTCTTCCAGAACTGTATTTCCAAGAGGAACAACCCCACCAAATTGTTAGATCTAGGGTGGAAGATTGTGTCCATTTTTGGGCCACACAATTTAAGGAGGATATTGACAAGCTGGAATGTGTCCAGAGAATGACCAAAATGGTAAAAGGTCTAGAAACCATGCCCTATGAGGAGTGGCTCAGGGAGCTGAATGTATCTAGCCTGGAGAATAGAAGGTTAAGAGGAGACATGATAACCATGTTTAGGTATTTGAAGGAATGTCATGTGGAAGATAGGGTAAGCTTGTTTAATGCTACTGAAGAGACTAAGAGATGGAGAAATGGTTTCAAACTACAGGAAAAGAGATTCCATGTAAAGATTTGGGGGAACTTCCAGATGATTAGAGAGTTCAACGATGGAATATGTTGCTGCCTGGAAGTGTGGTGGAATCATCTTTTGATGGAAGTTTGATGGCCATCTGCCAGGAGTGCTTTGATTGTGTCTTTCTGCGCGGCAGAATGGGGTTGGCTAGATAGCTTTGGGGTCTCTTCCAACTCTATGATTCAACCAGGAAATCATTCTCTGATTGCAACTACATTAAGACAGTTTGCATTAATAGCCATAAATATTAAAGACACTACAAAGTTAAATTATTCTTTATTTATCACACTGCCAAATTTGGAGTGTCCCAGCCACTAACTGCTTCCATGGGACCTCCCCGCTTCTCTTCAACATGCACAGAGCAGATAACATGCAGAAGGCAAGGGAGGAGAAGTCATTGCCCCGGCTTGGCCTGCCTTTGCTATCCCCGTTCACAGATGACTTCAATGACGCTCTGTTCCATGGGCACAGGGTCAAGGCACCGGTGGGCTGTGCTGCCCACAATCTCATCCAACAAGAAATGCACCAGGTTCTCATCAGAAACAAAACGCCACAAGTAGAGCTGCAGGTAGTAACAGTCCACCTGGATCTGCTGGAGGCCAAAACGCCCAAAGGTGCGCAAACGGACGCATTCCAGGAAGGTCTTCAGGCTGATTTTGATGATGCCAGTCAACACAGAGACCTGCATGGGAGAGGAAGAGAATATAGACGGGGGCAGAGCACAGAACAGGCTCCAAAAGTTCAGGCATCTGAGTTCCAAAAAAAGCTACTGGCATTTTCAAGTTTGACATGAAATACTTCATAAATCTTGTACTCTCACAACTAGTAAAACTACTAGACTTGATTTAAGAATCTGGATTTTTCTCTGTGGGAAAGGAATCTGGAGTTCCTCGGCTGAACACAGTGTGCTTGCAGAATCCAAACAGGTCCCGCCACATTTTGGTCAGACAAATGTTAGTAGTCAAATGATACAACTGATATTAATAGATATCTAAATTTAGAGATGAGAGAAAACAATCAATCCCTATAAAAGAAAAAAAAAGCCAAGTCTTTTAAAAATGCTTGTCCTCACCTTGTTGAACTCCACGGGGCTAAAGATATCAATGCGCTCCGAGAAGAGCTTCTGGATGTTGCTCAGCAGGTTGGTATCCATAGGGGCACTGAACCAGGAGGGAAAGAATATATTAGATTAAGCCGGCATACAGCCACCGGCTTAGCGCCCGAGAGAGTAAGGAGGAATGTGAGAGATGAGCTGAAAAGCCTTTCATGAATTTTGGCTGGAAAGGCTGTTTAGACAGAGGGAAATAGCAATGATCATGAGCTTCTGCAGAATGGAGGACTGCAGGATCAAGCAAGGTGGTCAAGGAATGCCAATCATGTTGTCCCTCCATCCATACCAATCCGTGCAAACCAGGCGAGGCTGTCCCTATCTTTCCAGCTCACCTGGGTGTGTAACTGGGAGCGTAACGACTCTGTTGACGGGAACTGCTGTATACCGAAAAGGTCCTTTTGCTGGAGTCGCTGCTTTGCGCTTTCCGCACACCTTCTTCATACAGAAGCCCGACCTGTTTTGGGAGACATTGGGTATATGTGCATTGACTAGTGAGGCAAAGTAACAGCACCTCAGCCCTATTAAGAGAAGAGACTCTCTTCTGATCCAATTCTCCGTTTGTCAAAGGGCAGCTGCTGGGCCTCCCCACTTCCAGAAAAGAGTTCTAGACAGTGGCTAGGTGGTCCAACTCTCCCTCCAGCCAATCCTGTCACTCACCTGAACATCAATAGAGGTGGCATCCTCCACCACACGCTTCATGACAGCCCGGACATTGCGCGGCTCAATGGTGGTGATCCAGTCTCGCGTCTCCACACTCTTGCGCAGCATCTGAGAGATGATCAGGCCCTGCACCTTCACATAATGGTTGAGCAGCTTCTGAGCGGCTTCACGGGCCTCGGCACACAGTCCCGTGACAGGGGTGACAGGGGAGTGGTCCTGGAGGAAAAGCAAGCCAAGGTGGTAAGGAAAAAAGATGATGAAGCAATATTCGGAGAACTTCAGTTCCACTAGTAATCCTTACAGTCATCCTTTCATTCAGATAGGCGAGTCCTAGAATCACAGAATGCTAGAGCTGGAAGAGACTCCCAGGGCCATCCAGCCCAACCCCATTCTGACGTGAAGGAAGGCACAATCACAGACTCCTGGCAGATGGCCATCCAGCCTCTGTTGAAAACGGTCCAAAGAAGGAGATCCACCACGCTCCATGGCAGCAGTGGATTCCGCTGTTGAACTACATGTACTGTCAAGAAGCTCTTCCTAATGTTTAGGTGGAATATCTTTTCCTGTTGTTTGAACAATTACTCTGTCTCCTAGTCTCTGGAGCAGCAGAAAACAAGCTTCAACATGATATCCTTTCAAGTATTTAAATATGGCCAACATGGCCCCTCTTAACCTTCTCTTCTCCAGGCTAAAACTACCCAGCTCCCTAACTGGCTCCTCACAGGGCTTCAGGGTTTCCAGGCCTTTTACCATTTTGGTCGCTGTCTTCTGGACACGTTCCAGCTTGTCAATATGCTTCTTGGATTGTGACGCCCAGCCCTATCATCAAAGTATCTCACATGATGGCTGTAAGGATTGCTAGTGCCTCTGAAGCTCTTTGAGTGTTGCAGAGAGTGCCAACGTGGTGTAATGGTTGGAGTGGTTGGACTTGGAGACCAGGCTCTGAATCCCCACTCAGCCCTGGAAACCCACTGGGTGGGCTTGGGCAAGTCCCACTAGGGCTCGGGCTTATTTTGCCAAGATTTTTCCACAGGAGGTCTGCTATTGCCTTCCTCTGAGGCTAACAGAGAGTCACCCAGTGAGTCTGCACTGCTGAGCAAGGATTCGAACCCTGGTCTCCCCATGTCTTAGTCCAATGCTGGCTTGTGGTTCCTAATGCGTAGCATTTATTCTACTTAAGTAGCATTTTCTCGATGGTTAATTTCGGCCTGGGGTGGTTGGGACGAGAGCATTCTTTCTCCATCACCCACCCTCCTACGATGTACATTACGCTCACTTGCCAATCAAAGCTCCACAGGCCAGAGTGAGCTGACTGGGGCTTTTCCTGGGACTCCCCCAAGTTGAGGAGGAGGAAGTGAGCATTGTGTGGTAAGCATGCAAAGGCCCAGTGAGTGACATGTGGCTACTCCCAAATACTGCAATAAGGAAGCAAAGATGTTCCTGCCCAGCACACAGATTGTGCAAATGGTACACAGTGTACAAATCTCACTTCTGATCAGTTATGTATGCTTTTTTTTCCCCTTTAAGACAAGCTCTTTGTGTAGACCACAGGCAGATTATGGTGGTTTTGTTTTTCCCTTTTCGGTGTCTGACTCATGCTTCCTGATTTGGCCTCTCCTCAAGGCAGTTAACTTAGCCTTTTCCCTCTCCCCAGTCTGGGACATCTCCCAAATGTTCACGTCCTATTTACCTGGACCAGGAACTGCTCGTCAGTCAGCGTGAGGATGTAGCTGATGGTGGAGGTCTCGTAGTCCAAGCAAAGACGAGAGAGGAGAAGCAGCAGTGCTGGGGGAGTGGAGCCACCTTTGTCACCTGCGCTCTCACAGAAGTTCCGTGCCGTCTGGCAGATTGACTTGATGAAGCTGACAACGAGGCCCTCGCGGACACCCTGGCTACAGAATTCACCCTGGGTGGAGCAGTGAAAGAGAGGCCATGAGGGTGAGTCAGAGGCATGGTTAGAGAAGAAGGCCAGAAGCCATTAGGGGGCAACCATATTTTTCTTCTAAAAAAAAAATCCTCGGGTATTTGGAATAGAGCATAGATGGGGCAACTGTGGAAGGCTAGGGGCCACAGTAGCCCCCCAGGAGATCCTAGAGGATTGTACCGCACCACTGAGCCCTCTCTTGGAAAAAAAACATGACCAAACTAGTAATCCCCATCTCTTATCCACCAGGGAGATGTTCCAAGATTCTCCAGATTCATTCATGAAACTACAGGTTTTTGGGCTCGTGCTTGGCTTTTCGCAACTGTAAATGTGAAGTGACAGCAGTTATGAGATAAATCCTGCTTACAACCTTATCACTTCTGAATAAGATACCAGCCGAAATCTCTGTGGTACATACCCATAAATCCAACACACCTCTTTTGGAAAGGAAAAGTTCCCACCATACCTTGAAATAGGGCTTGTTGGAGAACGTGATATCCTTGGCTGTGAAGAGGTGGACGTAGGTGAGCACGGACTTGATCTGGTTAAGGATCGAAGCGGAGATGGTGCCCAGCAGTTCGGCCAAGTTGGGGCTGTCCTTACCCACAAGGCGGGGAGCGGCCAGTGACTGGCGAACATCAGTCAGGCAGTCCATGTAGAAGCTCTGCAGGGCCTGGAGGTACTGGCGGATGCGCTCTTTGGCTGCCCGCACCACGATCTCCGTGCCCTCGGAGGCTGCCCGGGAGCCTGGCACAAGCTTCACCAGGGCCTGCAGGCGGCGGTGGAAGCGGTCCAGAGCCCGGACCAGCAGGGAGTTGTCACCCACCCCTTTCTCTAGCTGGATGCGCCTCTCCACCAGGGCAAAGTAGCGCTCCATTAAGTCATCCACAAAGGTCACCAGCTTATCATGAGCCATGCGGGCGATGTCTTCCGCACCCTCCCGATTGATAAAAAGCTCCTGGTACGAGGCGATCACCAGGCACATGTTGCTGACAAAGCTGTTGCAGCCCCGGTCGGTGAACTCCAGGATGTCAGTGGCTGGCCCAGCCGTGCCCAGCTGGGTCCCCCCATCTCCCAGCTCTGCCTCAAGGGCCCGTAGCTCGGCTTCCAGGCGGCAGCGGGCGTGAGAGAGGAACTCATCACACAGCTCCTCTGCTGGTTCGCCCAACTGCAGGAGCAGCTCCACGCATTCAGCTAAGTCCTTGGCTCCCGAGCCCCCGTCCCTGGGGAGAGAGAGGAAGAAGGCCTCTGTTAGAGCTTAACCAGAAACTTAAAGAGGCTTTGTCAAACAGGCCCTTCTCTCCATCCATTCACTCAGACACATTTGGTGGGAACACAGGAGAGGGCCTTCTTGGTGGCTCCTCCCAGGCTTTAGAACTCCCATCTTTGATGGGTTTTCCTTGAAGTACAATAGCTCCAACATACCATAACCCAAAAGCACAGCCAGGTTAATGACCACGGAACACACGCCCTTCATGCCAAGGTTGCCCTCTGCCTCTTGCGCCCTACCTGAACTTCTCACGCAGCTTCTGAGCCAGGTTGGCCATGATCTTTTGACAGTCATCCTGGATGCCCCGGAAGGAAGGCATGTGCTGGTACTGGTGGAGGATGGAGCGGGCTTTGCTATAGTACCGAACGGCCTGCCCGTAAGCCTCGAGCTCCACGCACTTGGTCAGGCGGGCTGGGAGCTCAAAGAGGAACTGCAGCTTCCTCAGGAGCGTATGTACTCCTGTTGTGGGGAGAGAACAGAAGAGACAAATAATTGAAAGCACCCAATTGAATCCACGAAAACAAGTACAAACAGAAGTGTTAAATTAAGACTCAAAAGGACAACACATAATTATACCATAACACCTGCATAAAGCATCATAATCCCTTTCAATATTTGTATATTGTTTAAAGCCTATACACACCCATCTGCTATCTAGCAGCAGAAATTTCTGGAGCTGAAAATCTCACTCCATTTGTGGACCAGCAATAAACTAGAGAACCATGCTCAAAGTTTTTTTTCTTAATTTATTTTAGCAGATGGTCAGAAAAAAGGGAGAGGGAGAGAGCAACAGAGCCTTCAAGGATCTATGGCGCAACTGGGCTAGAAGTTCAGGGTGAATTTACAAAAGTGGGACGAAAGTAAGTTCTTCCTGTGCTGTTCTTTCGATTTTCAATTTGACATTTCTTTTTGCATTTGTTTTTAAGTTGCCCTCGAAGAAGGCTGTTAAAATATATACACAGGCCAAAACATGCTGGGCTTGTTCTAAAATAAAAAATGCTATTCACTGAGCTCTTGGAGAGGTAGCTCCCTGTTTTTTCCCTTGGATTCTGGTGAGAAGAGAACAGGCCAGGAATGGACGGGGCAGGGCATGCAACTAGCTCTGGTGCCTGAAAATCCAGATGGAGCTGCCCCACGTTCCAGGAAATATCAAGTTTGTCCAGGAGATGTTCAGGATTGAAGCAGGCATCTCTGGCATACAAAGCATGGATGCTTCTACAGAGCTGTGCCTCCTTCCTTTCCCAGCCACCCTGTATCTGCTCCTCAGAGCTGCCTGCTGCTTTATCCTCCAGGAGCAGCAAGCAGAGAAGGTGCCTACCTACCGGAAAGCTTGGTGATCTGCTCGTGCTGGTCTTGCAAGGTGCTGCTGATGCTGGCACTGAACTCCGTGATGACGGCCATGTTGGCTGCCAGGCAGTCCATCTCGTCCTCCATCTTCTTGAAGTCGTTCTTCATCTTGCGGATTGTGTCTGAAGAGCAAAGGCAGAACAAGAAGAAATTCAAAGAAGGGTGAGCTAAAGAAGGGTGAGTTTTAAAATCACTTTTCTGGGGTGCACCTCTGCTGCCTCAGGGAATCTGGAAAAAGTGGTCCAAGCAGAGGTTCACCTGAGCGTTATAATTTAGTACTATCCTGGTAATAAACATGGATATTATTTATACTAATGCGCTTCTTCCATTAGATGTAACCAAAGAATACATTCAGGCAGCTGTGTTGGCCAAGCAGCAAAATACGACAAAATCCACAAAAGAGCGATATGTTTATAGACCAACAAAAATACAGAAAATACATCATGTGAATCTTTGAAACCTCCTTGGCTTCTTTACCAGGCAAAGATTTTTAAAATCATACAGGAAATGTATTTTTAATACATTGGCCTTATCGGGCCCCCTGCCCACAAGCTTGTTAAAAAAGAGCCCTAGTCCAACACTCACCACCTCTCTTAAATACTAAAGAAGACTTGAGCAGAGAAGGAATAATAATAAATCTTTAACTCCTACGTGCATTCCCCGTCCCAGACCTGAAGGTGGCACGAGAGCTCGATTGCCAAAGCCGCTCCCTTCACCGCCCCACAGTACCTGTTGCAGAGATGAACTTGTTGTAGTTCTCATAGACCAGGGTTTGCATGTCGCTGTCCAGAGCCCGGATCTGTTTCACCATGTCTGTCTCGCAGTCCATCAGCTGGGCCAGGGGGCATTCCTTCCGCAGCTGGCACACAGGGAACAGAGAAGCCGTGAGGGGCCGGGCACTGCCAGCTGCTTCAGACATCACTTGAAATCGCTACGTATTTTTCATAGGGAAGGTCCCACGAGAAATTCTCGGCAATCTCTCTGGTCAAATTAAGGAATATTCCGTCCAAGACTCTGGACAGCTCTTTTTAAAAACGGAAAGTGAAGCGGAGACCAACTGACGTTAAGGCGAAGGGCACTCTTCTCACACTCAGAGTACCTTCGACGCGATCTGGCCAAGTTTCCAGAAACGGAGAGATCAGCTCTTGGTGATCTCTGCGGTCAAATTAAGGAACGTTCCGTCCACCCGCCCAGTTGCAGCGGACCACGTAAGGGACCAGTTTCAGCACAAGGAAACCGCGCACATCCCCGGTCCATCTGGGCCAAGGAGACGTACAACCCCGACCGATGCTTCTCCTGCCGCGAGTGTGTCAGTGCGCCTTAAGGTTGCCGGTCGACTTCCGGCAGCCCCATGAATTTCATGAGAATTTTCCCAGCCAAGGAAAAGACCATTGGCGGAAGGCATTCTGCTCCTGCTCAGGGGCGCCTTTGGCTCAACCTTCCCGAGTTTTTGTCCCCCAGTAAATCCCTGACAACCTCCCTGGTCAAACGAAGGGATGTCCTGTCCCGGACGCTGAAGCGGAGGCCAACCAGAGGTGAGGCGGGAGGCACTCTGCTCCTGCCCAGGGCACCTTCGACGCGGCGTGCCCGAGCTTCCAGACACGGGGAGACCAGGGGGGTCGTGATGGGGCCCCCGGGAGGGACGCGAGAGAAAGGGGGAGGGGCTCCGGCAGAGCCGGTTGCCGTGGTGACGGGGCGGCTCTTCCCCGCCCCTCCCGGCGCGCTTACCTTGGTGAGGAAGGCCTCCGGGTCGAAGTGGGGCCCGTTGATGTCGGTGGGGCCCCCGATCTCCGCCCGGCCGGGCCCCGCCAAGGTCTCCCCCGTCGCCGCCGCCGGGTCCGGGAGCCCGTAGTAGAGCTTCAGCATACCGTGAGGCCTCCGCTTTGCCCCCGGAGCTTCCGAAGCCCTCTCGGCCGGAGGGGCAGACATGGGGCCCCCACTCGCCGGGGTCCCGCACCGGCCGGCTCCCCCGCGGGAAGGAGACGACCAGCACCGCCAGCGCCGCCCGCACCGCCACCAGGAGGAGCGAGAGGTCCCCGAAATGGCGCATCCCACTTCCGGGGGCGGCCGCGCCGCCTCCCGGGCCCGCCTCTCCGCCACGCCCTCCCGTTTCCGCGGCAACGCGCGCGCTTCCGGAAGCGAGCCCGGCCTCGCTGCTCGGGGAGTCCTAGAGCGGCCGCTCGCTGGCTTCGCGGGGAGGCGGGACTTCCGGGACGCCATTTTGGCTCCTTCGCGGGTTGTTGCGGTTTCAGTTTAGTAGGAAGGGACTTGAAGGCGCGCGGGAGCGGCCTCGCGGCTGGCGTGTTTCTGTGCGTTGGGACTTCAGAACCTCGAAAAGATGCTTTTCGAGGACTGCAGCCTCTCGGCATCCTCCAGCCAGCCACAGTCGATGGGAACGCTGGGAACTGTAGTAGAAAAAGCAACCCTTCTAAGACTAGGCTTGCTTTACTGCGAAGCCGGGCTCGGTGGAGGTTATGTTGCGACTAAACAAACACAAGCATCACTTCGTTGCTTAGGACATGAACTGGGGGGTTCAAATTATGAGAAAAGAGAGATTCCATCTAAATATTAGGAAGAACTTCTTTAAGAGTGGGTGGACCTTTGGAGAGATTGCCTCAGAGGGCGGCAGTCTCCACCTTGGGAGCCCTTTAAAGAGAAGTTAGACGGTCGTCTTTCAAGGGTGCTGTAGTTGCGTATGCCAGAGGTTGTTGGACTGTATTTCCCAGCATTCCTCCCCTTTAGCAGCCAGGGATGGTGGACATGGCAGTCCAGAAACACCTGGAGAGCCCCACAATCCTTACTCGGGTAAATATTGTCCAACGGCAATGTGGCAATTTCTGGGCATTGCATGATCATGGATGGTGACTTGGCTGGCTGAGAATGATGAGCCATCCAGTGTGTGGACAGTTTGCTGGATCCTAAGATGAGCAACCTCTCTGCCTTTGGAGCACTGCAAGGCTGAGCTCAAGATGCCCTATTTTTGTTCAACCTGTGATTTACAGTGAAAATAATACTGGCAAAAAGATAATCCAACAGGTTCCAGGGATCTGCTGTTTTTCCGGGTGAAAAGACAGACACTAATCATTGTTACCAACAACATGGATTTTGCCCACCAGATTTAGGAAAGGCTACCTAGAGTAGGCAAATCTCTCCAGCCTTCTAGAACCTCCGGATCTTTGTGACTTCATCAGTAGAGCATCCTGCTCTGTCTCTAAGTTGGTGGCTTGTTTTGGACGGCCTGTCTTTCCCTCTGCGCCTTCCCAAACGTTGCTTGCGGCTCTCCTTTAGCCAAGAAGCCACCTGCTGCAGAGGGACACCAGAGGATGAGATGGAAGGATCCCTTTATAACGATCACCTTCCCAAACAAGGTTGTCTTCACCATCGGCTCGTTGATCCTGCTCTTCATTCACACGGGCGTCATCATTGGCGACATGTATCACTTTCTTGTCTCCCAAAGAGGAGATCTCATGAGCTTCCGCTTCACACTAGTGCTTTTGGTAATTTATTTAATTTCTTTCTCACATGTAGTGAGCTGGGCCTCTGTCGCCAGTGGCAGATGGGTTTCAGAGTCCTTGTTAGCCTCGTGGCCAAATGTCAACAGCTGCCCAGCCGCATTGCATCACTGATATGGTTGGGAACTTTCTCCATTCACTTGACAGTTGGGAAATGACATAAAGGCTGAGAATGTGAATTTTCCCTCCATTTCTAGCCTGGTTGCACAGTTCTCATAGTTATTGTGGGGAGACAAGTTGTGCTTCCACACTTTGATTTTTCTTTGGTTGCTTCTGTGCTTTATGCCTTTAGGAGGTGATCCTCCTCAGGGGGAGCACAGCATCTTCTTCTACTGTTGCCATTTTCCTCTTTGTCATTAGAGATCAGCACCTTCTCCTCTTCTCTTGGATCTCTGCAGTTCTCCCACGTGACCAGCTTTTACTGGGCCCTGCTGGCGACTGTCTACACCCTACAAGCTGAAGACAGTGTCTTGATGTGCTTTGCTTTGACGTCTTTTGGTAAGCTCCCCCGGGTTGGTGGAAACAGGAGGCCTAGCCATCTGGGGAAAAGGCCATCTCTGCTAGGTTCTGGCTTCCATCTCTGGGATGAAGAAAGCGGGACACTCCAGTTTTTGGTCTACGGCAGTCATGCCTGCTTGCTAGGAACATAAGGAAGGTGCTTCCTATTTGTTGAATTTGTCTGAAATGATGATCGTGATAATACTTATACAGGTTTAATATCCCTCATTTAGCAATCCAAAATCTGAAAACCTTCAAAAATTGAAGTTTTCTCCTACCAGAAGCCAGTTTCCACCTTAAAGGCGGCAGCTGTGGCACTCCTGTCCATTCGTCTCTCAGATCCTCAGTCTCTAACACAATTAGTGAACAAATGAGATGCAAGGCTGGAGAGACACATGAGGATCTGGGAAATGGCAGGAATCCAAAGCAACATGCTGGCTGCCAGATGAGATTAGACTTTGACAGTGGAATGTTTCTGATCTCTTCCTGGCAGACAGAACCAGAGGATGAGGAAATGAACAGGCCAAACTATGGCCAGCTTTATGCCTGAAAGAGGTCAGTGGGTTGCCAGTTGGCAAGTCAGCATGGAAGAGCTTAACCTGCATAGTCTACCTGTACGTTTTTAGAATTTCAGGATACCCTCTGCTTCTGTTTGTGCTGGCATTAACCTCCTCCCTCTTCCCACCCAGCCTTGAACTTTGGCCTGTTTCTTGCTCGCTTCTGCATGGACTACCTGACCATTGAGTACCGAGAGGAGCAATACTAAAGCACAGCCCTGGAGGAAGAAGGGGAGAGAGGAGAAAAGGAACACTGCCCTCCCACCCAGGCTCCTGCCCTGCCTTTGAGGAAGAAAACAAAGGGGCAAAGGCCAGTCAGGATTAGCCAAGAGAGTTTTAATAGAACACCAACAAACAGGCCTATTGCTTCAGTGTGTTAATGGTTTCACCTTCCCGCCCAACCCCTGTGCACCAAAAGAAAATGGAGGGGAAAGGGACTGCAGTGCCCCTTTGCTCTATGGTGCATCTTCATCAAACAAGGTATCTCAAAATAAGCATCCCTGGAACACAGTCACTTGTTCCAAGATGGCCTGAGAACAAGTGTCCCAACCTCCATTCCAAGCTGCTATGGATGGCACACGCTCTGTCCAGGGGCTGAGGGGCCTAAGCCATCCACCACTAATCTTGCAGAGGGACCAAATCCTCTGCTGGGGGGGGGGGGGCAGAAATGCTGCTTAGGCTAGCCCTGAACAACAGGGCATGCTCCACAGCAAAGAAGGCAGGGAGCATATACAGGCGGGAATACTGCAAACCTGCTTTGATAACCACTGAGCACCTCTTTTCTTAAAAACATAACAGTTACAAACCAGCTTCAACAGCCCCCCAGTCCTGACAAATGGCATGCTAACCAAGCGGGGGAAGGAACCAAACATGTCTGCCACCAGGTTCTACCCCTCCCCAACTCACCACTGGCCAGTAATCTGACCTAGCAGCAGATGGAGGACAAATGCAGACTATGCTGAGTCTAGCTGACAGCCCTGAAACCCCAGGTAATGACCAACTTTTGCCCTAGTTTCATGGCCTTGTGTGAGATGTGCCACTCTTCCCTTCAGTCTTATGGATGTCCTGTAATGTTTATTGGGCAAGGTGTTAAAATGAGGGGGCTACCCTTCATTGAATAAAGGGATCATCGTGAGTGAAATGGTTAGTTAGAACAACTGTCTCTTGGACAAAGCACCCAGAAATTCTGCAGGGAGGTCAAAAAGATGTCTTTTTCTTGATGGAACGGGCCTGTGATCAAACAGCAAGGGGGTCAAGGACAAGAGCCTTGAAATGTCTCTCCTAAATTAAGAGAGGGGGAAGGAATCCCCAAACTGGTCCCCTTCTTTTCCAAACACTGTAGGGGAAAGAGAGACAGTGGGGCAGGTGCTTGGCGTCTACCGTGCAGTTAAAAGAACCGAGAACACCGAACCAGGGGGTTAAACCCAGAAAATCTCTTAAGTCCCAGGTGATGTCGAGCAAAGGGTATGTTTAGTACAGCTCCTCCATCTTACACAAACAAAGCCACAGCAACTCAAAGGTGTGTATTATGAGGGGAGGAAATAAAGAACATTGTTCATCTTCCCCATGAACTGTTATTGTTCCTTGGTGATAGGACAGCCTGGTAAATAAAACAGCAAAGGGGTAGCTGGGAAGAAAACCACAGCCCCAGAGGGTCTCTCCTCTGTAGTGTCAAGTCGAGCCAAGAGGCAAAGGATGTCCTCTGCTGGAATCTCACCCAAGGCCTTTCTCTTCTGCTCACCTCATGTTTCACCTGAAGATTCAGCCCAGGACACCCCACAGTGCAGACCTTTCTGCTCCAGAGTCAGTCTGCAGAACAGGGAAAGAGAAGAAGCCACCTCTCTCTTTCACCCTAAGTGTCTCTGTCCAAGTTTTCTGAGTGGTCCCAGTAGTCTTGGTCTCCCAGGAAAGGCTGGGGGGGGGGCTTATTTACCCCCAAAGTTCTCCCTGGTCCAACCCTCCCCAGGCTCCAGGGATGAGGAAGCCAGAAGTAGGGAAGGACACACAGCCAGGGAGAGGCAGGTGGCTGACCCCTCACCCCCTCACTGCTTCCCGATCCGGATGTGCGGATTGAACAAGGGGTCCAGGTTGGGGTCGTTGTCAGCCGAGGCCCTGCCCAGTTTCATCATGATGATGACAAGGGTGAGGAAGCCGATCCCGCCAATCAGAAGGAGGATCACAAACCGCTGCATCAAGGAACGTGGCTGCTTCCTGGAGCTGAAGCGGTTTCTGTGGGAGAAGAGGAGGAGGAGAGAGAGAAGAAGCATCTGAGTACACTTTCAACAGAACAAACTAGATGGGATGAGTGGGCAAAAGGAAAGGTCTCTTGGGCTCTGTGGGGCCTGGAACTCACATCACTAAAAAAACAGGCTTCTCCCACTTCTCTGACAGGTTAGGGATTGGAGCACTGTTCGAAAGTGGAATTGGTTGAAAAGCAGAACCCAGGTACTGTGCTGCAGGAAACATAAGGACTTAGGGAGGCTGACTTGGGACTGACTTTGCTTGCAAAGTCTCTCAGCTGGCTTAGTGCCTTTTTCCCCCCTCTCAGCTCACTTTGCAAGCAGTACATGCGAGTGGTTCCAAGTGAGCCTCCATTGGCCAGAAGCACTTATGAAATTGTCAAATGAATGGAACTTGTACTTAATTTGGAAGCCTCAAAAGAACAAGTTGTCAGATAATGGGGCATCAAAACCTGGGAGTATCCTGTACAGAAGACTAGACTTCCTATAGAATTAAAAACTATTAAGAAATGTGCCCATAAAAAGGCAGCAGATAAGGGCAATACAGGGCTCATTAAAAGCCCCTTTCCTACAAAGTGAGTTCCTAGAGGCCCATGGAAATAAAAAAGGCTTCACCTGTGAGTGAGTGGAAGACCGACAAGGACAACCTGACTCCTCCTCACCTGAACACCTTCCAAACCAGTTCTATTTTCTTTCTCCTGGACTTACTTGAGCAGCTGGGCAAGCCAGCCAAGTGCCGGACGCCGACGGTACTTGTCATCATCTGAATCTATATGAACCTCAGAAGCTCTGCCGACTCCGCCTTCCCGGGTGTCATAAACTTTCCGCGGAGAGGAGGCTGCAAGATAGGGAATAAATCATTGGCACAGAGCATGAAAAAAAAAGTCACCTTGTTCCTGCATAATACACTTTGATCATCCTAGTACAGCCTAGTATACTCATCCGAATGAATGAAGGAGTAATACCAATATAAAACTAAGGCAGTAGAATTGTAAAACAAATCACCCAAACAGGTTTCAAAAAGAATATAATTCACAGCCAGCAAAGGTACAAATCTGAATTCTGACTACATGACCCCACTCATACGCCAGTCCACTTCCTCCTCCTGCACGTATACCTGCATTGATGGTGACAGGATCGCCGCCCATGTCATTCATGCTGATGATAGTGTGCTGCTCCTGGAGGCCTCCATTGTTGAGGCTTTGCTGTGGTTGCTGGGGAGAAGGGAAGCTGGAACTTGGGCTGTAAGTGGACTGCTGGACTGTCTCTTCTGAGCTGAGCACTGGATAGAGAGAAAGATACAGTCCCATCATGCCAAGGCACAGAAGCAGAGGAAAGGCCCTCCCTCCATCCCAACTGCCATTGCCCTGGCCTCAGAGGGAAAGAGAAGAAGAGGCAGTATCTGCTGGAATTAATCCCTTCTCACACTGCCATCTACTTTTTCTTTTATGTCATGTCTTAATTAGGCTGAAGCCTGAGGCCAGGGAACTGTTTTGTGGTTCTTTTACTTGCAAAGTCCCATTTACAGTGATGGCGCTATATAAAGAAAGGATGATAATGAGATGAGACTGCTGGGACCTGCTCAGGGCTTGCTGAGTCAAGGGTATGAATGCCCATGCTAGTTGGAGGATTCTGATTTAATTTTTTTTTCTTTTACAAAAGGAACTCTTGCCCAGGCTCTGAATAGGCGACAAGAAGCTGCCGCTGAAAGTTCTGTGGGGCCAGATCTCAAGCAGGGACTCCTAAGCCCCAAGGGGCTGAATTTTTTTTTTACCCTGATCCCATCCATCTTTGGCAGTACTCACTTGTGAAACTGGACCAATCGGTGTAGTCCGTGGCATTGTGGGAATCTGTCTCCTGGACTGCCTCTGCCTCATCAATCTGAATGGATGGAAGGCAAAAGTTAATAATGGGGTGGAGGCAATAGAATTAAGCCCAGGACTTCAATTAGAACAGACTAAAGGAAAGGAAAGGTAATATATCTCACCAGTGCCCACCAGGATACTCTTGGCAGGCGTTATGGATCTTTGTAATTCATTAACAGCGTTTTTTAGCCCCTCTGCTACGCAGATATGTACATATAAGGTTACATAACAGACTGTGATAGAGGATTTTGGCCATACTTATTATGGTTTCTTCTTGTTATGTGTCTTCAAGTCATTTCTGACTTGGGGCAACCCTAAGTCAAACATGTCACAGTTTGTTTTCTTGGGGTTAGAGTGGATAATGCACCCAAGGTCATCCAGAGGGGATACATTCCAAGACCCCCCCAGTGGATGCCTGGAAATGGAGACAGTACTGAACCCTGTGTGTGTATTTATTGTTTTAAATTGCAAGGTGCCCTGAGATGTACACAGATCTTCTAATACAAATAGATATTTAAACAAACCAATAAAGGGCTTGCCCAGCTTCATGCCTCCCACGCCCATGGCCTCCCTCCTGCTGCCATCCCTGCCCGCACTAATATCCTTACACAGGCACGGCTCACCAACAGGATTTCAACCAAAGACACCCACAGCAGAGATTGTCACTTACCAGTGGAAGTCCCAGCCCAGGCCGAGCCCAGTTGACAGTGGAGAGCTTATCTTGCAGTGCGGACGCAACCGGGCTGACTAGGTTGGCCGGGGGAAAGAGAGGGCCCTGGCAAGTGGGACACTGGTAACCAGCAGGGGCAGTGTTTTTTGGTAGCTGGTTCACCATCTCATTGAGGCAAGACCAGTGAAAGAGGTCTATGGGAGAAGGAGGAAGAGCGGTTAGGCAAAGTGCTGAGACAGAAAAACTGCACACTTCCACAGGAATGTTTCAGAAGCAACCAATTTGTTTCTTGCGGTGACAGCTGCTCCAGAAATGAGTGGCTTTTAAGTGACAATGTATACCAAGGTTTTGTTTTGTTTTTTTGTTATTACAAACAGTTTTTCTTTGGCTTGCATGCTACAATTTAACGCCAAAAAGGCAACTAAGGCAGTTTATAATTAAACAAACCATCCCCAAATACTTGGTTCCCATTTCATTCTTTTATTCCCTTTTTTGGTGAACATTAAAAAACATTATACCAATTGTTTGGTGAAAATGTAAACCAGTGAGAATACCTGTCCAGAGTATCACCCCACTCCCAACTGGGACAGAGGACACCTCCACCAACAACCCATATGATTCACTAGTCTTCTTTCCATGCCTGTGTAAAGCCAGGCAGAAACTTCTTAAGATCTGGGGAACTGAGTTACTTTGACCAGTGGCTAGATTTTTCGGGCAGATTTCGGCAGCAGCACTGCAGCTGCTGACCCCCCAAACCCGGTTGAGCATATTGCTATCAAGCTTGAGAGCCAAAGAGGCATTACTGACCATAACAGACAAGCCGGACTGTCTCTTTTGTAGAGAGAAGGGTATTGCATAGCCGGCAGTTGGGATTGTAATCACTGTCCTGGAGCCACTGGAGGTAGGACTGGACGATGCACTGCAGAGGAAAAAAAGAATAAAAATCTGATCAGGGAAGCAGAACTGAGAGATAGAAGGAAAAAAGATCTGGTAGTAAAAACTAGGTGCCAGTCAATTGAGAGTGGTTCTCAACAAGCAGCAGAGATGGGTGTGTGGGAACTGTTCTTATTGTCAGGAAGTTCCTCCTATAATTTAGGCATAATCTCTTTTTCTAGAGTTTGGAGCCATTGCTCCATGTCCTAGTCCTTGGAGCAGCAGAAAACAAGCTTGCTCCATCCTCCATGTGACATCCCTTCAAATATTTGAACATGGCTATTGTGTCCCCTCTTCACTTTCTCTTCTCCAGGCTGAACCTACTCAGCTCCCTGACAATAATAACAGAAGCTCATAATTATTTTCTCCTCCAGCACCAAATTTCCTTTTTCTAGGGACAGTTCGAATAATTCTCGTTTGCAAAAAGCAACTCTACCCCCATCCCATCCCATCCGACGTAACCCGGTGCTCACATTTACCTTGGTATGATTAGCAACAATACAATGCTCACAGACGTTCACCCGATGCTCGAAACAGAATAAGTTGGTGACCTTCCTCTTGGGGCATTTACAAAGCCCCATGGTGGCCGCGTACTGCGTTGGCTAACGACCAAAGCAGGCTGGTCAAGGAGAGAGAAGACACAGAAAGAAAAACCAGAGTCTTGATTAGATGGAGGCCCTTCACACTCCTGACAGAGGGTCTAAGTACTGGACTGAAGAAATAACCAAGGTTTTGGTTCCTGCACCTCTCTCATCAAAGCGTCTAGAAACCATACTGCTACTTTCTAAATCTTCTCCTGCAGTAAAACATTATTTTTCTTTCGTCCAAAATAAAAAAGACTCACAAGGCACTCTAAATCTGTCTCCAGCTAAATGACTTCAAAGAGCGCATACCAGCATTTTGACCTATGCTCCCACAGGAGCCTACTCCCAGCTGCCTGAATAACAACAGCTCCACTCCCACCCTTGTCAAGAAGGGAAGCCAGTGACAACAGCTGAACCCCAACCCTTCATAGGAAAGGGACTCAGGCGTCCGGGTGACAGTGCTACCGAGGAAGGCGCTGAAGCACCTTAGAAACATCAGCTCTTCTCTCAGCCTTCTCAAGAAGGCAATCCAGTGGCGATGGCTTAGTCCCAATTTCTGCCAGGAAAGGACACAGTCATCCAAGGAAATGAACCCAGGCCCCTTAGCAACAATTAGCTTCACTGTCATCCCTCTCAAATAAGGCAACTTTGCAGCAGCAACTTTATCCCCAACCCTGTCAGGAAGGGAACCCAGACATCCCAGTGACAGCACCTCGAAGGACAAGTAAGCAGGGATCTTAGAAGCAACTCCCACCCCATCAAGCAGGGAATACGGTGAGAAAAGTGTAGCGCCAACTCCTCTCAGGAAAGGGACCAGGGCATCCTAGTGACAGAATCTCAAAGGAAGGGACCCCAGGCGCCCCAGTAAGAGGAACTTCACTGGCATCCCTGTCAAGAAGGGAATTCAGCCGTCCCAGCAACAGTAGCTTCATTCCCACCTCTATCCAGAAAGGGATCCAGCGGCAGCCACTTAACCCCAACCCCTCACAAGAGGGGAACCCCGGAGCTGGAGTAACAACAGCTTCACTGCCACCCCGTCCCAAAGGGAATCCACGCCCGTTAGAGGCAGCAGATCCACCCCCACCTCCGACAGGCAGGGAACCCTGGCAGAACCTGGGTCGGGGCTCTTCTGGTGACAGAACCTGCAAGGAAGGGAACCCAGGCGCCTCACTAGTAACAAGAGCGTCATCCCCACCCCTCCCAAGAAGGGGACCCAGGAGTCCCCGGCCATTTCCGCGCCGCTCTGTTCCAGCGCTTCCGACCTCCCACGGAATCCTGGGGTCTGCAGTTTAGGGAGGGGCCTTGAGAATCCTCAGCCAGAGAGCTTTTGGGCCTCCTCGGGGAACTACAAGGCCCAGGTTCCACAGGAGGTTGAAAGGGGAGCAATGGCACCCTAACAGGGTGGGGCGGAAAGGGCCTCCGGGGCATCAGATCCACCCCCCCCCCCCCGCTGTCAGGAAAGGAACCCGGGCATCCTAGCGACAGAACCGGGAAGGGAGCCCAGGAGCCTTGCGGGCGACAAGGGAAGGAGCCCGGGCGCCCCGGTGGCAGGAGATCCACCCCGTCCCCCGCCGGGACAGCAGCCCAGGCGCCGCGGCGACAGGACCCCAAAGGGAGGGAGCCCGAGAGTCCTCTGCGCGGCAGGAGCTTCGCCGCCCCTCTGTCCAGAAAGGCACCCGGGGGTCTCAGCGGCAGGAGACCCCTCCCCGGAGAGGAACCCCGGCGGCAGAGCCTCACGGGGGGGACCGGGGCGCCTCGGGAACAGCGGATCCACCCCCCCCGCCCTCAGGAGGGGCATCCGAAAGGCACCGGCCCCCCTCCGACGCCCGCCCAGGCCTCCCGCCCTCGGTCCTCCCAAGGAAGGCGCCGAAGGAACTCCCCGCCACCGGCCCCGCCTCCGGGCGCCCCCGCCCCCCCCGCCCTCTGTCGGCCGGGGGGCCCCGGGGACCCGCCTCACCGCAGAGGACTCGGGCGGGTCCTGCCGTCGCCCCTCGCAAAGTCCGGGACGGAGGGAGGGACCCTCCCCGGCCCCTGTCGCCACGTCTCTTCCGGGAAAGTCGCGCCCCGATGGCGTCACAGACGCCGGGACCGGGGGGGGGAACGTCGCGCCGAGCCTCGCGAGAGACGAGGCGCCGGCGAGCGGGCGGGTAAAGCTGCCTCTCCTAAGATGGCGGCGCCGCTCGTTTTCCTTCCGCCCGCCGCGGCGTCACATCCGCCCGGGCGGTGGCGGGCGATTCCAACGGCGGCGAGCGGCGCTTGAACGGACGGAGGGAAGGCGGCGGAGGAGCCCCCGGGCCGCGATGGCGGGGGGCGGCCGCCTGAGGCGCGCTCGCTCCGCGGGGGAGGCCCCGGCAGGTGGGGAGGAGAAGCGGGGGGAAGCACAGGGGCGCTGCAGCGGCGGTCGGTATGACGAGGGCGACGGTGCCGCGGGGGCGGTGCAGGCGGGCCTCTCGGCGGGAGGGCCGGCGCGTTGCTTTCCGTCTTCGCCAAAGTCTGGGAACGCAGGCTGCAGCTCCCCGAATCCTGCAGCTAGCGTCGGGTCCCGGGAGGTGTAGTTTCCCGAAGGAACTTTTCTGAGCTTTAGCGGACGGGGGGAGCTCTGGGAGCTGTAGTTTCCCAAAGCAACTTGGGTTTTAGCTGCCTGGGGAGTTCTGGGAGTTGTAGTCTGCCAAAGGAGCTTTCCCGGGCTTTTTGGTTGGTGGTGGTGGTGGGGAATGCAGGGAGTTGTAGTTTCCCAAAGGAACTATCCTGATCCTTAGCTGGCTGGGGCATTCTGGGAGCTGTAGTCTCCCAAAGGAGCTTTGTTGGGTGTTAACTGCCTGGGGTATTCTGGGAGTTGTAGTCTCCCAAAGGAACTTTCCAAAGCTTAAGCTGGCTGGGGTGATTACAATTCTGGGAGCTGCAGTCTCCCAAAGGAACCTTCTCAATTTTTAGTTGGGGAGATTCTGGGACTTATAGTTTACCAAAGGCGTTTTCCCAAACTTTAGTTGGCCTGTGAAGTTGCAGTCTACCTGTGCTTGGCTTTGTTTTTATTTCTGTCGCTGTCGTGTGTGTTGAAGTTGTTTCTGACTTGTGGCAACACTAAGGCAAGCTCATAATGGTGTTTTGTGGGGGCTGAGAGTGTGTGACGCACCCAAGGTCACCCAGGGGGTTTCCAAGGACGAGTGGGGAATCGAACCCTGGTCTCCAGAGTCATCGCCCAACGCTCAAACCGCTCCACCGTGTTTTATTGGCCATCCTACGGGGGGGTGTAGAGAATGTCTGGGGCTCCAGCAACGTTGATGGACAACAGTTCCCATCAGCTCCATTATGTAGGCCCAGTGAGGGCCCAGTATGGTGTAATGGGAGTGGAATGCCGGGCTGGCACTTAACAGAACCCGGGTTCAAGTCTGCGTGGAGCTTTGAAGCTCACCAAGTCACCTTGGACCAATTTCTCTTTCTGTCCTACCTTGCAAGGCAGTTGCTCTCGTGAGGAGAAGGTGGGCTTGGACTTGAGGGGGTCCCTTCCAACCCGGCGATTCTGTGACCTCAGCGCAGAGCGCCGTAAAATCAGTTCATGTGATTTCAAATAAGAAGCGATAAACATCCTTTCCTGTGAACAAACTGGGATGCCGCACAGAGAAATCTCTGCACCTAATTCCAGGGGCTTGCATCTAACTCTTCCCTTCAACTCTCTTCCTCCTTCGCCTTCCTCCGTCCCAGGCACTGTCTCGTCTCCCCCGAGGCGCAGATCCGAGAGGAACGCTGTTGCTACCGCTCAGCCTGTGACGCAGGAGAAGCCGCGCTTGGCGGCAAGCAAGATGGTGGGCGCTCTGGTATGTCATAAAACTTTTGGCAGTGTTTTTCTTCAGCATGTAAATGGGGACAGATTTGGGGGAAGGTTGCATAAGCTACAGCTGGATTCAGAGTGGCAACTTTGCTTCGGTTTCCTACGTGGTAGAACTGTTTGCTGTCTTTATGGTAGCTGAACCTTCTCACCCTGAAAAGCATAACCTTAAAATGCTACATTTTCAAGTTTATACGATCCTCCTATCAGACTCCTCACCTCTCAAAATCTGATTCCATCAGGAGGTGAGATTGTCTCTTTTTATGGCCCACCCGTGTTGTAGGTCTAAAGGCACCAGATCCTGTCTGATTTTGGATGCTAAGTATGGCCAGCCCCGGTTAGTGCTTGCATGGGAGACCACCAGCAAATACAAGGTGCCGTAGGCAATATTTCAGAGGAAAGAACAAGCAAAAACCCCTCTGAGTACTCCTTGCCTAAGGAAGCCTATGAAATTTGTTTTACAATTGTGTAGTTTCGTATTTTTATTATTCACCCCCTTGTATATACATATGTTTTAGATCGAACATCTTTGGCAGGACCGACCGTTTCAGGTTCTTTACTTGTAAAACTATATACATTGCAGGTGCTATATGAGTAACCAACAGTAACGATAATAGTACATTGATGGAGTCATTATAAATTGACAAGGCAACTGGAAGGCACACACGCACCTTGTTGTAACTTACCCAACTCTTAATTCTTTTTTCCAACCTCACTTCAGTTTTTAATTTCCTGTTTTTCTGGCAGCCTCTTGGTCCACTGAAGACGAAGCCAATCACTCTGAAAAAGATTGTGCCACGAAAGCAGGAGGTGTGTACAGTTTTATGTACTTGGTGGTGTTACCATACGACCCAGGGAACAGTCCATGGAGTTACATTTTCTTCCAGCAGCCTTTTTCTGGGATTCAACCCTGGAATCCCTATTCAGAGTCCAAGGGCTACGTGGGAAACTCTTCCCATTCCTTTCAGGAAAAAGAGATTCCATCTAAACATTAGGGAAAGCTTCCTGACAGGAGGAGCAGTTCTACAGTGGAATACAATGCTGCCTGGGAGCGTGGTGGAGTCTCCTTTGGAGGTTTTTAAACAGAGGCTGGATGACCATCTGTGGGGAGTGCTTGGATTGTGTCTTCTGTGATGCAGGAAGACACAGTCCAAGACACAAGAAGGGGGTTGGAGGGGAGGGGCCTTGGGGTCTCTTCGAGTTCTAGGATTCCACTGTATATCTCATTTGGCCTTTCTTTTTTCTTTTCCAAAACAGATAAAAGAGACCACCTTAACACCTCGCCGGAGTCCAAGGGTAAGTATGAAGCAGCAGATCCTGTGTTTAATAAAGGCTGTGCATTTTAACAAGGGCTGCAAGCATGCAGGGACAGAGAATCTTTGAGAGCTTTCTGGATATTATTGGCTTCAGCTTCGATAATCGTTTACCTTTGAGCATGCTGGCTATGCCTTCTGGGAGCTGAAGTCCAAAATATCTGGAGAACCAGCTGTTTCCCACACTGCGGATGAACTAGTGTTTCTGTCCTTTTAAAGATAGCTCGGAGTGGGGTGTTTTGGCATTAGTCTGCCTGAGGTACTCATCTCACCACCTTTGGAATCCCTGGATAATTTTGGAAAGATCCTTTTGTGCTACCTGTCTTACAGATCTCTTTAAAAGAAGACAAGGAGAACATCCCTGTGAGGTCCACTGTGGGTAAAAGTCCCAGCACAGACAATGCCAGGGCAGAATTGAAGACTTCCCCTCTGCCCTGTGCTTTGAGTCCTGAAGCAGGGAAGGATGTCCTGTCACCGGTCACTGACAATGCAAGTGACACCTCTCTGGATGACCAGCGGGACCAGGCCATGGCGAAAAGAGTACGACGGTCCTACAGCCGCCTGGAGGTCTCCATGTCTCGCAGCTTCCTGGAGAAGCAGGCATCTCCCGGCTCCAGCCTCTCAGACACCTCAACTCCAAACCACGGGACAAGCAAGCGGCAAACTCTCTTTGGGTTCGAGAAGCTCCTGGTTCCCGACGGGCTGGCTGACATGTCTCCTGTAAATGCGAACACCACCCAGAAGGGCACAGCGACAGAAACTGACATCCTCACAGAGCCTGACACAGACATCCCGGGGATTTCGTTCATCAAGGAAAAACGACGGAAGAAAAAGGTGCCCCAATTCGATGTAAGTGTTGGGCAGGGATATGGAACAAGGGAGAGTGCGGAAAGATGGAGGCAAAGTGTGCGTTTGCTCCAAAATGCTCCCCAGATTCCTCCTGGGAGGGGTGAGGGTAATTTTAACACCTTTTGGGAACCCTTTGGGCCATTTTAGACTCCAGAGGGGCCTTTAAAAAAAAAAAAACAACTGGAAGTGGCTTCTGGTCACTTCCCATTCTGAAAAAGCCCTCTCCTGGGTCTAAAATGGCTGGCTAAAATATTTCAAAATGCATCCATGGCATTTATGGTGTTAGGGGGCATTGTGGGACGAAGAAAATGTTTCAGACTCTTTTGCGGTAGGTGACTGTGGTGGTAGGGGCAAGGCCCGAAGCTTCCCACAGTTGTATACCTCTGATTTAAAGAAATTGTAATCTGGCTGCTGAAATTTGACTGTCCTGGTGCAAAGTTTCCACGCTTTGTTTGTCAGGGTCTTGTACAGCACTTAGCCTTCCGGTGCTGAACTGTTCTCTGCAGTACTCTAAGGTCTGGGGCCTGTAAACTACCCCACTCACGCCCACCAACTTGCACTGCGATGCGTTCCCGTCTCAAAACTAGCTCACCTTCTCCTTGGCCTTTTCAGAAATCGGAGCTGGACGAGTGGGCGGCCCAGATGAACGCCGAGTTTGAAGAAGCAGAGAAATTCGACCTTCTGGTGGAATGAAAGCATTCCAGCCTATTAGAGTTCGGTGTGTCTGTTCCCTGAAAATAACTGTGGCTTGCTCAGCAGGACTTCTCACTTGCCCAAAGCTGCCTAAGATGACACGGCTTTGCTTTCTGGGGACTTGGTGACTAAAAGGCTTGTACCCATTTTCTTGATGGTCTTGAAACAAATGAGAGATGTTCCTCCAGCCCAGCTCCTTTAGGAAGAATTTCTTGCACATTGCAAACTGTGTCCCTGTAATATTTGCTACGTGGTATTTGGAGTATTAGGGACTTCTCAACTGCACTGTCCTCCTGATTCTGTGGAGGGATATGCATGTATTCTCAGTCCTTCCTTCCCTCCTTCCTTCCTTTTTATAGCTAGCCAGAGGATTATGTGTTTTTTTTTCCAAAATATATGGGCTTGTGTATAAAATGATCCTCCCAACTTTCTTTGCATCCTGTAGTTTTTTATTAACATTTTATTGTTTATGTTGGGTACCTAAAAAGCTACATTTACCTACCGTGGAATGCCAATGGGGTAAAAAGCTAACTTCTCTTTGATCTACCAGCTTCTCAATTTTTATGGGCGATTTAAAGGTGACCTTACATAATCATTTAAAAAAAAAAACACCAAGGAAACATAGCTGGATCCGGTCGTTAGGCCGAGATCCTATCATTAGTTGTTAATTTTGATGAAAGTACTTCTTGAAGTAATGAAACAGATGAGGTTCTTTTCACTGCCTTTCCACAACTATATTTCTGTTTCACAGGGCATTCCTGTAAGAATAACCGTAGAAAAATTATAAAAGCATTCCCTCACCTCCAGTGACACTTCCCTCTTCTCTTTCTTTTTTTTTCTGTTGGAAAACTTTGCTTGCTGTTTTCTCCATTGGCAGGTTTTGGAAACTAGTTCTGACTACTATAAAGCTTTCCAGACCTGGACAACCGAGCAGAGAAGCATTTACATGATGCTGTTACGCCGCGTTGTAGAAGTCTGTCCTAGTGGTCTGGAACATTGTCTGTATAATACGTCAGTAATAAACAAATGTTACATATTACAATCTATGACGAAGGAGTTCGCAGATAGCTGAGTGAATATCGCAGGAAACTGGTGGTGGTGGCGTCTTTAAAAAGAGGTTGAACTGGAGTTGCTGTAGCTGGGCAGGGGGTTGGACCTGACGCCCCCCGGGGAACCCCCCAACTCTATGATTCTACGGAACAGTTTTGTTCGGGAAAGGCAATGCCGGCTCTGAGGTGCCTGGTGATTACAGTAATTTCTCCATCGATTGGAATCGGCTACGGGCTCTCAGTCCGATTGAATTCCTGCCAGTCAGAGAGAAACAGCCACATGGCCCAGCCATGCATGACCTTGCCATTGTCCTCGTTGGGCCGAGCCATTGATCTCTGGGATAGGGGGCATACTTGCATCACTAGCAGCGGGAGGTGGGGGTAACTCTGGGTTGGCTGAAATGCTTTCTGAGATGAGTATTTTGGGGGTCAAAAGGAGAGGTGCTGGATCCTTGAAGATTGGAAGGTTGGTTTCACCGTAGACCCTGAAAGCTTCTACCCATAAAGCACACACAGAACCAGGTCTAAAAATAGCAACTCTACCAGATAATTGTATGCTCACATTGTATTCTTTCCCTCCACATGTCACACTGGGTCAATATTCAATTTTTCAAACTTATTGTCTTGGAAACAGTAAAGCGCTCTTGGCTATACGGATTTATGTAATGGTTGGGTTGGCTGGCAGAATTTTGCTGAACACTGATTCTCTGCCAACATTCTCTTGCATTTGCTGCCAGTCCTGGCAGGTATTTTGCAACTCAAAGTAACACACGAGGTTTGTGGGCTGGATGTCTCTGCATTTGTGTCGTATGAATGCTGTTATACTGCTGTCCTATTGCCCCTATCAAGCAAGGGTCTCTCTCCACGAATTAAAAATTACTGAACTGAAGAAAGATCAGCACAATTTGGACTGGCTTCCTTGTGTGTGTAGAGGTAACAAGAGGGATAGAAAACTTTGCTAGGCACAGCTTATTTTTAATGCCTTATGCTGTTTCTCTTCGCTTAGGTCTCTCAAACTCTAAATATTATTTTTATTGGAAAATACAGAAAAAGAAAGAAAAGAAACCAAACGAATATTACGTACACACCTGTATAATCAGAACTCAAATTAACTAAAACAACCAAAACTTATAATGACACAACCTGTTACTTAAAGACTCATCTCTAACAGCACACATGTCCTAACTACAGTACGTTACAGTAATGACAAAGTTACAAAGGAACTCTGACCACTCCATACCAAGTGTAATGAAATAGAAAAATCTATTAATATTCTGTGTCTTATCTCAAACTCAAATTCTGACCCCATGACTTTGGCCAAGATTTCAAAATGGAGGAGGGAGGAAAGTTTCTCTCCCCTCTCAAAAAGCATGAAGTTCCAGCTGGCAGGGAGGGAAAAACCAATGTCATCCAGCTTTGGCCCGCTTCCTCCTAGCTCGATCGAACGGTCCAGTGCCCATTGTATTGGCAGTCTCTATTTCTGCTCCACTGAACTGGCCTAGGTGGTTAAATACACTCGGAAAACGAGAGGGAACACGCCGGGGTGGTACCACAGACAGATGTAGCCTAGCGGAGCTGGTTCGTTCAAGATGAGCTCCTCGGCCATCCGCCGAAAGTCTTACAAAAAGGCTCAGGAGGAGGCCAGGCCGTACTCTCCGGTCCACTGGGAGGCGGATGGTGGTAGCGGAGGAGGAGACGGAGATGGAAGCGAGGTACCTGCAGGCAAGCTGCAAGTCATGGAGAAGTTCTTCACGCCGGTGGAGAAGGCCAAAGAGAGGAAAGGTCCCTCGGACTTGGCCCCGAGGGACTGCCGACGCCGACCGCAGTGGATGGAGTCCAGGAGTGACCGCTTCTCTGCCCTGTCGTCATCCACCTCGTCTGCTTCGACCTCCAGCTCTTCGGCCTCGTGGTCTTCTGAAGCCAGCCTAGACAAGGAGGCCTTCCTGATGACCAACCCACGCTACCACCATCACCCACAGCACTCCCAGTCCTGCGTGGACGTTTCGGGAGAAGCCCAGGCCTTCCGCCACAGCCGGGAGGAAGCCAAAGCTACCTACGCTGGGTCGGAAGATGCGGCCCCTTCCTTCGTCCGCTTGAGGAAAGGTCAGAGCAAGAGCGTTGACCGGTTGTCCCACCATCGCCCGGGCCCTCGCGAACTCCCGTCGTTGAGCGGCCCAGCTGACGGGGTGGACCGCCAGCTCTACAAGGCTACCAGCCTGGAACGGAGCCTGGTCTTCAACGAGGAGGCGGAAATCCTGGCCCCCCGGCAGAGCCACCAAACGGGGGCTTCGGGCCCCAGCAAGGGGATCTTGAAAAACGGTGCGGTGACTGGGGGTGACCGCTTGCGGAAGGCCAAGTCCATTGAGACCATAACGGTGCGGGCTCCGGGAAAAGAGCCTCGGGCCCCTGGCCTGGGACCCACGCGGCCACTTCAGCGTGAGCGGCAGCCCCCCAACAGCTTGGACTTGAGCGGGCCCCCCAAGAAGTCTCCGGTCACCGAACGGATGAGACGGATGGAGGAGAAGCTGCGTTTTTCTGAGTTCCTCAATGAGATCACCCAGCAAGTCATGAGCCCGTCCAGCCTCAGCTCGCTGGGCTGGAAGCCACCAGAGTCGGCCTCGGCCGGCAAGGCTCCCAGCACCGACGAGTCCGACTCGAAAGGGTCCGGCAGTAAAACCAGTTCCCCCGGATCCTTGCTGGAGATGGTGGACGGGAAGGTGGAGACGGCCTCGCGTGGGCGGAAGCGATCGGGGCTATCCGAGAGCAAAGGGGAGGCCGCCCTCGCCCGCCACAGCCGGCACCAGTCCAGGACCACCGACGAGGCCAGCACCAGCCCGGAAATGGGCTCAGTGCCCCATTTGCCAACCCACCTGGGCAGTTTGCCCAAGCTGTCATCGGCAGAGCCGGGCAAGAGCCCCCGGAAGCCTAGCGAGGCAGCGAGCGGGCACAGCGCAGAGGCTGGGAATCAAGAACAACCTCCTAAGAAAGGAGAGAAAGATGCCACGGGAGCTGCTGCCGCCGAGAAACCGAACGTCAGAGAGGCCCAGGGGAGCGTGGCAGGAAAGGCCAGGACACCCAGCCAGGTACGGTGCCCCTCGCCGAGGCCGTTGGGCTGCAGAGAACCGCTTTTATGCTTCCAAGTCCATCTCGTTAGCATCAAACAGGTGGCAACAGCATCGCCGGACCTCGGGGCCTGACCCCGGGGGCTTCGTCACACGGGGCAGGCGAATCGCAATTGTAGTAGGATAATAGCGTATTTGGCCAGGACTTACCACATTACCTGGTTCCTCTCCTGTTCTCCTGGTGGGAAACTGTTTGGAAAGCATTTCTTTTACAAAGGAGGTCGTTGGTGGATGTTTAGCGTTTGTAAAAGAAATGCTTTCCGAACAGTACTGCGCCAGGAGAACGACAGAAGAGGAACGATTGCTGTTACCGTTGTTGTTTCTTACTTGCGACCGCCTTAAGATGAGCCTACCACGGGGTTTTCTGCGGCTGAGTGGTTCAGCACTTCTGATATTTCCTTTAAAGTTTGCACTAAAACACGGAAATGGATTTACTTCTCTCGACGACACGGGACCATCAGCTTCCACGCACAGAAACAGAGTGTTCCAGCTTCCCACGGTTTGGGCTAAATAGAGTCCTTCAGATCTTGATTACTTACCTCTGGTTCTCAGGATTCGTTCCTGGACAAAGGTTGGAGGCGCCACTGTGTGTGTTCTCTCTTTCTGGAGCCCCGAAGGCCTTTCCCCGTGCAGAGTCATTAAGCCGGAAGAGACCACAAAGGTCATCTATTCCAGCTTCTGCCATGCGGGAATATACAACTTAAGCGCTCCAAAGAGACGCCCATCCAAGCTCTGTCCAAGATAGTCTATTCCACAGTTGGAATACGTATGCCTTGACGTCTTGGATTGATGTGCACTGCTCAGAATTTCGGAAGTGTTAACTTCCGGGACTCCAACTTCCAGAATCCCCATGAAGGGGTCTGGGAATTGTAGCCTAAACCCAATAGCTAGACCCACCTAGAGTGTTTGTTGGTTGCGGCCGAGTCCGCTTCAACCTACGGTGACCCTCTGAATGAAAGGCGTCCCTCCGAGGGCCCCTCCACTGCCCAGCTCAGGTCTTGCAAATGCAAGACAGAAAATTCATTGCAAAGTACGTAGTTATTTTTGACTAGTTAGCTTTCAGTCTCTATCTATGGTTCTCTGGTCCTGAATTTTTTAAGCCAGTTGTTGCACAGTCTTAAGGCTTAGTCACTTGAACTGTTAAAAGCAAATATATTGAGATTTTTTTTTTCCTTTCTCTCTCCAGGAGTTGCTGACGGAAGCAAATGCGGAACAACTTTTGTGAGTGTCAAACACTCAGTAGGAATATATATCCCATAAATTGGAGTGCTGGGAGAGAGAAATATTGTACTTCATTGGTATTATTAACATTTTGACCCTCCTGAACGTATTTCCTCTGAAAATAAGACCTGTGAATTGTGACAGAGTTAATTGGGAAAAAGCATGCTTAGAACTGCAGCCTTATTTTATTTTACGGTGTATGGCCCTGCTTTGATTCATCCCTTTTGCTTCTTAAAATAGTACAGGTTGTTGTAAAAAATAAATAGGAAAAAATGGTATTGGTTGAACATCCCTCATCCAGAAAATCCAAAATCCTCCAGAATCTGAGATCGTCAAGCCTTTGCTTTCTGATGGTTCAGCATACACAAGCTTTGTTTCATGCACAAAATTGTTCAAAATATTGTATAAATTACCTTGAGGTTGTGCGTAGAAGGTATGTGTATGAAACATAAATGCATTTTGTGTTTAGACTTGGGTCCCAGCATTGAGATATCTTATTATATGCATACTTGCAAAGTATTCCAAAATCTGGGAAAAATCCAAAAACCAAAGCGCTTCTTGTCCAAGGCATTTTGGATAAGGGATACTCAGCTTGGATTTAAAAAATAATGCAGTGTTGTAAAATGTGACTTGTGAGTTGCTCTTTACATTTTTCATTACCTTCCATTATTTTTTTTAAAAATGTTTGGACTGATGAAAGAGTGGCGTAAAATCTGAAAACGATCTGTGACTATTTCTCCAAAACGCAGCCATGCAGGTGTCTCTAAAAAGTGACATTTACAAGTAACTTTAAACTGGTATGAATGACATCGGTGGAGCAAATTCATCGCAACTACCATAATTGATATACTCTTGAATTGTGGCTTCATTACACCCTTGTTCCAGAAGAAGGATAATACATTGCAGTCACTAAAGTTGCTTGCAATGCATTACTTTCAAGGATATAATTAATTTTGTAATATTTTCTGCTGCAAATGTTATGCCACAATGCCACAGAAGACCAAGAAGGAATGTTTTATTTCAGACTTTGTAGTTATTAAAATAGCAGATTTCAAGATGGCCGCCAACACTTTTCAAAATGGCGGCCATCCTCGTTTACGATTCTCTGCCTGCGCTTCCAAAAATGGTTTCCCCTGCTCCCGCACATCTGTTCACTTTGGTTCCTACTATTATTTCAGGTCTCCTCAAGAACAAACAACGTCAACGTCCCCAGCCGAAAAAGAAGAAGCAGACATCAAATCCAGGTCTGCCCAGCGAGATCTACAAAAAACATGGGAGGAGTTGGAAAATTTAAAGGAAAAATTCAGCAGGTAATTTGCTATTTTTGAGCATACTCTGATGTTGCTTGGCAATGCGTCTCCCAGTTTTCATCCGCAAAATGCTGGAGGGTTTGCATCTCATTTCTGTTTTTGCTTCCCTACAGACTCCAAGAAGACTATTCGGGCACACGACTCACTAACCAGTTGCTAGAAGAGAAACTTCAGATTATTGTAAGGATGCCTCATTAAATACATGCATTTTATTCTCCCCATGATATAACCAGTATGCAAGATATTCAGTGAAATAAAACACAGAGTTTGGGAAATTCCATTTTTGGGATTGCAACTCTCAGAATCCCCCAACCGTAGCAACTATCTTCTCCCAAATCTCTGTCCTGGAGAACCTGGACATAAGTATTTCTATGAAAAAGACAGTTAAATAAAGAAATGTAACAGGTAATTTGTGGGTGAAAACCCAGATTCTTTGGGGAGATTTCAGCTGCTGACATGTATTTACTCATCCTAGGTTTTCAAGGCAAGGTATAATGAAATTAATTTAAAGTTGCTGAAAACAATTTAAACTACTGAGGAATGATTTAAATAGAGAGAAAGCATATTAAATAAGTTAGGAAGTTAAAACAGTTGGGCAATCGTGCACATGTATAGATTTGGTTGAAACTCGTAGGCCCCCAAGGTGTAATAATGGTACATAATAGATAAAATGGAAATTATATTTATATCGTGAAGAATATGCTCACACAGTGGCTGGAAATTCAGTATGGGACTGCAGAAGTAAATCTATGTGCGCATGAGATGGAAATGAGCAATTTCACAACACCCATGTTCAGCAATGGGCTGCTGTGAAGTTATGGGCGTTTGTTGCACAATGGTGGAGTGGCTAATGCCCCACGGTCCAATACACCACGGGCACTAATGTGTATTGGGGCTCCCCCAGCGTGCACTGGGACACTGGCTGGGAATTGTGGGAGGGCAATGGGAGTCCCCAGTGCACCTTGGAAGGACCCAATATGCATCAAAATGATGTGCGTCCGAATGATGTACATTGTCCCTATTTGAAGGGATGTCATGTTGAAGATGGAGCAAGCTTGTTTTCTGCTGCTCCAGAGACTAGGACACGGAGCAATGCATTCAAGCGCCAGCAAAAGAAATTCCACCTAAAGCTCAGGAAGAACTTCCCGGTGGTCAGAGCTGTCTGGCAGTGGAATCTGCTGCTGCCTCGTGGAGTGTGGTGGATTCTCCTCCTCCTTTGGAGGCTTTTAAAACAGAGGGTGGATGGCCTTTGGCTGGGGGTGCTTTGGGTGTGTGTTCCTGCATGGCAGAAGGGGGCTGGACTCAACGGCCCTTGAAGTCTTTTCAACTCTATGATTCTATGGTTCTATGATTCACAACTTGCGAACGGGGTTTTGTTGCTCTTCTGCAACATGGCTAAGGATTCAGAAAATCATGCAACATAGCCTGCAATGTTGAACCCCGGCCACTACCTTCTTCTGACCCACATCTCTCTTTTCCCCACAGGCTCAGAGCATGGCCGAAGAGAGACAAACTCTCAACCGGCGCATCAACGAGCTGCTGGAGAGGCTCATTAGTGCTCAGAACACCATTTGCGCCTTGGAGAAAGTCAACGTGAGTCCCGGTTTCAAGTGCGAGGCACACGCGTGACAGTATAAGGCGGCTTCCTACATTGCTATGCCTGATTTTGTAAGCTGAGCAGGATTGGGCTTGGGCTAATACGTGGATGGGAAACCAACAGGGAATACTAGAAGGGATACCTTCATAGAGGGGGAAAAATCCTACTTGGAGAGCAGTAGCTGTTGATGAGAGTTGAGAAAACTGGATGAGATAAGCCAAGGATCTGTTTCAGCATAAGGCAACTTCTTGCCTTCTTGTGTATGAATATAGAAGCTAAGCAGGGTCTTTCCTGGTTAGCCTTTGAGTGAGAGACCATCAGGGAATAACCAGGGCCAATTCTAGACTAGCTGTTATAGTGCTATTATTCCACTTTCAACATCCTACGGAATCCTGGGGCCTCAAAGGCCCCTCCCTAAACTGCAAACCCCAGGATTCCATAGGATGTTGAAAATGGAATGATAGCACTATAACAGTGTGGAAATGGCCCAGGAATCTCCACATTGGGCTAGGAAAGAATTCCCCCTGAAACCCTACAGACAGCCATGGCTACCAGTGAGAGCTGACAACGCCGGCCCAACTCTGCTCTGCTTGTGAAACAACCACCACCTTGGGGTCCTTTTCACATCTAGTGCTATGGAATGCTTCCTTCTAGAGGAAAGTTAGCAAAGAATGACCTCCCTAATTGTTTTTGTGGTGCCTTTCCCCACTTTCTCGACCATCCAGATCTCGGGGCTGGTCTCCAAGTCAGTCGCCAAGCACCAGCGTGTCGAGAAGTCCGAGTCCCCCGACAGCCTCTGCTCTCTGCACAACCTGGAGGTGGCCCCTCCTCCTGCCTTCATGGACGGTGCCTCCGATGCCCGGACCACCCCCAGCCAGTCCGACTCTGCCACCGAAGCCGGCAAGCCGGGCGGCAGCTCGGAATCGGACACGGCCGGGCCCGACGGGGAGCGGCCCTCGCTGGTGGAGTACCGGCCCCTCGTCGCGTCCTCCGAAGGGCTCAAACGGCACGGCAAGGGCCACGCCCGGGTGACGGCTTTCACCCCGTGGAAGCAGAAGTCCACCAGGTTCTCCACCGAACCCGTGAACTCGACGGAGAGCGAGTGTAGCGGAGAAGAGATGACTCCAATTTGCCCGTTCCCGACCCCGCGCTTCTTGTATTTGAGGCAAGAGACTCTAGTGGCCCCGACAGGGCCTGGCAGTTTCCCTCCCTTGCCCGCCGCAGAGCCGGTAGCCTTCGACGCGGGGCGACCCGCTTCCCCTACAGGTTTGCCCCCGAGCGGCCAGCTGGAGCTGGTGCCAGAGCTGAGCAGTTCCGAGAGCTCCGAGGATGATGGCGAGGTCTCCTGGAGCCCCGGTTTGGTGGAGAAGACCTCCAGCAACCATTTGGATTACGAGTCAGCCCAAAAGATGTTAGACAGCCTGCTGCACAAAAACCCTGAGCAAGAGAAGAGCCGGGAGAAGGAGGCCCACAAGACAGGGAGGCCCGGAGGCTACCGTGTAGCTGGCTACAAAGAGGGCAATGCGTCCGGCCTTGGCGTGGGCCGCCATCACCGCCATCACCACCAGCAGCACAGAATTCGTTACTACCAAGACTTCTCCAGCCCTGGAGAGGAGCTGCCTGATGGGAAAAGCTGTGCGTGCCCTCCGACGCACGGGATGGGGTCGCTCCCGAGGGGCGTCAAGGGCGTGGCAGCGGGGCTGGACGGCGACGAGGCCGCCCAAGACTCTACATCTCTTTGAAGCGGGGAGGTGGCCGGCGGCGAGAGAAGCAAACCCTCAGCCACCCCACGCTCATCCTCACTAAAGAAACGCAAGCTGGTTTTCACTGTCTCACTGGTGGAAAAAGGGACACTCTCCACGTGGCTCAGAGGATCTTTCCCCTTCAGCAGAGCGTGGGGAATTGTGCGAGCTCTTGTACAGGCAGCTGGGGTTGCCCTGCTTTGGAGCGGTGAATCCATGTTGGGTTTTACAAGGGTTTATCCAGGTTTAATGTGCCGTTGCAAAAGCCGCCCAAGGTGCTGAGCCCAGTCTAGCAATGGGGAACTGTCCGCGGTGCTGAACCCTTTCCCCCCTAATGGGGAGCTGTCCGAGGTTCTGAAGCTATCCCAGCACTGGGGGCCTCTCCGGGGTTCTGGATCTGTTCTGAAAATGGCTTTCAGCACCTTTGAGACCTCCCCATGAAACCATTTCCGCACTACGCTGTTATAGTGCTATTATTCCATTTTCAACCTCCTGTGGAATCCTGGGGTTTGCCGTTTAAGGAGGGGCATTCAGCCTTCTCGGCCAGAGAGCTGTTTGGCCTCAGGAAACTTAGAAACCCCAGAATCCCACAAGATGTTGAAAGTGGAATGATAGCACTATAATAGCATAGTGCGGAAATGGCCCTGGAGTAGCACTTTTTAAAAACCAACATAGTCTCACCTCTCTGAAGCCGTGGAGCCACCAACTCACCTCTGCCTTCCGGATTTTATCAGACTGCAACTCCCAGCGTGCTTGAGAGCATAACCATGTGGCAAGGAATGATGAGAGCTGCAATCCACCAATACCTAGAGGATGGTGCCGTTTCCATACCACCCTTCACTGTTACTGTTGTGTGAATAAGGGTTGAAATGACATTCCAAGCTAAGCTCAGTTCCCTCCGCTCCTAAATTTTCCTTTGGTTGTTGCATATTCCATTTTAATTATTTTAAACCTCACCCAGCTGGACTTTGAAAAAAGAAACTTGTGCTGAATGCGATCTGGGATATTTTCTGACATGACGGGGATTTCGTTGTATTAGGTTTTAGAAGATAAAAGTTTAACTGTACACATCTTTGGTTCATGAACTTGGAGGGAATACCATGTTACCCTCATCCCCAAATGGGGCCAGCATGCTAACAATTGATACGTGTCACTCCAGCTGCTGAACCTCACGGCTCACTTTTTAATTTTTTAAAATTTCTATAGTCTCTGCTAAACCTACAAATTGGCCCCGTGGGGATTGTTTTTGAATGGATTCTGCACCAGGCTAACAATAGCAGAGATAAAAATAGCTTGGAGAAGCATCAGAGAGCTTCTACGTAGGAGGACTCGGTATCTGCATGTATGCATGTTTTTTTTTCCCCTCGATGGTAAAAATAAACAAGATATTCTTGTTCATTTCGATGTGAAAGGATAGATCAGTTGCATAGATCAGGGAAACAACACCACATTGCCGTGCGTGAGGCCACAAGCGGGACAGAATTATCGATTCGGAATTGGTGACCGGGGAGAATGTGAGCCAAGCTGCACATGGCATGAGATGTGTAGTCAGTTTAATGTACAAAATGCAAATGTGGGTACACTTCAGTTGGCAAAGTCAACGTGTTCCCAGTCGTGGCTTCTTTAATGGAAAATTTGGTACCAGAGGCAGAAATAACATGGAAAGAATAGGGATGGTTTCCTACACCACAAAAAATAAGAGCAACTTAGGAAGCCGGGGTTGTTTAGCCTGAAGAAGAGAAAATTCAGATAGGATACGATAGCTATATTTAAATATATGAAGAGATGTGCAGGATGGAGCAGGCCTGTTTTCTGCTGCTCCAGAGACCAGGACATGGAGCAATGGCTTCAACCTTAAGAAAAGAGATACCGTCTAAACGTTAGGAGGAACTTTGTGACAGTAAGAGCAGTTTGAGAGTGGAATATTCTGCTGCTTGGGAGTGTGTCGGAGTCTCATTCTTTTAAGTTTCTAAACAGAGGCTGGGTGGCGGCCTGTCAAAGGGAATGCTTTGGTGCTGTCTTCTTGCAGGGCAGAAGGGGGTTGGATTGGATGGCTGGATAACTCCAAGATAAGTCATATATGTGGAGGTACAGGGCAGAAAAAGCAGTACAATGAAGAGGATAACAGCTGAAATGCTGTACAAGAGAGACACAGTGCAACTACACTGTCTATATTAAACTACCATGGAGTCACAAATGCATCAAGGAAGGAGCGTGTTTTTATGAAGTCTCCCACAGAGGCCAGTCCTCATGAATCTTCTTGGCACCAGTCTGTCCAGTGCAACACTCCTCTCAGGAATTTACAGGTAAACTCAGAAAACACTGCTCAGCTTATTCCAGACCAAGGAAAAAGGTATCACACTACTATTTTTTTTTCCAAAACTAATCCAAGCCCATTATTCCGTGCATATAAATCTTTCCAAATGCTGGTAGCTACAGCGTCCTTGTTCTTATCCCCGCAGTCTCTGTATCCTGCCTTTGAAACTACAGCACCGATTAAGGTTCTACCTTAATTCCAAAGCGGCTCTGTTAGTCAATTGCAAGCTTGCATATCTGTTTGCCGGCTAACTGGGAACGCTTTTTACCGCTGACACAAGTCCCTGGACAGCGGTTGCTGTTTCGTCCGAGAAGAACTGGGACTGTGGATGCTGGGAAAGGCTGGTTTAAAGCCTTCCCTTCCCACCAGGGTTGTGGTTTTCAAGAGGTACCCCCAACACCGCTATTTGGATTAGAAAACATTAATGATTATTGATGATGGAGATTTCCTTTACATACAAATAGCAGCACACAGGGGTGTGCATGGAGGCGGGATTTGTTGGGACTGCTAGCCCATGCTGGCTGGGGATGATGGGTATTTTAATTCAATGCACCTGAAGGATGCTAGGTAAGGGGAAACGGGTTGGGATCTCTGATTCAAGTGGCGCAAACCCTGTGGTTTCTTTCGGTACTCTTTGCTCCCCTCAGCTGACCAGCGTGGATCATCAACCGGCAACCTGTTAAACGGGCGTGTAGTGTCCGGAGTCTTCTATGCCTGTTAGATCTGCTGCAGGCTTTGGTCTGAACTTTAAGGACGCTGTGCCGTCTGGTAAACCATGCAAATTAAAAGCAACACAAAAGCATTAACAAAGGTATAAATATAAGACTTAAAAAAAAATTGAACAGTTTATGAAGTCAGACAAAAGCATGAGCAGATGTATAACTATAAGACTTAAAAACAATTGAACAATTCATGAAGCCATGCATTAAAATGCATTTAAAAAAGCTATATACAAATCTTAAAAACTGACCTGCACAACATTAAAATCCTATTCCTAGTCAGTTTGTAAAAACCTGATGGCACAAAAACGTCCTGAGCTGCCGACAGAAGGAGTGCGAGGAGGAGGCCATCCTGGCCTCTCTAAAGCTTTCCGAGTTTTGCATACAGTAGAGGAGAAGAGAACGTCTCTGCTTTTACTCTCCCCATCCGGGCTGTTCAAAGGGCAGGCAGAAGAGGGAAATTACCCTCGGCACCCACCTCGTGCCCTTCCCTCCAGGTGCAATGATAAAGATCCGCTACGGCGTTGGCCAAATCACAAGGAAACGGCTGAGAGGGCAAGTTGGTGTCTTCTTGGTTGCCCTGCCGGCCGGTTGCTCTCCTCTTCTCTGGCCCTCTGAGCCTCGGCCATGGACTGGAAGTACATCCTCGGCTCCGTCTTGGCCGCCGCGGGGATGCTGACCGTCGGCATCCTGCTGGGACACTACGCAATCCCGAAAGGATCCCCGGCCGCTGCCCGGGATGACAGCTTTTCCAAAGACCTGGATCTGGCGATGCTTGAAGACTTCATGAACCAGGTCGAGGCGGCCCGGATCCAAGAGAACCTCAAGTAAGGGTGAGGGGAGGAAGGGACGGGCGGTTTTGTGAGCAGGACACAGTCATCTCTCCCGGGGTGCTGAAGTGCAGCCCTTCTCAACCTTTCCTTCCCCAGGAATTCTGGACTTCAGCTCCCAGAAAACAGCTTGGCCAAGGGTTGTGACTCCTGGGAAATGGGGTCCAAAACATCTGGAGGGCCAAAGACTGACAACCACTGCAGCCTAGTCCACTCCCCAAATTCCAGGGCAGTCTAAGTTCCTCCCCAAACTACAAATCCCAGGAATCTAGAAAGTTATAGCAGTTCCAAACTGCCATTAACAATGAAGTGTTGATATGCTCTTGAGCCAGAACTGTGAGAGGGGGAACTGAGGGCACTATCATACTACCTTGTTATAGTGCTATTATTCTGCTTTAATTACCATGGTAACATTGTATGGAATCCTGGGGGATTTGCAGTTTAGGGAGGGAGAATTCAGAATTCTCAGCCAGAGAGCTCTTTGGCCTCACTAGACTACACATCCCAGAATTCAAGAGAATGTTGCTATGGCCGTTAAAGTGGAATAATGGCACTATAACAACGTGCCCTGTGCGTGTGCTTGCATTTATATAACCTCCAGTAAAGCAAATCTGCCTGCGGAAGGATTTTTGCACTGTAGCATACCGGCCCCAGTGCTATAACATTGGGCCTGACGTTCCGAGTTTTGCTCTGACTCTGCATCGCTTCTCAGGGTCCTCTCGGCCAAGCCCCACATGGCCACCACCAAGGGGGACGAAGATCTCGTGCAGTTGCTGCTGGCACGCTGGCGTGACCCCGGATCCGGCCTGGACAGCGCCACGGAGGTCCAGTACGACGTGTTTCTCTCCTTCCCAGACCCAGAGAGGCCAAACAGTGTGGCTGTAGGTGAGGAGCCGGAAAGGGAGACCTGGAATGAATTGCTCTGTGCTGGAAACCAGGGCGATATAAAGCCATATTTGCGGGGGGTTTTTTAAAAAAATTTTTTTTTATTAAAATAAGAAGAAACAAGACAGAATGCAACAATCACTGTGACTAAATATGACAAAACAACACATGTACATGACATATACTTGCATTCGATATACAAATATTATACACAACATATATCCACAATATTGACAATTAACACAATTGCACTTAAATGAACTCCCCTCACTGATGAAGTACCAGCTTTTTATCTATTAAGCACATTTAACTCTCCATTGCCACATTTTGGAATCAGTACAACCGGCCGGTGTATGTTTGGAGAAGGAGGACCAAGAAGTCAAGCTCTGTGAGGAATGGCCTAGGGAGTATTTAGCTTGAAGAGAAGTGGAACATGAGTCAACAGTGTGACGCAGCAGCTAAAAAAGCCAATGCAATTCTAGGCTGCATCAATAGGAATAGAGTGTCTAGGTCAAGGGAAGTAATGATACCGCTCCATTCCGCTCTGGTCAGACCCCAGTTGGAATCCTGTGTCCAGTTTTGGGCATCACAATTCAGGAAGGATATTGATGAGCTGGAATGTGTCTGGAGGAGAGCGACCAAAATGGTAGCAGGCCTGGAAACCATGAAGCCCCGGGAGGAGCAGCTTGGGCAGCTGGGTATGTTTAGCCCAGAGAAGAGAAGGTTAAGAAGGGACACGATAGCCATGTTTAAATATTTTAAGGGATTGTCACTTACATGCTCAGGGAGGGAATCCGATGGCAGCTGCTCTTTACTTTGCCTGTTGTCAGAAGGCACCCGTGGTTACAGTAAGGTCAGCTTTATGGCAGCGTTTACTACAGACGTGCATCGACCACCCAACACTGAAAGTTTATATTTCTCCAACCCTCGTCCAGCATCCGCCCAATGCTGACGCCGCTAGAAAACTTCTGATGGACTATGTCTAGGATCCTGTGGTTCTATGCAGTTGGAAAAGATGGAAGCGTGGAAAGAAAGATCACAATGTGCTGAATGGATTTTTGTTGTCTTTCTTGGCAGTGTTGGAAAACGGCACCGTGCCGTTCGTCTCCCGAGAAACCGAGGCGAATCTCACTCTGGACCAGATGGACGAAGACGTGGTGAAGCCCTATGCCGCTTACGGCCCCCCTGGGAACCCCAAGGTACAAAGCGGGGAAGGAAAGGCCTCTCTAGGGAGGGTAGGATTCCCGTGGTGCCGAGTTTCAGGTCCTGTCCCTTCATTCTCCGGTCGGTGTGGGAGAGGTGGAAGAATTTCAGGGCGAGCGCGCTGTCTTGAAAGCGTGCGTGGCCTGGCAAGGGGTACCGTCACATCCGGCCACCCAATGGCTGCAGCAGTGCCTCATGGGCTTGACAGCTGCCAGAGAGAAGGCCTGGGGTAGAAGGGAAGGGATTGGTGAATAGCCCCCTCTACCCTCTCCAAAACAAGACCTATGCGCTTGCCAAACACTCATGTATCCCTGACGGGAGTCTGGCATCTCTCTGTGCACGCACTTTCATCCTTCTGTCTAATCAGTAATCTCTTTATCTAATCTCCTCTTGGAATTTGCCCCTTTATTAGCCAAGGAAAGATAGTTGCTGGGTCAACAGTTTATTGCCCCCTTCGCGGTGTTGCCCTGACAATCGTGTGGTGTCAACGGAGATAGAGAGAGAACATAAAACTCTTAATAGCCATCTTTTAGATTGCTGCGTTGACAGTTCTCCTCCTTCAAAATTGTCAGCGGAGGGCTCACCCGAAGTCTGCATCAACTGGGATTTCCATCATGCCCATGGAGTGATGAATCTGCTCTGGGTTTTAGTCAGAACTGGTGGTTTTAGTCTGAACCAATGCTTGCTGGTGGCTGCCATCTTCGTGGGGTGGTAAATCCATGCCAGGTGTTTTAAAGGAATTCTCCACGGTGCTGAACCTATTTAGAGGTCCTTTAAAGCAGGGGTAAGCAAAAACAGTAAGAGAAATGTAGGAGAAAGCCCTCCCCTCCTTTCTCCGGTTGAATCTCGGTCTGTCTGTGGTTTTGGAAGCAAAATTTATTCTCTCTTTTCCTATCTGTCCCCATTTCGACCTGTTCTGGGGCTCAAGGGATGGCAAGTCCTCTCAACTCATGTTTTAAGTTTCTGTAGATTTTCTTATTTTCAGGGGTGCAGGTTTCGGATCTTTCGTGCTCTTCCCTTTCTTCTTTTCCTCATCCTTCCAGGGCAAACTGGTCTATGCCAACCAAGGCACAACAAGCGACTACGAGGACCTGATCCAACAGGGGATTGACCTGAACGGCACCATCGCCATCACCCGCTACGGAGGGGCTGGACGGGCCGCCAAAGTAAGCCTGGAAGCTTCCTAGGTTCTGTTAAAACTTCTTTTTATTCTACACCCGAGAATAATTGTCGTTGCTAATTGTCATCAAGCCAACTTCAGCTTATGGCAACCCTATGAATGAGAGATTGCCAGGTCTCCCTTTTATTAACCGCCTTGCTTGGGTCTTGCAAATGCAGGCAACCATGGCTTCTCTGGTTGAATAAATCCAGCTATAATGGAGTCTTCCTCTTTTCCCACTCCACTCTACCAGGCATTACTGTCTTTTCTGGGGAATCAGGTCTTTTCACGATATGGCCAAAGTACAAGAGCCTCGGTTTGGTCGTGTTGTCTTCTAGGGAGAGTTCAGGCTTGATTTGCTCTAGGACGCCTTCATGTGTCTTTTTTGTAGTCCAGGGTATGCATAGAATTCTCCCCCGGCACCACATTTCGAAGGAGTTGATTTTCTTCCTGTCAGTTTTCTTCACTGTCTAGGTTTCACAACCAGACATAGAAATACAACGGTAGGGACAATCCTAACTTTGCAGCCAACAATATATCTTGACACCGGAGAACCTTGTCTAGTTCCTTTCTAGCTGCCCTTCCAAGCCCTACTCTTTTTCCAATTTCTAGACTGCAGTCTCCATTTTGATTAAGTACGGAGCTGAGAATAATACAGGCAGCTTTATAAAGTTTTGTGAGATGCTTAAAACACAAACGTGCACCCGAAAGCTTAAATGTTCATGACAAACTTCAAGCAACCATCAAGCAAACAACTTGCTGGTGCGGGTAGGCCAAGGGTGGGGAAAGGGTGGTCCATGGATTATGTGTGGCCCCCAGGACCTCATCTGGTGGCCCCTGAAAGCCCGAAGAGACCTTTGAAACGACCCAGGCCCCCAATTTAAAGAGAAATCAGCCAGTATCCTGTTGAGCAATTACTAATGAGTAAGCTAGATTTATGCATTTGAACGGATTGATACTCATGTTTGCAATCTTGGCACTATAGTCCCCCAAAATCTAACTTGAGAGCCAGCGGCCGCACCAAGTGATGGAGGTCTGCTTTGCTGCTGGTGATCAGGGGCATTTCAGGATGATACTCCAGCCCGTTTCCACCAGATGCAAGATGTGGTATAAATCAGCGGCAAGCCCCCTGTTGCAGCTCCTCTCAGCGCATTGAGTCGCAAGCTCTGTCACCCCTCCTATCTTGGCAGGCAATCAACGGGGCCAAATACGGCGTCATTGGCGTGGTGGTGTACACGGATCCAGCGGACATCAACGACAACAAGGCTGCGGCCGAAGAGACCTATCCCCATTCCTGGTACCTGCCCCCCTCGGGTGTGGAGAGGGGCGCCTACTGTGAGCATTTTGGAGACCTGTTGACCCCTTACTATCCAGCCAAAGGTGAGGTCCTCGGAGCGGCTTTGAAGCTGGGTCACCACGCACCCCAAAACGAATGTTCCTTGTACCAGTGCTCTAGTTTTTGTGGGGAATGTGGCATTCTCTGCAAGAGAGCTCTAGCTCTCAGTTTTTGATCCCCCGGATGTTTTGGGCTCTGGCTCCCAAATGCCCCCGCCAGCATGGCCTCGGTTCTCAGTTCTGGGAATCGAAGTCCAAAATACCTGGAGGGCCAAACCACCACGGTGCAGTCCGTTCCCCTGAACTACAGCACAAGAACTCTCTATAGAGCATCTCTTCCCAAACTAGAAATCCCGGGATTCTGTGGGATGGAGCAAGGATAGTCGAAGTGGTACAAGGCTGGTTTAACTATACGGTGTTGTTGAGTGCAAAAATATTTCTGGGTTTTACCTGGGAAGGCACACGTAGACTGATATTTCACAGCGTGGCTGTCCTTACTGTTTTTGAATATCCTTTAAAATTCTACTAAAGTTACAGTCTGGTTATACAATAAAAATTTCATGTACATGTACCCCCGTTTAATTTTCCTAACGCCACCTTAAAATAACTCACCAACCCTCCTCGTTTCGGCTTTCAGGTTTCACCTACAGGATCCCAGAGGACCAGATCACCGGGATCCCCCCAATCCCGGTCCAACCCATCGGCTTCGAGGACGCTGAGACTCTCATTTGGTGGGTGACACAGTCCGATGCATAAAAGGGGCACTTCCAAGCCCTACACCTGTGGCTTCCAAACGGTGGAACCCTAGCAGGGTCGGTGTGATGGTTGCTCACGGCGGGCAAAGAAAAGTGAACCTGCAAGTACAGTGAAGGGGATAAAAAAGGGCAAACCTCTGTGTGTGTGTGTGTGCGCGCGCGCGCGCACGCATCCCTTTTTAAATGCATTTCCCACTCAAGCAGATAGAAGCGGGGGGTCAATATCCACATGTAAATGTCAAGGGGGTCACAGCAATAAACAGTTTGAGAACCACTGCCCTCCACTCGAGTGTAGGCAGACTCTGCTGTAGCCTCCTGCCATTTGATGGATTTTTATTTTTAAAAAAATTATTCATTGAATAAAAATAACAGGAAAGACAACAAAGAATACACACAATAGCAATACATAACACAGAATAATGCAAAAGAAAACAAACTATTAAATAAACTTACAAAAAATGTCAAATTAGACTAAACACCAACCATTTCATAGGTCTTCACGCTCTCTTTGGCACCCATTTGAGCGGTTCGCCATTTTATATAAGAGATGCCCTTTTACTACACAACTGTATATAAAGGGACTTGAGCAGCCACGGATTTTGGTATCCACGGGGCATTCGAGAACCAAACCCCGGCGGATACCAAGGGCCCCTCTGTAAAAGCGTTAGGAGAATAAAACACAGATCAGTCCTAGATAAATACAAGTCTAATGTTAGACAGACTGAGATCACAAAGAGCATTTCTAAGACTTCGCTTTTCTTTTGCATCGGCAGTAACCTGGCTGGCATAAGAGCACCAGAGGCCTGGCAAGGGTCTCTGGGTTGTGGCTACTCTCTCGGACCCGGCTTCCGTCAAGATGGGGCGTTCCCCAACACCAGGTAGATCTCAAATGGGGATGGGGGGGTCTCCGTCTTGTCCCCTGCCCCACTGGATGCAGGATGCTACGTAGGACCTCGCCTGCATCATCCGCATCCCAAATCTTGGACAGAATTCTACATCAGCTACTTAGTTATTTAAGACTTCAGTTGCATAGCTAAACAGTGGCTCTCGAGGCTTCTCAGAAAGGCAACACACCTCTCTTCTTGGTTGGGTTTCTTTTGGCAAGGGGTTCCCTGGCAGAGTCCGGGGGTCCAGGGGCTGCAAAACAGCACTGGAAGGCCCCGTGTAGCCCACAGTCCAAAACAGCATCGGAAAGTCAAATGTGGCCCACAGTCCAAACATTGAGGTGTAATGACATCTTGTGGTCTTTGTTTTCCAGTGATGTCCAGGTCAATGCCTATAACCAGAGAAGGATCAACACGTCTTCCAATGTGCTGGGGCTGATCCGGGGAAGCATTGAGCCGGGTGAGTTTGCCTTAGCAGGCCTGGGACCGTTTTCTATCTATAGATCGACTGTTGGTGCAGCAGGTCCATGCCCTTTGAGGACCACCAGGCAGTTTCTTGGATGGGCTGGAGGGAAGTGAAGAGAAGAGCCAGATAGTGCGAGAATTTAGCGTCAGAAATGGAAGGCATGTGCAGCACAAGGGGCCTATGGGAGAGGGAGAGATGGAGAGATAGGACCTGGGGGAGCATGCTATCGAGTACCGTGGGTGCAATGTCTGCACATATGTGTAAAAGGAGTCACGGGTAAAAAGTTTGAGAACCACTGTGCTGGAGCTTTCTAGGAGAACATCCTAAGTCATAGAACCACAGAGTTGGAAGTGACCCCAGGGGCCATCCAGTCCAACCCCATTCTGCCATGGGGAAATATACAGTCCAAACCCTCCCTTGGACAGATGGCCATCCAGCCTCTGCTTAAAAACCTCCAAAGAAGGAGACTCCACCACACTTCAGTGAGGCAGCAGATTCCACTGCCAAACAGTCAGGAAGTTCTTCCTGAGGTTCAGGTGGAATCTCCTTTCCTGCAGCTGGAATCCATTGCTCCTTGTCCTGGTCTCTGGAGCAGTGGAAAACAAGCCCGCCTCGACGTGACATCCCTTCAGATATTTAAACATGGCTCTCATGTCCCCTCTTAACCTCTTCTGCAGACTAAACATCCCCGGCTCCCTAAGCCTCTCCTCACAGGGCTTCATGGCTTCCAGACCCTCCACCATTTTGCTCGCCCTCCGGTGGACACGCTCCAGCTTGTCCATATCCTTCTTGAAATGAGGTGCCCAGAACTGGACACAGGATTATTCCAGATGAGGTCTGACCGAAGCAGAGGTCTAACCAAAGTCCTCCCCTAAGCTCCTAATGCATGATGAAGGATCTCAGCAGCGGAGGAGGAAGACCACTACTAGCTTCCATGTTCTGGTCCAGTCCGCACTTCATTCCACAAGGAATGCATCTTCATTCCAGGAGGGTGAAATGTCTTCTTTCTCCTTCCCTAGACCGCTACGTCCTGTACGGGAACCACCGAGACAGTTGGGTGCACGGCGCAATTGACCCCAGCAGTGGGACAGCAGTAATGTTGGAGGTCTCTCGGGTCTTGGGCAAGATGGTGAAGGAAGGTAAGCATGACAGGTGGGGTTGGCAGGGGCAGCTGGTGGCCCCCGTGTCAGAATGGTTGTGGTGAGTCCACTCTGGCTTTTGGTCTGACCTTTCCGGAAGTTACTCAAGAACTCAAAACAGGTTCAGCGCTTTGGATAGCCCCTTTAAAGTTGAGGTTAAGACCCACCGCGCTGCTTCCACCTAGACAAGGCCCACGACGCTAGAGATTCAGTCAGTCTGGTCCAATCTTTCACACATGGCGTCCGAACGATGAGGAATTCAGGTCGTGTCTGGTTTTTATTTTCTTCTCTCAGGGAAGTGGCGCCCACGACGGTCCATCATTTTCGGCAGCTGGGGGGCCGAGGAGTTTGGCCTCATTGGTTCTACCGAGTACACAGAGGTACAAGTGCGAGAAATGTTATACTTATTGTATGCGTGTGTTTCCGTGTTCAAGATCCCCTTCGTGTCTTAGCACATGCATGGGTTTTCTCCCCAGAAACAGTGGGATGTTTTTGTCCGGTCTGCAACCTCCAGACTCAGTTCTAGGTCAGAGAAGTGGAGTTGGGCATGGATTTCATTGCATGTGAAAATGCACCCACTGTTTGGCATTCAGCGGGGTAGCGTTGCCATTCAGCAACACACATCTTCATCTGCGAAGACTTATGCTTTTTATAAATCCTTTTTTATAAAAAGAAGTAAGAGAGGGAGATCAAGAAGAAAAAGGGAATCTTGAACAAATAACACTGGCCTTGTTAGATGGTGTCGGATGCAGGTAGCTTGTAACTTCCCACTTCTGAGTTTGGAATAACGGCTGAACGAAAATCAAGCCAGGAAGAGACAGGTCAGGCTCAACAGAGATACTAAGAGGAAACGAGGAATTCTAATGGGACCTCAGAGTTTCCGGATCTTGAGAACTCTCTCTTTCTACCACGCAGGAATTCTACAGCAAGCTACAGCAGCGCAGCGTGGCCTACATCAATGTGGACATTGCAGTCTTTGGTGAGCATAGCCAAGCGTGATGGAGATAGTGTTAATAACAAAACAGATTTTATTGGCTTCACGGCACCACAGCTAGCGACTTCCATGTCGGTGGGACGGGGAATCCACTCTAAGTTTTTGGCCAAACTTCAAAGGAGTAATTCAAAGTCCTGAACCCCATTTCCAAGTGATATTCAGTACCTTGGATAGTGTCATGTACTGGACAACCCATGCTCCACAAAACTCCCTTTGAGGCCGACAGAAGTTTATTTTTATGGTAAGTATGAGGATCACAGCGCACGTCCACAGAAGTTGCAGAAACTGGAGGGTGCACATAGCGTACGTCTTTTATAGGTGATCAATACAAGTTTGGGCACATAAAGGATTCGCTGGTCAAGGACATTGCTCCAACTGATGGGACGGAAAGCGGGGCCCATCCGGCAGACTTTAAACCACACTGTGGTCAAGGACAGCTGAGAAAAATCCGGCTATGTTCCTGTTGCCAGACACACAGTGATAATGTGATTTTCTTTAAGCCTTTGACCCCAGAGGTCATCCCCTGATGCTTCTCCTATATTTCTCCTTCAACAGCCAACGCTACCTTGAGAGTCCAGGGCACTCCGCCGGCCCAAAATGTCATTTTTGAGGCAGCTCAGCAGGTAACTTTCCAGAGAGGCCGTGACAGTGGAGATGAATGCTGTCACAGATAACTGCAGCCTTGTCCGCACTGTGACGATCATAGTGCTACACAATAATAGCATTTTGATACCACTTTACCAGCCAGGGCTCCATGCCATGGAATGCTTGGATTTATAATTTTGTGTGCTACCAGGTGAGAACTTTGTGGAAATATTAGTTTTCTCTTGCGGAGAGAAAGAAAAAGCCTTTGGAAATGATTAGTCCTTGCTTGCAAGGAGGAAATGGTCCGAGATTTAATTTCCAGTGTGAAAATAGAGACCGGCTTTTCCTTTCTAGGTCAAGACTCCGGCTGACCCGTCAATGACTGTCTACGAAAACTGGAAGCACCACTTCAACCGGACCAGCACCGTTTACGGCACAATCCCCAGGTGAAATAGGGGGCTATTTTCTTAATTCACGGGCATCCTCAAGTTCAGTTGAATTTCTCCTGCCAGTTCAGAAAAGCTCCCCTTCTCTGCCTGCCTGCCTTCACCTGCTGTCCTTCTTCTTCTTTCAGTTTAGGGTCTCTGGGGGCTGGGAGTGACTACGCCCCTTTCGTGCACTACTTGGGCATCACATCCATGGATATTACTTACACCTACGACCAGGTAAGTTCTGCTCCCGCGCTCCCTGAACAATAGTTCCTACCAATTTCCTTTAAACATTGACATATTTCTTCTCCTACAATCATAGAATCCTAGAGCTGGAAGAGACCCCATCCAGTCTATGCAGAAATACCCATTCAAAGCCCCCCAGACCTTTGGCCATCCAACCTCTGTTTAAAAAAGCTCCAAAGAAGGAGATTCCACCACACTCCATTGAGGCAGCAGCGGATTCCACCGTCAAACTGCTCTTACCCTCCGAAAGTTCTTCCTAATGTTTAGGTGGAATCTCTTTTCCTGTAGTTTGAAGCCATTGCTCCGCGTCATGGTCTCTGGAACAGCCGAAAACAGGCTGGCTCCATCCTCCATAGGACATCCCTTCAAATATTTAAACATGGCTATCCTGTCGCCTCTTCACCTTCTCTTCTCCAAGCTAAACAGCCCCAGCTCCTTAAGCTGTTCCTCACAGGGCTTCATGGCTTCTGGGCCTTTGACCCCCTTTCGGTTGCTGTTTTTGGCTGTGGTAAGCCCCCTTCCGAGAGGCCCTGTCGTAGAGCGGTTTGAGCACTGGACGAGGAACCTGGCAGACCAGCATTCAAATCCCTGCCACAGAAACCCAGGAACTTGGCAAAAGCAAAGCCTGAACCAACATGGAGTCTTGGTTTGGGTCATGGCCGTAGGGCACCCCAAAACAAGCAGTCGCAGCAGAACCCCAAGGCGTCCCTCCAGCTGCCCGTTCTCAATGTGTCCTGCAAGTAGGAGAAAGTTGCGTATGTCATTGCCCAGCACCTGATCTCTGGCATCTTGGAAATGCTTCCGTCATGCTACAAAGGTGGGGTTTTTTGGAGAGTGGCGTGGTAAGACGTAACCGCAATTACCAAGCTCCATCATCATAGTTGTCTGGCCATACTTCTAAAAATCCAGCATTTTTTAAAAAACAAGTTACACTCCGTGTCCTCAAGGCAGCGTCCCGGTGGGCAGGTTCTGCTTCTCACCTTCTTTCTTCCACCCAGAGCAAGACCTCTGCCCGCATCTATCCTACGTACCACACGGCCTTTGACACTTTTGACTACGCCGAAAAGTTTATAGACCCAGGTAAGGGTGAGGATGAAGGGGGCAGAGGTTGGGGGAGAGAAAGAGAAAACTTTCTGAGAGAGGCCGTTGTGGAGCTGTATCTCCAGGTTAAATATTGGACAAAACACGGAAGAGCTAGAAATTTGGGGACCAAAGGAAGAGTTCACCAGGATTCACATTTTGAGGGAAGCGCCCTCGTTTTGTTCTCTCTGTGGCCAAACGCCTGGCGGAGAGAAGCGTGGAGCATCCCTGCCACTCTGGAGGTGCCCTGGGATAATTGGGATGTGTGTTTGTGGACATCTATACATTTGCCATATCTTACCCTTCCCAGGGTTCACCAGCCACCAGGCCGTGGGGCGGACCGCCGGCAACGTTTTGGTGCGGCTGGCCGATTCCTTGATCCTCCCGCTGAACGTGAGCGACTACGGAGAGACCCTGGAGCAGATGTACGACGCCTCCGAACAGGCTTTCCAGGCGGACCTGATGAGGAACAACATCTCCCTCGGTACGGCGGTGGAACGGGGGGCTTCGGAGGTCGGGGCGGATATAGCCGGCAAGGACTTCTGGGGCGCGGATGGCCTCCGTAGAGAAGACCCAAACTCATTGTCGGCCATTGCCGCGCTAGACTGTTGTAGCGCTATTACTCCACTTTCAACATCCTATGGAATCCCGGAGAGTGATAATTTCTCATCCCCCATATCAGATAGCCTGAGAAACACTGACTTAGTTAATTCCAAAACCGCATCCTGATTTCCGTGGCTTTCCGCCCTCGTTCTAGCCCCGCTTAAAGATGCCATCACACGCTTCCAGGCCGCAGCTGCCGGTCTTAACCAGCGCATCGCCGCCCTGCGAAAAGAAGAATCTCCCAGGTGAGCGTCTTCGACACCCTTCGGAGTCCTTTGTTGCTGAGGTTGCCACTGTTGTTTTGTGCATTTTCAGGTCAGCTCCGATTTACACTGGCCCCCTGCCTTCCTTTCTTGGCAAGATTGCTCTTGGGGAGGCCTGCCGTGGCCTCCCTCTGAGGCTGAGAGTGTGTGACCCGCCCCGAGGTCACCCCGGGAGGGGTCCATGGTCGGACAGAAATTCAAACCGTGGTCTCCAGAGTCCTCGTTCAGGACTCCGAACGCTACACCGCATTGGCTCGAATATGGCAACCCTCTCTTGGGGTTTTCTCGGCCAGAATTGTTCAAAGGAGGTTTGCTGTTGCCTCCCTCTGAGGCTGAGAGAGTGTGATCTTCTGAAGGTCACCCAGTGGGTGTCCATGATTGGGAGCCGTGTCTCCTGGAGTCCTAGGCCATTTCCGCACTAGCCTGTTATAGCGCTATTATTCCACTTTCAACCTCCTATGGAATCCTGGGGTCTGCAGTTTAGAGGGGGACCTTTGAGGGTTTAAGCCTTGGACGCCCCTCCCTAAACTGCAAACCCGAGGGTTCCATAGAGGTTGAAAGTGGAATAATAGTGCTGTGACAGGCTAGTGTGGAAACGGCCCTAGTCCGACACTCAAATCCCTACTCCACGCTGCCTCTCATTTTCGCTATCCTCCCCACCTCATGTTAAGGATTAGCCTTATATATCTTATGTTGTTGAGCACCTTGGGGTTGCTTCAGATTTCTGATGACCCTAAGGGGCTTTTCTCAGCAAGATTTGTTCACAGGGGTCTTGCCCTCACCTTCCTCAGAGGCTGAGAGAGTGTGGGACTTGCCTTGGGGGTGTGTGTAAATTTATTCGAAGTATGATTAGTTCCAAATCAGTTACCGTTCCATCTCGGTGAACTTCGGTGCACGCTCAGAGGCTCAGCGACCAGGACCTTCTGAAGCACCCCCGTTTTCCTCTCCCCCCTCCATCATCCTCCCCTTGTTTCCGAACAGCCCCCTCCAAGTCCGGATGGTGAACGACCAGCTAATGCTGCTGGAAAGAGCGTTCCTGGACCCCAGGGCCTTCCCGGACAAGTTTTATTACAGGTAAGCTTAGAACTTGCAGTAACTCTTAGAATTTGTCCAAATTGGCAGCCATCGTGACATCAGACTACAAATCTCAAACTCCATAGGATGGAATCAAACTGCAAGAGAGATTTGTAGTTTGGGTAAGGACTCGGCATTCGCTGCTGGAGAGCTCTAAGGCGCCAATTCCGCATAAGCCCTTTCCACAAGAGAATTCCAAGCCTTTTCCCCAAACTACAAATCCCACTATTCCATATTATTGCTATTGCTACGGTGTATAGTGTAGATATGCTTTATGGAGCATCATATCTTTTACTTCAGAGGGGGCTGGCGGGCCTGAAGTGAGTGGGCTACTGCATCCACTCTGGGTTTTAGTCCAAACTTGAAAGGAGCTAGCAAAGTGGCTGACTTGCCCGGAGTGGATGTCTCTTGGCCCTTCCCTTCCCTCAGGGGTATCTCCACGCTCCTCAGAACTTTTGGGTGATCCGGCAAGGCGACCTCCTTACGTTCTCAAGGGCTTTAGCCACACGAATAAGCAAAATGTGGCACAGAGGGCCAGGTCTTCTCACTTCTCCTCCCGCCCTCCCACAGCCACGTCATCATGGCCTCCAGGTCGTCCAGCGTGGCCACCTTCCCGGGCCTGGCCGATGCCGCTTCCGCAGGCAACTGGGACGAAGCCCACAAGCACTTGACCATCGTCACCCAAGCGATCGAGAACGCCGCCTCCTTCCTCGAGCCCGTGGCCGAATAGCGGAGTTGACCCAGTCACGGCAGAAGAGAGGGCCTCTGCATTCGCTAAATAAATGAATAAAATCTGAAGCCTGTGCATAGAGCAGTCTGAGAATATTCCAAACCCTTCATGGGGACTTCACGTTGGAGAGCTTTCATACCTGATCCCCTGGTTGGTTGATAAAATGGGAAATATATATATATTTCCTGTATAAAAATGGGAAAGACCAGGAACAAAATCTGGGACTGCACCCTTAAAAAGACCAGAAAGTCCCCGATTTTGTTCCTGTTCTTTCCAATTTTATGCACATTTTTTTAAAAAAAATATCCCAGACTATTTCCTTTCAGCTCCTGCGATGATCAGAGACTTTTGCTACCATCTCCCCAGGCCAGTCTCTTTTAACCCAGTTATAAAACCAGAAAGAACAGGAACAAAAAAACCCTTTTCAATAACTTCATCAATTGCCGAATTGTTTGAACTTCACCAATTGCCGAATTGTTTTAAAATCATCTATTTATGCTTTTCTTAATGCTTTTATATCATTTTTAATTTGTATTGTTTTAGATAGGTTGGGAGTTGCCTTGAGTCCCATTATCAGGAGAAAGTCAAGATAATAAAAATAATAATAAGTAATAAGCGATTTTATATTATCATGTAATATATAATAGGGTCTATAAATTATATTATCATATAATTAAGATATATATATTCCATATGTTGTGTATTATAGATAATATAATATCATATTATAGATATTATCATAATATCATATCATCATAGATGTTCAACCAACAGCAACACTTTTGCAAGTTAATTTTATTCTCCTATTTTCGGAAAAAGAGAGCTCTACCAAAGACAGAAAAGGAACACAGCAGATGGAGTTTAGCCTTATTTGCCTCTAAGTGATTAAGTCGCAGAGCCGTGGAAGGAAAGTGGGTTTGGGGAGGGGTCCTACTGTCTCCCTCCCCACACAACACGGTTGGCCGTCAGCAACGAAAATTCGGACACGGTCTTCATTCTTCCACGGGTGGCTCACTGAGTATGTTGGTTCGTCCACAGTAATGGTCAATCACAGCGGGAGGGCGGCCCCTGCCGTCCAAATATATTGTAAACGTGCATCTCCGTGTCTGAAAGAGTTGGGGAAGAACCAAAGAAAGAAATACATTAGAGAGTCTTAGGTATTCCTCAGGGTAGAATGCAAAGAAGTAGCCATGTTAGTCCGGGCTCCAGGCTCTGAGAGCGACAGAGGGCTGTTCTCCTCCCGCTTGGCATGCGGTGGGCTGACGTTGCCGTACCCCTTTGCACCAGCCGTCCGTGACAATCAGAAGTGGGATCCTTGTCACAATTCCTCCTTGCGCCGGAGATCGCCGCTGTGCACCGATCGGTAGGATAACAGACCTCCGTTGCTTGCAGCAGCTGCTGGCTGTTAAGATAGTATTGGGGGACTTTTATGATCCCAATATTAGCGAATATCTAGGGATCATGAGTATGAATCAGTTAGGGATGTGAAACTTTACATTATTCCAGGCCATGTCTGAGAAAGAGCTTCCCCAAATCCTGGTGAAATTATGTGTGCATTTGGACTGTAAGGGAGAGGACTGTACCATTTCCAAGCACCAGCAGCTGGTAACCAGGGGCCACCCTGAGCTTTGGTCCGAACCCTAAAGGAGCTGCCCAAGGCACCTGACCAATTTGGCAGGTCCAGGTCCAGCACCTTCAAAGTTCAGACAAAAACCCAGCATGGATTCACTGCCCTGCTGACAAGGAAGTCGCCACCCACGGCTTGTTTCCAAAGGTATTGGACATCACGGGGGCGTCGGGAGGGAACTCAACACCAAAACAGGTTGTTAGCCTCACCTCTTGTTCGGATTCAGGTGGCAGCTCACAGCGTTCCAAACCTGGGTCCCTCCTGGAGCCAGAAAACCCCACATGCTCACGGAATGTGTCAAAATAACCCTCCAGCGGTGCTTCTTCCTTCGTACAATTGGTGTTCACCAAAAACATTGTGAACGTTACCACCGTGCCAATGGCTTTCTGAAAGTGGAGAACAAAAGAGGTGACTAAAGCTCCATGGATTCCTCCTCAGGCTCCTTTCACGTCCCTAAACAGAGCTGGGAAAAATGGATTTGGTACCCTGTGACTGTTCACAAGATCTGTAGCACAAAATTAGACCTGCATAGGTAACCAGGATCATGCTATGGTACATCTGATGTCGCACAGGATCAGAGAATCCTATGTGAACCCCAGACCTCACCACCTCACTAAGGAATTGGTTCCTTGTCAATTTTAAATCCCTGACAGAAGCAATTGGACATCCCGTTTGATAGAGAGCCTCCACATTCAGTTCAAGGTGTGGATGAGGTGTGCCCCGTTGCACATGGCGTGGTACACGCACGTGCACGACGTCTGGTGTCTTGGCTCAGTTGCGCAGTGCTGCCCTGCAACACAAGGGCTGTGCGGCACCATTAAGCCGGCATGGTCTTAGCGACACGGGGCAGGCATCGGGCACGCTACGCACAGGGAGTGGATTTTGTGAACAATAGCGCAACGGTCACGCCCAGTGGATAAGGGCAGAATTGCACTTCACAGTTGTATCGTGCAGGTTCACTGTGTAAACCTTCAGTGCACCCTAGAATCACAGAATCCTAGCGCTGGAAGAGTCCCCATCCAGTCCAACCCCGTTCTGCCACGCAGAAAGACACAATCCAAGCCCTCCCTTTGACGGCTGGCCATCCAGCCTCTGTTTCAAACACCTCCAAAGAAGGAGGAGACTCCACCGCACGCCCAGGCAGCTGTGTAGTCCAGTGCCAAACTTTTCTTACTGTCAGGAAGTTCTTCCTAAAATTTAGGCAGGAATTTCTTTTACTGTAGCTTGTATCCACTGTGCTGCGTCCTAGTCTCTGAGGCTCCACCCGCTGCTTCAGCATAGCTGCTGTTGTGCTCTGGTGCTGTTCAGTACTGGAGTTGTGCAGCAAAAGCATAGCACAACTTTGCTGCTGAACAGTTACACTATACTGAAGCAATGTTGGATCTCCACTACTCTGTGTCACCTCACCTGCAAAGACTGACATTAACACAACCCTGGTGTGGACATAATTACAGAGACATAAGTCCCTTTCTGAACTCCAGCCCTTGTTTCCAAGACGGGCCAAAGTTCCCACAGGTGACAACTCCCAGCCACCTTCTTTGAGCTTCTCTATATACTTGCTTCCCTTACCTCGATTGTGACCCGTGTGTCTTCCAAATGTCTGTACAAAGGACCCGGGTTGTGCTTATTATAATGTAGCAAAGCCAGCCGCTTGTATATATCCATCCTTGGGTCGAAATCTCTGTGCATCTCCAACCTTTCTTTTGTCATTTCTGCCCACCTCTCCAGTTCTTCCGAATTTTCCCCGGACTCCGCCAGGTCTTCCATAGTTTCCAAAAGGGCATCTTCGACCACATTTTCATCCAACGGGCTTTCTGGTTCTTCCAAATCGTCTTCCAAAGCAACTTGTGGCTCTTCAAAGTCTTCCTCCACCCCACTGACCGGCTGGCCCAGAAGCAATGCCCATCCAAGGAGCAGCTGCAAGCACAGCCGGGACCCTAACATGGTGGCAAGAAAACCCTGCAAAGGCAGAGACTGCCTGGCTGGAAGGGAAGCACTGGCTTATATAGCTGGGCTGAAGCCCCGCCCTCTCAAGTGGCTCCACCCACAAGGTGGGAGAATCCCGCCCCTTCTCTCAAGCCACGCCCGCTCAGCAGCAAAACCAGAAAGGAAGGGTAGTGGAGCCTGAGGTTTTGGAGCAGCCTTGTGACTTGAGAATCAACCTTTTTTTGCTCCCCCAGTTCAAACAGTGGCTGTCGTTCCCGGATACTCTTCACCTTGAGATCCCAAAAATTCCTACAGTTTTCCCCGTTTTACATTCTTCTTTTCGGCATGGTGCTCTGCTCGTGGCCCTCGGGTGCTGGTGATGAACCATAATTCTTGCCAAGGATCTAAGTAAATCCTGATCTTCTACCAAGCATATGAGTGTTAGGAATGGGGCTGCTAGACGTCCCCTGTTATAAGGGGAGCCCCTTATTTGCGGGCTGGGGAGATTGTCTCTTATAGGGCTGGCAGGTGTCCCTTATTATAAGAGATGTCCCTTATTTGAGGGCCAGAAATTTTGTCTCTTACGGGGCTGGAGGTCATTCTTCATTCTAAAGGACGTCTTCATTCTAAAGGAAGCTCTTCTGTCTCCCCCTGGCTAAAAAACCCCCTATTTTGATATGTGGCCCTTTCATAAAGACAGGAATGTATGCATCACATCACTTATGGATCGTACATTAATCTTACTGGTGGTTTACACGTGGTCATGTGAACTAAAATCAATACCTTCATTTGATATTTAGGTAGATCACAAATGCACTTCCTGATCAGCGACGTTGCACATCATGAATTTCGACCGTCCTTTACTGCTCTTTCGAAAACTTGATTGGAAATGAGGGATTCCACCAAAATGCTTGGGGCAGCCCAAGATATTCTGCTGCCTGAGGCAGAGCAGTAAACAACACCTTCCAGAACCCAAAGCCAGGTGCATTGTACCTAAAGCCAAGCAAATAGTCTTATTTTCCAAACAGGAAAATATGATCTCAATCTCTCTCTCTCTCTGCCTAGATCGCCTCCCATTTGGATACCATAAAGTACCCTCCACGGGCGAGAATCGTCTTTCTTTCCTACCACACAGATAGGATATTTTGATATATACATTGAATTCCAGAGCCGGAAGAGACCCCAAAGGCCATCTACCCCAACCCTGTTCTCCCAGGCAATAGGACGCTTCAGGCTATGTGCCAAAATCATTCCCCAGAACAACACCTAATGATTACAAGCTGTACCGTAATATGAGCAATTAAGGTAATCTGATGAACAATGTAAACGCCTGGGAACAGTGACATTTTAAAGACTTCCCATCAAACCCCAGATTGATGGAGGTATCAGATTTATTCAGGCGTCAACCAAAGCTGGCCTCTCTTTAGAGACCACCTGAGGTTTTCTTTGGCTCCTGAGAGATTTTGCAAACTGAGTTACTTCCAGGCCGTGCCAATGAAAACGCTCGTGAATGGCCCCTTTCAGCGTGGCAGATGCTTCTTCGTGGTTTGAAAAAAGGTCTTGAAACAACACCAGGAGCTTCAAAATAGGTGGAAACAATACCGTGCTCTGTCGACGTCTTTGTGCACGGATGACCTCCGTTGTCCTGGGTTCCTCTACTTCGGCCTTCATTTCTCTGGCCTTTGTCCTCTTCTGCTGGCGCTCGTCTTCAAAGTCCTCTTCCCAGGGAGGTCATGCGTGACCCTAACCTGGTGGGATGGCTGCGTAGTCCGTGGAAGGAAATGCCCACTCTCCCCACAGGCAGGGAACTGGGTTGGACTGGGAATGGGGCCACGGGGAGGAGAAGGGGTTGACACCGGGGAACAACGGGCTTGCTTCTCTACCCCTTGCCTTGGGAGAGTCAAAACGGAAAGAGGGAGCAAAGAAGAATCCCTTCTAGGGCCATTTCTGCACTAGTTTGTTATTGCACTCTTATTCCACTTGCAACATCCTATGGAATCCTGGGCTTTGCAGTTTCGGGAGGGGCCGGCCGGCCCCTCCCGAAACTGCAAAACCCAGGATTCCATAGGATGTTGCAAGTGGAATAATAGCGCTATAGTGAGGAAATGGCCTAAGACTAGTGGTTCTGACCTTTGGTCCTCCAGATATTTGGGACTTGCTGTTAACCGCCATCAAGTTGACTTTGACTTACGGTGGCCCTGTGGATGAGAGATCTCCAAGCTGCTCTGCTATCAGCTTCCTCGCTCAGGTCTTGCAGATTCAGGGCCACGGCTTCCTCGTTTGCGTTTATCCACCTGTAATGGGGTCCTCCTCTTTTCCTACTGCCTTTCGTCTTGCCAAGCATTGGTGCCTTTTCTTGCGAGTCCGGTCTTCTCACAATATGGCCAAAGTATGACATTCTCAGCTTAGTCATCTTGGCTTCTAGGGAGAGCTCAGGCTTGGTTTTCTTTAGGATCCCTTCGTTTGTCTTTATAGCAGCCCGAGGTATTCACAGAACTCTTCTCCAGCACCATGTTTTGAATGAGTTGATTTTCTTCCTATCAGCTTTCTTCCCTTTCCAGCTTTCACAATCATAGACATGGGACATACGATGGCACGGAGAACCCTTTAGCATTCAATGATATATCTTGACACTTCATGATCTTATCTGGTTCCTTCAAAGCTGCCCTCCCAACTCTTCTTCTAATTTCTCAACCGCGGTCTCCATTCTGACCAATGACTGGGCCAAGGTACAGAAAATCTTGAACTACTGCGATGCCTTCACTCATCTTAATCATCTGTGGTCATTGTTTTTGCTTTCTTAAAGTTCCGCTGTAAACCTGCCTTTGCGCTTTCTGCCTTGGCTTTCTCCATTAATCGTTCCAAGCCTGAAGTTTGGGATTTCCACTCCCAGCATCCTCGACTGTTGGTCGTGCAGGCTGGGCTTTTTGAGATTTAATGCTCAAAACATCGGGAACAAACATATATAAGATTTTCTTTTAATAGAGCTACATGCTTACAACATATGTATGAAGAACAATGTACTCTGGTAAGGATGGGAGGAAGATTTTAAGACATCATATGAGCTACAATATATTATATAACTGTACTTTATTACGTATTTTTTTAATTCATTGAATTTGTAATAAAAAATATTTTTAAAAAAATATCTAGGGCTAACTGCTGTTCAGAGAGACATGAGACATGCATAACGCACGTGGCCTTCCAGATGCTGTTTGACTGCAACTCCCAGCATACCTTGCCCCTACTTAGACCAGCTAGGGGCTGCTGGGCACTGCAGTCTAACACCCTCCAGAGGGCCCCGTGATTCCCACCCTTGTACTGGAGGACAGGAGCAGCCCAAGAAGCAGCTACTTTCTCCACTATAGCTCCCAGAATCCCCGGTCAACGTGGGCAGTGTGGGGGACGTGGAAAGGTGTTGTCCGAAAAAGTAAATTCTCCAGGTCCGAAGAGGAGAATGAAGGAAAAACATCACCCAGATCTTAGCCAGCCTTGCCAACGATGAAGCATGCTGGAAATTCCTGTCTGATACTATCTGGAGGGCCTCAGAATTTGAACCCCTGTCCTAGAGATGGGAGCTGGAATTCACTAAGGGGGCTACGAACGTGTAACCCATTCGTGGCCGCTCCGTATTCACAATCCCTCCTTTAGGGGACATGGAGGGACGGCGAAAGCCCCCCAGTTCCCACTCACCAGCCGTCAGCTGCTGCAATTGACGGGGTCTGTTCCCCTTCAGTTGGGAAGATGGCTGAGACACCCACCCCCTGGATACAGAATGTTAGTGTGAGAAATAACTTCGCGAGTTTCGGGCACGGGTTCTGGTCGATGCAAAATATTTTCCACCCAAGGAACTATTTGCTGTCAAATTCTACCGCTGACCTCCAGGAGTTTTGTGAAAGAGTTTTGTGCCGACCACGTAAGCACATTCTCCTGTCAAAATACTCTGTACATACTCTGGGGCACACTTGATTGCCTCCTGGGTGCCGCACAGGAGCCTTGGTGTTAAACATGAGATGAAACTCACACACGCACACAGCTGCCAAGCATCAGGGGAGTCTTGCTAGAGTTGCCCAATGGCCATGGGGAAGGGGGCTTTCAAATCCCCACGCAGCTGTAGAAACGGACAGGGAGACCTTGGGCAAGTCACACTCTCTCAGCCTCAGACAAAGGCAGTGGCCAACCTCCTCAGAAGAAATCCAGCAAAGAAAACTCTAAGCCGGTATGGTGTAGTGAGCTGTATGCTGGACTGGGGACTGTGGGAAACGGGGTTCGAGGGATGACTTTGGGCAAGTGACACTCTCTCAGCCTCAGAGGAAGGCAAAGGTGAATCTCTTCCGAACAAATCTTGCCCAGAAATGATAGGGTCCTTGTAAGTCCCATTGTGCATTGGGGGGGCCACTGTAGACTGGTCCCTTTGCTGGCTCCTCTCTCTAGTAACACAACAACAACTCTTTATTGGATACAGATGTTGCGCAATTGCGCAACTCCAATTCCGACAGATGTAAGTCCACTTCTGAAGTCATGAGTCTCCAGCAGGATTCCAGCCATGTTTTCAGCCATGCCCGAGGCGTGCAACCTGTTGAAATCTTTGCCTTGGAAACTTTTGCTGGTTTTTGACCCTGGACTACCCGTCCAAACTTGCTACCTGACCCACCTCCCCTCCTGGGGCCCTGAGGACTCCCTCAAGCTGCCCTGGGGCAGCTACTAAGTATTTTAGCCTCCCTCGCTGGAGGTGACTCTTCTGGCAGGAAAAGATAGGACAAGGACTCAGAACTTTTAAACCACACATCAATGTCTTTGCAAGTTAATTTTATTCTCCTATTTCAGAACAAGAAGAAAGAGGGAGGTCTACCAGAGATTCTAGGTGGAGAAGGAGCCAGTTTCAAACAGGAAATTCGATGGCTTGCATCTAAGTGATTATAAATGCAAATGAGGAAGGATGGGAGGGACTTCAGTTAATCCCTCCTCCCTGCCACGGCTATCAGCATCCAAAAATAAGGCAAAGTTTCCATCATTGGAAATCCTCCGATGTCAATTCTTCAGCGTTTCGCAGGTGTATGCACTCGTGGCTAACTATAGCCTCACGTCCGGATCTTGCGTCCATAAAGATTCCAAAGGTGCAGTCCAGTTTCTAAGAGCGGAAGTCAGATTTGGGGGGAAAACAAAGAAATAAAGAATGTTAGATGGTATCTTGTTCATGGCAACCTGAACTTGTGCTTGTCTTAGGATCACATGCGTGCCCCAAATGGACGCAGCATCTCGAGAAGCATCTGGTGCTTAATGTTACAAGTCTATTCTAGATTATTTGTATAATTTCTTGGGTGCATTTGCCTATCACAATAAGCCATGGTTTGAATCACAGAATCATAGAGTTGGAAGAGACCCCAGGGGCCATCCAGTCCAAACCCCCTGCTATACAGGAACCCACATCAAAGCATTCCCAACAGATGGCTATCCAGCCTCCACTTAAAAACCTTCAAAGAAGGAGACTCTACCACACTCCACTGAGGCAGCCGATTCCACTGCCGGACAGCTCTGACCGTCAGGAAGTTCTTCCTGAGGTTCGGGTGGAATCTCCTTTCCTGCAGCTTGAACCCATTGCTCCTTGTCCTGGTCTCTGGAGCAGCAGGGAACAAGCCCGCTCCGTCCTCGACATGACATCCCTTCAGATATTTAAACATGGCTCTCATGGCCCCTCTTAGCCTTCTCTTCTGCAGACTAAACATCCCCAGCTCCCTAAGATGCTCCTCATGGCTTCCAGACCCTTCACCATTTTGGTTGCCCTCCTCTGGACACGTTCCAGCTTGTCGATATCCTTCTTGAATTGAGGTTTGTATTAACCAGAGTTTGTTGCTTAAGCCACAAATTTCACATCAGAAAAACAAACCAACCATGGCTGAATCTTCCTTATTTTGGACTCAGTGGTCCTTTTGGTCTCTTCCAAGTCTATGATTCTAGACAGCTAAAGAATTCCCCATGTTTGGGTGGAATCTCTTTTCTTGTTAATTGAATCCATCGGTTTGTGTTCTAGTCTCTGGACTAGAATACAAGTTTGTTCTATCTCTGCCAGACATCCCTTCAGATAAAGATGGCTATTGTGTCATCTCTCCTTCGTCTCTTCTGCAGGCTAAACTTACTCGGCCCACCAAGCTGTCCCTCCTAACAACACACATGTGGATTTGCAGATGCAATGTCCACGTTGGACAAAAAAGAACCAACTGCCTCTATCAGGGATTTTCTGCCTCTGTAAGTCCCCAACAGGATTCCAGTCTATATTGCTTCCCGGATGAATGAAGACCTTGTACAGCAAAGCCCCTGCCTTTCAACATCCCATTGCTCTTTTGATGCTTCCAAATTTAGGACAAATCCAATGAATGCAATGTGGGGCCCGTTCTTTCATCATTTCTTCTTCCCTACGGAAGCTCGCGCATGCATGCGGTCCCAACTCTTGACTACGACTGAGTAGATGCCCTGGTTGAATTAGCAGAAATTTGTCTGTTCCATTAATTCCCTACAGTAAATGGGTTCTGCTTTTCAACCATTTCCGCTTTCTGACACCCCCAACCTGTCAGATAAGCAGGGGAAGCCTGCATGTGTACCTGAAACTGGACTAGAAAACAAAGTGGATGGTTATCTCACCTCCCGGTCGGACTCAGAGGGCAACCCACAAGCCAAGGCATCCAGGTATTCGTTGGTATATGTTACGTGCCTCTCCCTCTCTCGGTCTCTGCTGCAGTCGGTTTTCTCCAAAAGCAGGCGGAGGTAAGCCATTGTCCCAATGGCTTTCTGGAAGCAAAAAAAAAAAAACAAGAAACGTTTTAGACATTGGAAGCTCATAGGTTTGCTTGCCAACTCACTTTTTTTCATAAATGGACAAACAATCTTGTCCATATATTCACCTACTACCAAAAAAAGGGGAAGATCTACATTCACACCAGTTAGGGTGAAGGAAGCTTTCCTCTTATGCCTTGTAAAGCATTGCTTTGCTGTGTTAATGAAAAAACCCAATGCAATTAGCCGGTTCTCCAAAAATCATGGATGTGATCCCGGATCAGATGTGTGGAGCATAATGCTCCATCCATGCAGTTTCTGAACCTCTCTGCACCCTGTTGAGTCTTTTGCTGCTACACCCATCCAAGGTGTGTAGGGAGAGGTGACCCAGATGATAAAGAAGTAGTCAGTCTTGGCTGCAAGGGGAAGGGAGATGAGGGTGGTCCCTCAGATGGAGCATGCCCTCATTTCTCTTCCCTTCATGGCCCAGTCCAGCCATGGCTTCATTGTCTGTCTTCTCTTAACTTCCAACCGGTAAACAGCTGGAGCATTCCTCCTTCCCCAAGGGCCCAACGCAGGCTGGGGAAGTGTTTGGATGGGACACAGACCTAGGGAACAAATTATTGCACCCTATCCAAACCAACATGTGTGTGTGTGTGCATGCGCATATAGCTAAGGGATAGAGAGTCAGAGGGGGGAAGTGGTTTGGGCTATGACCCTGGAGACCAGAGTTCGATTCCTCACTCAGCCATGGAAGCCCACTGGCTGACCATGGGCACATCACACTCTCATTTTTGGATTCATTTTCGAGCAGGATTAATGTGAATGTAGGAAATGTTTTTGAATATGAAGAAGTCTCTTGTGCACACAAACAAAGCTGAAGCATATTAAAATCATAACAGCTCTCAGTCCGGCCTACCTCACAAGGCTGATGTGAGGATCACTTGGAGGGATGAAGGAAGCCCATGGAGAAAACATGGAAGTTGGAGGCTTCCATGCCGGTGGGGAAGTAAGTTTGCTCCTGGTTTCAGTCTGAACTTTATAGGAGCTATTTGTAGTGCTGAATCCTATCCCCCCCAAGTTTCAGCACCTTGGTTAGCTCCCGTAACGTCCAATTCAAAACCCAGAGCGTCCTCTACCAGAGAAGCCACCAAATCATACCTGGATACAAATTAGAAATTAAGGGTACTTTCCCCCTCTGCAGTGTGCTTAAGCTCTTCTTTGTTGCCATGAGAGAAGCGCAGCATCAGAGCTCAAAAGAAGTTACATTTTCTAGACTGCAAGTTCCAGAATCCGCCAGTGCTGGGGATTATGAGAGTTGCTGAGGGCAGGATGTGACCAGAGACCTCGAGTCACCCACTCTCCTCCTCACCTTGACTTTCAGGTGGGTGTCCTCCAGGTGCCGGTAGTAAGGCCCAGAGCTGTGGCCATTGTAGTGGGACACGGCCATCTGCTTGAAATATTCTGGGATCACTACAGTTCCAGCTGCCAAAGCCTTCTCCAGCTGTCTCCTTTGTAAATTAGCCATATAATTGTCTCCCCAGAAATCTTCCTCGCCCCGCTCTTCCGATAGAGGAGGTTCCTCACGGCAACGCTCCGGCTCTACAGGTCGCCGCTGACGTGTGCAACACTCTTCTTCCCGAAGGCGTTCAAGGTCTTCACAGCACCTTGGAGGGGGTTCATGGCGTTCACAACATCTGTCTTCCGGAAGACGCTCCTGTCGCTCACAGCATCCCTCCGCCCCACACGTCAGCTGCCCCAGGAGCAGCACCGACCCCAAAAGCAGCTGCCAGAGCATCCGGGAGGAACCTAACATGGTGGCAAGTCAACACTGGTCAGACAGAGACTGCCTGGCTAGAGGTGAAACCCTGACTTATATAGCCAGGTTGAAGCTCCGCCCCCTAGAGGCTCCACCCACAAGCTGGGAAACCCCGCCTCCTGCTTCAAGACACGCCCCCTCAGTGGGAGGTCTCCGAAAGGGACAAAACCAACTCAGTCTGAAAATTCAGTGTGGAGAGGTGCAGCTCCAGGCTCAGTTTTCAAGCAATCCTTTCTGCTCCCTGCTGTGATTAAACAACTTGCAAACTCTCCAGAACTTGGTCGAACATAAAATTAGAGAGGTGGTGTTGTATAGTGGTTAGATTCTTTGAAGGGTCCCCAGAGAGCCTTCAGGGCCACAAAAATAACCACGGGGGTTGCACTCTCCCGACTTCTGGATTAGAGGATTCAAAGAGAACTTGGAGGATCCAGGTTCGAGTCTTGCCTGAACTGTGGAACCCACTAGAGGAGAGAATTGGGCACCAGTCATGAGCTGGTACACAGAAATCATGCCTCCAGCCCTGCCCACTGAGCAACACAGCATTTCCAAAAGTCCCAGGCCTCTTGCAAGCTTCCCTCTGCCACCCATCTTCACCTCTGTAATTTCAAGGCTAAAATCCTACAATGTGCACGTACTTCAGAATCCAACATCTCCGGCACACAGGGATATACCCCGCACCAGGGACGCGCAACTCCCGTGGAGAAAAGCCTCATTACACAACCTCCGTCCATGACCGGGTACTGATGTTCAAAAAGCAATGTGCAACCCCGGTGAGCAACGCAATGCCCAGCTGCAACGCCCGATGAATAACGGCCCTGTGCGACGCGTGAGAGTTATGTGCAGCCACAAGATGCAACGTTGCTGTACGTGCAGCCCTGCTTCCACCACTGTCAACAGAATGCACCTGTAGTGCTACGGTGAACAATTTCCCCCACGGAGTGAGGTATGCGTGCCTATGCCACTAACAGAATATGTCAAGAGCCAGTTTGTGGTATAGCCGCTTTTGCTCTCAACTCACCATTGTTAGGTAGAACTGCTCTCGTTAAAGTGCATACCTTGCCCGCATTTTTGTCTCGTATTCTCAAATTAGAATCACAGAATCCTAGAGCTGGAAGAGATCCCGAGGGCCTCTTCCTGGAGTTTGAATCTAACAGGGCTTCTTAGCACCTCTGATGCGCGGCTAAGTGCGCATAAAGTTACATAGCCCTCTCCATAATTCAGGTGATCTTGAGAGAAGGGCCAGCTTTGAGTCACACCCCGATAAGCAGCCTGATTTTGACACATCTGACCCTGATGGGAGCCCTTTGTAAAGGATTCCAGCCGTAGTTTTCCTTTCCTCCCCTCCTCTGCATCCGGCACAACCTCCTTTCAACCACGGGGAGAAGACCAGGGGGACAGGCCGTCTCCCCCAATTCAATCAGCGCCCCCTGATCTCTCATTCTACGTCCCTTTCAGGGCAAACCCAACACTCAGCCTCCGGGCAGGGTCTCAATTCTTCCCACCAGAACCACGTTCTTCTCGTCCGCAGGTCTCCAAACAAACCCACTGTCAATGATGCTTTAAAGGCAAGCAGCAAAAAAGCCCAGAAGGCCTCCAACTCTATTTTGAAACCCAAACCCAGCCAAAATAACAGAAGTCATTCAGTGGAGTTCATCCAAATGCAATTACCTCCGAGATAAAGGTATCGCTTTGGAGTTATTTTTTTAAACAATGAACAAGGTACCGCCGAGGTTTTTCTTGGCCAGGAAATGGTACAGTGCATTCTTCTAGACCATTAGAATAATCGGTTCCCAAATGTTAAATGGTGAACAGGAGCCAAGGGTAACACCAGCTTTAAGTTACATCCCAATAAGCCGCCAGATATTGACACGGCTGACCTCGATGGGAGACCTTTGTAAAGGTCAATGCGTAAAAATCCGTGTGGGGTTACCAGCAATCCTACTCTTGAGACAGTATTTTTATTTTAAACCTCTGAAGCGACGCCTGCCTTATGGATGTAAATCTCCACTCTCTCAGACAAGAATGATTTTTTTTTTACCCTCCCTGTTGTGAGAACTTGCCCCTCAAACTGCACAGTTTTCTAAGACTATTTCCAGTATGGGACTTCTTTTTTCAAAAGCATGTGGAAGTTTTGTTTTGTTTTGTTTGCTTTTTGCATTTTCCCCCCCCAGCAAACAGCATTTTTGTGCACAATTCTTTTCTGTGCAGAAAACCAAATTTCTCTGCAGAAAATGCTGTTTTCAGCACAAAAAAATCCCGGGATTTTTTTTTATAGCATCATAGAGTTGAAAGAGAGCCCAAGAGCCATCCAGTCCAACCCCATTGTGCCATATGGGAATGCAAAACTCCCGACGGAGGGCCATCTAGCCTCTGCTTAAAAACCTCCAAAGGAGGAGACTTCTAGGTAGTGTTTTTCCTAAGGTCTAGGTGGAATCTCTTTTCCTTTAGTCTGAAGCCGTTGCTCCGCGTCCTGGTCTCTGGAGCAGCATTTATCCTTTCTGGTTTCCCCGCAGACTGTCTTGAAGGAGGAGGCGGGACTTAGCAAGCTCATGGGTGGAGCCACTTGGAGGGGCGTGGCTTCAGCCCCCCTATATAAGCCAGTGCTTCCCTTCCAGCCAGGCAGTCTCTGCCTTTGCAGGATTTTCTTGCCACCATGTTAGGCTCCCGGCTGTGCTTGCAGCTGCTCCTTGGATGGGCATTGCTTCTGGGGCAGCCGGTCTGTGGGGCGGAGGAAGAGTTTGAAGAGCCACCATCTCTCTTAGAAGAAGAAGAAGAAGAAGACTTGGAAGAACCCATCGCTCCTTTGGAAGAAGAAGAGGAAGAAATAACGTCCGAAGAACTGGAGGAACGGGTGAGAGAGGACGAACGTCTGATGGAGCAGGACACTGAGCTGTTGGAGAGGCTGACGGATCGTTTCAGCGCGATGGCCATGGATTTCTATAATAAGGGCACTTACGGCCCTTTGTATAAACTCCTGGACGAGGACAGAAATCTGACGTTCAAGGTAAGAGGGAGAAGAGGGCATGACCGAGGCTGGGTGGGTGCACGGTCGGAGCTCCTTAAAGTTTGACCGAGGAACGCGCTGCCTCTTTGGAGTGCGGGCGGGAGTTGGAAGAGACCCCCAAGGGCCGTCCAGCCCAACTGAAAATTCTAAATTTTCTCCCTGCTTTTGAGCATGGGACCAAGGTTCGATTCTCCGCTCCGCCGTGGAAACCCACTGGTTGACCTTGGGCACGTCACACACTCTCAGCCCCAGAAAACCAAACCTGTGATAGGTTCGCCTTAGTGTTGCCATAATTTGGAAAAAACTTGAAGGCACACAACAACAACAAGAACTAATTACTAATTAACTTGGGTCTTTATCACACTACTTTACCAGGCACCGGCTGTACAGGGAGAAGGGGGTCCATTTCGCCTGCGATCGGAGCGTGGCTGCATGACTTTTCCATCAGGCTTGGGGCAGGTCTGGCCAGAAAAGGTTGCTTGATTAAGTACACTTTAAGTGTTTTGAACTAAGTAGCTGATACAGGAGACTTTGTTGTTCTGTGCCTTCAAGCCCTTAACTTAGGTCAACCTGAGGTGAAGCTATTGTGGCATTTTCTTGCCAAGATTTTGTCAGAGGGGCTTTTGCCATGGCCTTCCTCTGAGGCCGAGAGAGCGTGGCTTGCCCCAAGGCCTCCTGGTGGGTTTCCATGGCTGAACGGGGATTCAAACCCTGGTCTCCAGAGTCTCTGTCCGATGCTCAAACTACTACACCACGCTGGTTCTCTGAATACTAGCCCTTTTAAGAAACCACTCAGTAGATTTCTGTCTAGTTCTGATTTTGAGTCTTTTGGGGCACTTTGGGGAGCCAATATAGCCACCAGAACTACCAAACTTGCCAACCCATCTTGTTAGAACTGGTCGTTACTGAATGTTCCACAAAAAGGCACTCTGTACATGTTCGGAGACCCTTCCTTGTGTCTTTCCGACATTCTTTGTCCTGAGGCCTGAGTCCCAACCTTGAAAACAATTTCTGGGGCTCAGACTAAGCCCCGGACGAATACAAAATCAATTCCAGCTCCTTCTCATCCCTATCAAGAAGAGGAACAAGTTGCTTTAGCAAATAGGCGAATGGCTTCACCATTGAATCATTTTTTCCTTTTTCCTTCCAGAAAGCAATTGGGACGATGGCATACCTCAGGCTCTTCTTGGCAAAAACCAACTGTACAACGGACGTTCTGCAATATCGTCACCGCTGGGATTACCTGGACGACATGTTCTTGCTGAGGGAATCGCCATTCTCTGAACTTCGACCCTGCACGCTGCCACCTCTGTTGGAACGAGAGGTGAGAGAATATAGTCCGGATTTGCTGTGTTTTGAGTCTGGCCACACGCAACCTTTCCTCCCCCAACTCCCTGGGGGCCTTGGATTACAACTCCCATTATCCCCAGACAGATGATGGGAGTTGTAGCTCAAGACATTCCAAGGATGTCTTTTGGGGGGAAGGCGGACATAGATGTTAAAACTGTCTTCTTTATGATTGGAAACTGGAGGTGCCACCCTCTCAACCCCTCAAATGTACTTTGCATATGGGAGAAACCAGATGTATATATTTCTAGCATGCATGTGTGTGTGTGTGTGTGTGTGTGTGTGTATGCTAGAAATTTGGAAACTGAAGGAAAATTTCATTGGGGAGCAGAATGTGCATTTGAGACAGGACAGCATCTTCATTTTGCCTCTCCTCATAATTGTTGGTATGTGCCTTCAAGTCATTTCTGACTTATGGCAACCCTAAGGTGAACCTATCATGGGCTTTTCTGGGGGCTGAGAGTGTGTGACAGACCCCAGATCACCCACTGGGTTTCCATGGCTGAGCAGGGAATCAAACCCTGGACTCCAGGGTCATATTCCAACTCTAAAACCACTACACTATGCTGGAAATTGACACTGAAGGGACTATCAGTTTTGCTTTTATTAGTTGTCATTTGGGGGAAGTCTTTGTGGCCCCTAGAGGTAGGAGACTGGTTCTCCCTAACAGGCAAAGTCACCCAGCCCTGGGCTAGCTGGCTCTCAAAATTAAGAACTGGGTGAAGAAATAGGAAAGTTTAGAAACTGGACTAGTCCTCCTGGCTATAAGTCCATAGAATCCTGGAGCTGGAAGAGACTCCAAAGGCCGTCCGGTGCAATTCCCATTCTGCCGTGCAAGATTGCACAACCCAAGCATTCCTGGCGGATGGCCATCCAACCTCTGTTTAAAAACCTCCCCAGAAGGGGACCCCACCACACTCCCTGGCCGTGCATTCCGCTGTCAAACCGCTCCTACCACCAAGTTCTTCCTAAAGTTTAGGAACAGGAAGCCCGTCCCCATGTTTAGATGGAATCTCTTTTCCTGGAGTTGGAATCCATTGCTCCATTGTGTCCTGGGCTCTGGAGAGTTAAGCCCTCTGCATCCAGCTGTAACTGGTGGCTGTTAAACACAGCCATGGTTTTGCACTGGCGAATCCTCTGTCTCCCTGAACTGTCTCATCGCTTTCTTTGCTTCCTCCTTTGCCCCTCTCCACTCTTGCTTTCAGACCCTGGACTGCACATTTGACGTATTTTTGAATGAGCGATCCTACTGGGAAACCGTCATGGGTTACCGCTGCGAGCCACTGGAAATCTATGATTCAGCAGAAGTCTACGACTCAATGGAAGAGTGAAGAAGACTCAATCCAGTGAACACAGACAGCTGGGGAGCCTCTTCCTTTCCACATCTACAACTTAAATCGCTTAGATGCCAAGCCTGGAATCTCCCATTGCCATAACGTGGGATATTTCTGAATCTATTCCGCTCTCCCACTCCATCTCAAATCTCTGGTAGATCTCTCTTCTCTGTTGCTCTGAACTAGGAGAATAAATTTGAATGCGCACAAGAATTGCTGCATACTTTCGCACTTGTGTGTCTGCACAAATCGCCACTCCATTTGCAGTCCTTTGTTTTCTTCTCTTTGCATAGCAGTTGGGACACCAGCCAAACTGAATAAGTGGGTTACAGATAAATGGAATCAAATAGTACTGGTCTGGCTAGACTGCATTCCCTTTCAGCTGGAGGTAGAGAATTTGCATGTTTAAATATGTCCCCTTATTTTATTTTTTAAACAGCAATGGGAGGAATGAAGGCCAGACCTATTTTCTCAGCCAAAATGGGGTTGGATGGAGGGACGAAAGATCAGACTGGTGTGTATATCCACACTGCAAAATTATAGCAGTTTGATCCCACTGTAGCTGCCAGGGCTCCATCCTATGGAATCCTGGGAGTTGTCATTTTTGTGAGGTGCCTTCCCCTGAGGTTCAGCACCAGAGATTTCTGGCAGGGAATTCTGAGGACACCTTACCAAAACACAAACCCCAGGATTCCATGGGACGGAGTCATAGAAGTTAAAGCAGTATCAGAGCACTATGCTTGGAAAAGTGTGGACAGAACTTTGCGGATCGCGCAAGGTATTTGCACATTTTTCTGCATGCACAGTTCCCAGCCTCGAGTGTTGTCAAGAAATCTCTGCATTTTGGAAGCAAACTTCTCTCTCTTTCTCCATCCATGCAGGAGCACCCTTCCCATTTTCTTGCAAAGAGGGTCTCATGGTGAGCTTGTGTATTTCGTCCAACTATCCTGATTTGGCAAGGATGGTCCCGATTTATCCACTGTGGTCCCCCATTCAACAGTGGACCTCTTGTAGAATTAACAGAACTTATCTGTCATTTGCAGACATCAAAACACAAAACACTACCACTCTACTCTGCTTTGGTTAGACCTCATCTTGAATACTGTGTCCAGTTCTGGGCACCCCAACTCAAGAAGGACACGGTCAGGCTGGAGCAGGTCCAGAGGAGGGCGACCAAAATGGTGAGGGGCCTGGAAGCCATGAAGCCCTGTGAGGATAGACTTAGAGAGCTGGGTATGTTTAGTCTGCAGAAGAGAAGGTGAAGAGGGGACAGGATAGCCACATTTAAATATATGAAGGGATGCCATGCAGAGGAGGGAGTGGGCTTGTTTTCTGCTGCTCCAGAGACCAGGACAAGGAGCAATGGATTCAAGCTGCAGGAAAGGAGATTCCACCTGAACCTCAGGGAGAACTTCCTGACGGTCAGGGCTGTCCAGCAGTGGAATCTGCTGCCTCGGAGTACGGTGGAGTCTCCTTCCTTGGAGGTTTTTAAGCAGAGGCTGGATGGCCATCTGTTGGGAGTGCTTTGAGGGTGTTCCTGCATGGCAGGGGGTTGGACTGGATGGCCCCGGGGTCTCTTCCAACTCTACATTTCTATGATTCTATGAAACAGCAGAATGTCAAAAAAAAAAACAGGTCCATGAAAAGCCCATGTTATGGTGGATGTTGTCTTAACTTTATGCACACTTAACTATTTAGCAAATGCATTGCAGAACCCTCCCAGTGAATTGCAAAGGTGTCAGCACTCCCTAGTTAGTGCCCCAGTGCGTATCGGTCGCTTTCCTAGCCCCGCTATGTTGTACTAGCAACCCCTTGCTGAATATGGATTTGAGAAACTTGCTGAGTTCTATTTCCCGCAGATATAACTGACATCAGCTTCGTGCTGAATTCCAGCCAATGTTTGCAGCCACATTAGCCCATTTTAATTGGAAAGGAACCAAAACACAGACCACCATCTTTATTAAGACCTAAAACAAATCACCGAAGAATCAACAAGATTTGATAGGCTGGTCAAACTAGAACCAGGGCACAGTTTGGTTGGAAAAAACCTGATTTGGGCCAAGGTGTAGTTCCAGAGAGGTAGAAAAACTTAATTCTGGAATTAAAACTCCACCTTCCCCAATCATAATTGGTGAGATTATAAGGCTTAGGGTATCTCCAATGGAATGAATTTGGGGGGATGGCTTATCCTACAGAAGAAGGAAAAGACCATTACTGGCCGAAGATTATTCGGAGACAGGGTAAGGAATTCGGGTGGTACATCGCCAACTCAGTCGCCTCCAAGTCTGAATGCCAGACCCTGTTTTCTTCTCATTCAGCCAGACCTCAAATTGACAGCTGTATTTCTGGAAGGGGGAAACAGAGAAGGAATCAGGCATTTAGAGTAAGGAAGGGGAAAGATCCATTACTAAATCACTAATTTCTTGTGATGTCACAGAAGATGGGCTCTGGTGACATTCAAAGGATGACACTATAAGAGGCAGCCCCTGGTGATATCCTTAAGCAGAATATGTTGAGCATCAGCCAGGGTTGCATAGAATAAGCCATTCAAATAATCTTAAGGAATCAAGTCTAACAAATGAGGAACACGAACATCCCTTTCAAGACAGCACTCTTGCCCTGAGATTTCTCCTCCTCTCCCTGGAGAAGGGGGGCCAATCCGGAGACCAAGGACCACAAACCCTCCAACTGTCCCAGCTTGGCAGGGACAGCTCTGGTTAATCCTCTGCCATCCTACTTTTCCAGCTGCTTTTAAAGGGTCCCAGTTTTTCTCTCTCCTCCCCTTCTGTCCTCAGCTTGCTTCAGTTGCTGCAAACTGAGTCCAACGGGCAAAACTATGCTGCCCAAAATTAACTCAGCAGGAGTTATGCCCCTCCCACACTCAGTGCAATGGGCCCCCAGGATCCAGGGGCTGCAGAGCTCCAAATTTAACCAACTGCAGATTCAAAATATTCAAAAAAAGATACAGAATGTGAGAGAGCTAATAAAGCGAGTGCCCTTACATAGAGACGGAAAAGAAAGGAACCCAAATTGCTCTCGTGCTGTGACTCTCTTATTTACTTCCGCGGCCCGGCTGTCCCCGGCGTCAAAGCCCACCGTGCCCGTGACTAAGGTACATATTGGCCTTGCAAGATGTTAAGTGCAAAGATTCCATTCCAGGACAGTGGAAACCTGGGCCGCGTGAGGAATTGCGCAGGATTAAATTGATCGTGACGGCTCAATAAATCCAGAGGTGATAAGGAGCCTTTTCCAACGGACGCTTGGTTTATTTCCCCCCTTTACCTGCTCTTCGGCCTTTGGGGCGAGTTCACACTCTTTGAGTTCCACTGTATCAAGATCGTCTGCCTTCTCTTTCTTGCAGGTTGTTTTCACCATGTCAATTGTCAGGAAATATTTGATTCCCTCCGCCACCTGGAGAAAGCAAAGAAAAAAAATCAAAATTCTATTGCAGGGACGGGCCATTTCTCCATCTGCTGTTTTAAACAGTGTCAAATGATCTTGATTACAAGGGTATTTTGTCTCTTTTCCTGTAATTAGAATCTGTGTCTCTGGAGCAGCAGAAAACAAGCTTGCTCCAGCTTCAAACATTGAAACACGCCTGCCGTATCACCTCTTAGCCCTCTTTTCTCCAGGCTAAACGTTTGCAGCTCTCCAAGCCACTCCAGCGTCTTCCCTTGTCCACCCTGAAGTTATGATTTCATTATGCCTAATAAAAAGGTAAAAATAAACAGTGGCCTCCACCTTGAGCAACTTGCAGACTAAACGGCAACAGAGAACGGGGAAGGAAAAGTAGATTAAAAAAAACTATATGTGCTTAAGGTTAGGGAGCCGTCCACTCATCATAAGTGCAAATATTTGCAACAGAGCAACCGGATTTTGAATCACTTCGTGGTATACCCCAGCTGTCACCGGGTGTTCCCCTTTTGCCATATAATTCATTCTTGATTAGGGTTGTAAAAAGTATTTCTCGCTTTAATGAGACAAGGAGCTTCTACACATCGGGACATCCTGCTATGAAGAAATGGTCGGCCAGAGTGGGATTTTCCACCTCCGTGTGGCAGCAGAAAGAACAGTCTTTTAAAAAAGAAGTCAGCAGCAGCAATAGCAAAACATTTTGCCCGAGATTCTGCATCCCAATCAATTTTGTGCCCTTTTACAAATCCTCAGCAACGTTGAGGAACCGTAACAAATCTCTGCTAGTGAATTGCCAAGAGGTGCATCAAAAGCACCAGGCAAAATCTTTACTATTTTGGTTGCTCTCCTCTTGGCACGTTCCAGGTATTGACAAACTGGGATTTATCCAGAGGAGGGCAACCAAAACAATAAAAGGTCTGGAAACCATGCAGTCCCATGAGGAGCGGCTTAGGGAGTTGGGGATGTTTAACCTGGAGAAGAGAAAGTTCAGAGGTGTCATGATAGCCACGTTTAAATATTTGAAGGGATGTCATGCTGAAGATGGAGCAAGCTTGTTTTCTGCTGCTCCGGAGACTGCGACACGGAGCAATGGCCTCACGCTACAGGAAGAGGCTCCACTTAAACTTTAGGAAGAACTTCCTGAAGGTAAGAGTGGAATATGCTGCCTGGGAGTGTGGCGGAGTCTCCCTCTTTGGAGGTTTTTAAACAAGGGCTCGGTGGCCATCTTTAGGGAAGGCTTTGGCTGTGCTTCAGGGATGGGACCAGCTCCCTGACCTGATCTTGGAGGGGCTCACAGAATGATAGAGTTGGAAGAGACCCCAAAAGCCATCTGGCCCAACCCCTTTCTGCCATGCAAGACGACACAGTCAAAGCTATTTGAGAGATGGCCTTCCAGACTTCCTTTGAAACCCTCCAAAGAAGGAGACTCTACCATACTCCACTGAGACAGCAATGTATCCCGTTCTTGAACTGCTCTTACTCTCAGGGAGTTCTTCCTAATGTTTAGGTGGAATCTCTTTGCCTGGACTTTGAAGCCATTGCTCCATGTCCTCATCTCTGGAACAGCAGAAAAGAAGCTTCCTCCATCCTATTTTACGCTTTGAAATATTTAAACGTGGCTCAAGCCCTCTTGTTCCAGTGTCCCTGGTTGTTCATTAACTAGAAAAACATGTTCCTTTGCATTGCATAGAGGGAGAAGATACAAAAATATAGACCCTTGTGAATATCGTCCACACCCTAGGTGCACCCACACATTTCTTCCCCGGTACTCTTACCTGGCTCTCTGCATTCAGGACCTGCAGTATTTTGTAATAAAACTCGCTGCTGCTCTGCATGTTGAAGGAGGTCTCAGCCAAGTTGGCAGCCTTCTGCACTTCGGGATCCGAGACGGACACTGCCACGCGACTGCTGGGCACCGGTGTCTGCTCTTGGGGCACCACTGGGGGCACCAGAAGCATCAGGCAGAGGGAGAAGAGCATGCTTACGGAACCTGCAAGGGAGCCCACCTGCGCCATGGCTGGGAAGAGGAGGAATGACCAGGTGAGCAGCCCCCAAGGGCATATAAACTGGTGGAGGCCACGCCCACCTGGTGGAACCAGCCAATGAATGGCCAGGAAAAGGGTGAATGGCCAGATAAGGGTAGGGGGGCCACGCCCACTCCTGGAGAGGGCCACGCCCACTTAAGGAGAGATGCCAAGGAGAGATTTTCAACCTCAAAGAGATGCTGGATTTGATTACTTATTTGCCCATTTTCCAATAATTCATTCGGCAGGTCTACTCTGATAGGGAATAAATAATAGGATTTAGGCCATTCTCTTGCTTTTGGACCATGGCAGAGTGGAAGGCAAGAAACAGACTGGGATGTACCGGAGTCTTAAAAATTAATTGTTAAAAACAGTGCTCTAATTCCTACCGGGCATTCCCGAGTGGCGTTAATTGTTGTTATGCACTTTCAAGTCGAATCCCACTTACGGCAACCCTGTCCTAGGGCTTTCTTAGCAAATAAAATCAAATCAAGATTTTTTTTTTCCTGGAAGAGGTTTGCCATTGCCTTCTTCTAAGGCAGAGAGAGTGTAACTTGCACAAGGTCGTCCAGTGGCATGCCATGGCTGAGCAGAGATTTGAACTCGGCGCTCCCCAGTTCAAGCACTAGGGCACACTCGTTTTTAGTAGGTCATCAAAGGAAGTTTGCAACTGTCTTCCTTTGAGGCTGAGAGAGTGAGACTTGCCCAACTGAGCTTCCGTGGCTGGAATGGTGATTTGAACCCTCACCTCCTAGAGTTTTAATAAGCCCAGTGAATCCATTATTGATTGCTCAGTCCAGGGGCTTCAAACTTATGTCTTCTGCTTATGCATTATGGTGTTTAAAAATAACTCATCGTTGTTACTTGTAACTGTATTTGAAAGTATGTTGTTCCATTGCTTGTTACTTTTTCTTTACTTTTTGTTACCTTTTCTATTTAAAAAAAAAAAACCTCATACTTAATGCAAGTATAAAACATAAAAAAAAAAGCCTGTGAGAAACAAAAGGACTTTTTTCCTCCAGCTTTTTCCAATTTTCTGCAAAATTCCAGTGCACAAAAGTGCAGCCTTTGGTCTTTGCAAAGCAGAGCCTGGTTTTTTTTGGGTTTTTTTTTGGCTTTTAAGTAAAATTAAATAAAAAGAGAATGAGGAAAGCAAATGTTTGCACCTGGAGCACAGAGAATGAATGTCATTGATAGTAACCGTCCCACTTTTGCATTTGCAATGCAATAAAAGCAATACGTAGTGCAACCCAGTGCTTGGAGTGTTGGCTGAGAACTGCAAAGAGCTGATTTCGAATTCTAGTTCAACAACATGCAGAATTTACTGGCTGACCTTGGGCCAGTTTCTACCTCCTAGCTGACCACAGGTCACAAGCCAGTTCAACCGCAATCCAAATACCTTCTTAATCTCTTAGATTTCCAAAGTTTTCTCCTGTCTCAGTTCCTCCTTGTGAAGCAATCCTGCTATGTTTCCAGTTGAGTTTTTTATATTAAAAACTGGCATTGGTTGCAAAGCAGTGAGAAATTGTTCAGGAAAGAGTGCCCCCTCCTGTACTCTTGGAAATGTGCAACCGTGGGGAAGGAACTAAATAGGAATTTCTAGGATTTCCTCAAGCATTATTATTATTAAAGATAGGGGGCCAAAGTCCTCTTTCACAGTGTGATGCAGCAGCTTAAAGAGACGACAGATTCTGCATCAATAGGAGTACAGGGTCAAGGGAAGTAATAGACCAACCCTCTTCTGCTTAGTCAGACTCCACCTGGAATATTCCTGTGTCCAGTTTTGGACACCACAGTTCAGGAAGGATATTGACAAGCTGGATTGTGGCCAGAGGAAGGCGACCGAAATGGTAAAAGGCTTGGAAATCATGCAGTCCAGTGAGGAGCTGCTTAAGGACCTGGGTATGTTTAGCCTGGAGAAGAGAAGGTTAAGAGGCAATATAGAGGTATGTTTAAATATTTGAAGGGAGATCATAAGCAAGATGGAGCAAGCTTGTTTTCTGCTGGCCCAGAGACTAGGACATGGAACAATGGCTTCAAACTCCAGGAAAAGAGATTCCCCTTAAACATTAGGCAGAACTTCCTGACGGTAAGAGCAGTTTGAGAGTGGAATCCGCTGTTGCCTCAATGGAGTGTGATTGAGTCTCCTCTTTCTTGGGAGGTTTTTAAAGAGAGGCTGGATGGCCATCTGGCAAAGGGAGGGCTTTGACTGTATCTTCCTGCATGCCCGAAAGGGGCTGGACTTGATGGCCCTTGGGGATCTCTTCCAGCCCTGTTTCTACATATCCAACAAGTTCAGTGGGAAAAGTGGAAGAGAATTATTGAAATATCAGGCCCTGGGGGAATTGTGAACAATGCATTAGGGTGTGCGTCCACAAACACATTGTTCAAAAAAAGAGGGAACCTTTGGCTTGCCATAGTTCACAATTTACTGTTTTGATTAATTTTGAACAGCCACTTATTAAATTTGCATGAAGCCCACCATCCATTTTTTAAAAAGAGAGATGATAACTGCAAAAATGGCAGCAAATAAAATTTGAGAACCAGGGCAAGGAGCTCCACCATGATACAACTTTTGATAAAATGCTATACATGGAGTTACCCATTGACTATGATGACTGGCATAAGTAATCAGCCTGTACCAACTTTTACAAAGATCATCTATAAATTTTTCTTAAAACGTCTCATCTGCCCAAGGCAGATACCATGAGCAAAATGTGGTTCTATTTGTTTTCTCTCCAGAGCTATAGCAATTTCCGTTCTAGCCACCGGCTTTCTTGCTGGCTGTCAATAGAGATTAAAAGCTGTATTCAGAAGGTGAGTCGGTAGTATCAAGCCCTAACGAGACTTACTAAGTCCCATTACAATTTGTTAGAACCATTCCGCAAATTGCTACGGTTTGCTAGAATTGCATTGCCGTCGCATATGTTTAAAGGTGCCTAATTCAACACAGCCCCCAGCACTTTGCATTGGAAGCATCAGTGTGCGCAACTGATTTGCAACGGAGGCCGCAAAGGGAGGAACCTGGCAAGTCTGGCCAAAGGCAACCAATCATAGTTCCAGAAATGCTGCAGAGGGGCAGGGCCCGCAGGGAGGAAATGCTACAAAACCTGAGGCTTGTTTCCGGTGGAAGGCGGAGAGGGAAAAGCTGGCACAAGGACAGGGAACTGATGGAATACAGACAGGAGAGTCAGACAGAGGGAAGGACTGACTGATTTTTGGGGAGCTATGAATGATTGAGAAGTTCAAGGCTTAATGTGTCATTTTCTGTGTCTTAATAAACTTCCACCTGTTATTCTTTGTTTAAACTGTCTCTTTCAAGCTTCGTAAAGAGTCAGGTCACACAAGCCCACAAAACAACACAGCCGCTGGTCCACGATGGGGCAGGGGGTCACCGTGAAGCCCAAGTGCCCAATCCAAGAAGGGATTAAGGGAGGAAACCGGGTAAAGTGAGTGACAGGAACCCAGGATTCAAACAGTGGCGTCAAGCCTGGCACAGGGTACCAAGTAAACAAGATCAGTGAAGCCTTTTCCTTCGCACCGCTTCCTCTTCCTTTCGCAAACACGGATTTGGGCACAGGTGATCTCCATATCTGAGACCACTAATCCTCTGTTATGGAACTTGTCAACCACTTACCTGCTCTGTTTAGCACAAGTCCTCCGATCGTTTGCATTGCTTATCCAATCTAAACATTGGAAAGAACTTCCTGATAGCATCAACTACCCCAGAAAGTAATGCACTTTCATTCTTTGGATGTCCTTAGACAGAGGTTGGACGGCCATCTCTTAGGAGCGCTCTAGCTGTGGATCGCTGAGGGGCACGAGGCCGGCCCTGGATAAATTTGTAAACTCTTTCTAATGATCTGCTCTACACCTGGCATTCCACTGTATCTTTTCCAGATTGTCCGCTGCCTTCTGAGTATGCCTTGAAATTGTGCAAGAAGTCCCAACATTTGATTGGCGTGCAACAAGATAACAGTTTAGATGGTCTGGGCTCTGAGGGGAAGGGAAAGGAGAGTTCATGCCATCTGTGACCTCACCTTCCTTTCCTTCCCCACCGAGCCAATATATCCCAACACACGACAATGCAGTAGTTAGTTAATTTCATGTACCATCCCTTCCTTGCTGCTAGAAAGTAAAAGAGGGTTGGGAGTCTTATTATCAATTTTGGTTCACAGATACTCTCATGTTTCCACCCTCTACTCTTGGAGATTAAATTTAATCCAAGCAAAACTAATGAGGAAAAAAAAACCCTGCCCAATGCATCATGTCACTTCCTTGCAAACAAAGTTGGTATTATAGAAACTGCTACTCTGTTAAAAAAAAAAAAGCCCCCCCCTCCCCCCAAAAATCTAAGTTTGAGTACAGCTACACTAACCAATTCCTAATTTTTTTCACCATTCTGGGCTTCTGATCTAAAAACAACAGATCTGTGATGACTTTGCAATAGAAAACAAAAATAAAGCTTTGCAATGGGGTAACTGTGGCCCTCTACATTTCTAGACTACAGTTCCCATCATCCTTCAGCACTGGCTATGCAAGAGGTTGAAAAAAACACTGCAGGGCCATAACCATCTACCCCTGATTTAAGGCAAATCGGCTTATTTATAGGACCTTTGCGGCCACATGAGTTCCTTAGAACTTTTTTTTTAAAAGAACCAGAAGAACAAAAGGAGAAATCTTTTTATTGCCAAGAAACAAATCAGAGACGAAGCAAGACGACTTGGGGGACTGATTCTGTATTCACAGGCAAGGAAACGGCAAAGTGTAGGCCATGTTTGGGGGCTCGGTAGTTAATGCCATATATGCACGGAAAGGCAGCTACTGTGCACGTGCGTCTCTTTTTAGTGGGCTGCAGAGGGGTATTTCCTAGCTGTTGGTACCCATCGGAAACCTCTCCCCACCCAAGAGGGAATACCCTTTCTGCTTACCAGTGGGAAGGCAATTCAGATGATGCATATGCAGCTGGCCTGGGCTCCAAGGGGAAGAGAAAGGAGAGCACACTCCATCTGTGAGCTTAACCTTCACTTCCTTCCCCACTGAGCTGAGACCTGCTGCCGATTTTTCGTCTGAACTGCCTCTCCTCTCCCTACCAGAAAGCAACAGCAATAGGGGTTTCTTGTGGGGTCTTAAACAGCTGCCAGGCTGGAGGAAGATGTGGAAATCTGTGGCGAAGCATTGCACTCCACCTGCTTGATGTAGTATCTGAGCTATGGTTTAATTTTAGAAACCTGGAAAAATGCAATTTCAGCACTAACAGCAGCCAGAACCAAATTGCGTAGCTCAGCAGCCATGCTGGTGGAATTAAATGGGACACTTTTACGCCTCCTCCTGTGGATTATGATTTTGGGGTGCATAAGGGATTGCACAAAAGAGGAGAAAGGGAACGATCCATCAGAGTACTTCTAGGGTGCGATTGGAGTATTTACGCAGAAGGAAGCCCCAGAATGCCCCCTGAGTGTGAATTCTGGAAACAGCAGCTGCTGGACTACATCAGCAGCAGTTTGTTCAGCAGTATTAGCAAGCAGGTTGAAGCAGGTCCATCTTGGCCGTTGCAAGCTGGGATGCTTAGGAAGACGCCGCTTTGCAGCTCATGTGCAGCAACTGCGTGTCGCTCAACCAAGGACGGCTCCAGACCTGGAATATGCAGATTTGCTTCTGAAAGGGATGCAAAAAAAGAGAAGAAAAATAATCCAGACAGTTAGAACCAAGGGAGCAAATCCATCACTTGCGCTTACATTAACCGGGAATTCTGGAGTGTATCAAACAAAAAAGAAAAGAAAAATCGCAGCAGTGTTGACAACTAGAATAGCAACAGACCTGTTACAGTATCCCACAATAACACTGACAATAAAACTAACAAAGTAGCTCACCCGCTAATACGAATTGAACTGAGATAAAACACCTAACTAAAACTGGTTCCCACCCCGGTAGCATGCAGCTAATAATCACGTAATACTACTCCTCTTCATTCTATGCAAAGATAATATGCTATTTTAAAAATAGCCGTTTAAACCTATCGTATTAAGAACAAATGATACCCAGAATCCACTTAACACTTCTATAAAACTCTTAATTATGACAACAAAAGATGCTCTAAAACTGGGAGGCAACCTCAGGTTTAGAAACGGCCGCTTATGGGAAATGTGGCTTCCCCGCAACCTTGAGCTTTGCGAACGCCTGTTAAAGGAAAAGAATTTCCCAAATCAGGGCATTCTTCGTAAGCAGGAGAGGTCAAGGGATTTCTGCTTACACCACAATTTTGGGTCACCTTTAAGCACAGGAAGGATCACAGCCCAGAACATTCTTGCCAAGACACACTCAGGGCTTGTGCAAGCCTCTGGATGTATTTTGAGAGCCAGCTGCCAGCTTAAACAGGTCTACGCAGCCAGGCAGTGGCTCCCCGTGAGACACGTCCCCGTCACACGGCAGGTGCCAACTTGGCATCCCCGGGTCACACGGAAACTCAAAAAAGGGACACATTCTGAACTCTGTAACAACAATTTTGTTATTTTTACGTTGGGCTGTGTAAATGTCAGAGGATTTATGTGAAGGACGCAACTAGATGTTTCAAGACCAGGTATGAAGGAGAAGCTTTGTAAGATAAACAAGAGTGGCGAGCCGCTTCCGGGCTTTTGGAAAGGGCCTGGAGCAAACAAGAAGGTGACTTCTACTGACAAGAGGGGTCTGTTGAAAAAAGGAAGCAGGGTGGATCATAAATTAAAATATTCAGCCCCTGCAAGCTAAAGAGGATGACTTATCTCTTGTTTGTATAACCTTTCAGGGAGCCCCTTTTGCAAAGACATATCCGTACACCCTTGACTGTGATTGTTCTGTGTCTTCAAGTTGCTTCCAACTTATGGTGAAACTCCCATAGGATTTTTTGGGGCTGAGAGTGTGTGATGTGCCCAAGGTCACCCAGGGAGTGTCCATGGGCAAGCAAGGAACTGAACCCTGATCTCCTGGGTCACAGTCCAATGCTCAAACCACTATGCAATGCTGCCTCTCCCCTTGGGCATTACCTTTGTGTTTTCTACCCTTTACGAGATATAGAGAAAACTTCTGCCTTTACTCACACGCTTTCATTCTGTCGGTTCTGGGTTTTCCCGCTCAAGAATTTCAGGGGTTTTGATAAGTGGAGATGTATAGACTATGAGCAGCGCTGACTGCGCCCAAGCAACATGGTGAGAGACAGTCACTAGTGGGTTACATGTCGGATTGTCTCCAAACTTTAAAGAATCCTTCCGAGTCGCTAAACCGTAAAGGTGAAGCCTCCCTTATCCAAACCACTTGGCACCAAAGTGTTGTGATTTTGGAATACAGGACCTTTTCTTGGAAAAGACCGAGGGCCCGAGAAACACACGAGCAAGAGCGCCAAAGCTGCCGTCTCAAGGGCAGAAGCGGGCGGCTGGTGGCCAAAAGTTTTCATTTTTGGAGGTTTCCTGACTTTGGATTTCCAGATCGGGGGACCTCAATCTGTAATCCGTATCCCCTCAAACCTTTCAATTTCAGCACAGAGTCTCTAGAGCAGTGATTCTGAGGCCATCGGATGTAGGCAACTGGCAAGGATTTTTTCCAAGATGTCAGAGACTGGTGCTAAATTTTTGCCCATTGGGTACAACTTTCTTTCTTTCCTGGAAACTCACCAAAGACCAGCAGCTAATGGCTTGAGAACTGGAATCGGTCCAGGGGCCAGCACTTTGAGGAGCACGGCTTTACAGTTCAGACTAAAACCCGGAGTAGATTCACAGCCCCACTTTACATTAGAACCGCCACTGGAAGCAGAAACACGCAAACACTTTCTGCAGGCGCATCCAGGTGCGTTTTAATCTCACCTCCTGTTCTGCGTCCGAGGCGACCTCGCAGCGTTCCAGGTCCACGTTCTGAAGATCTGATCCAGCCTTCTTTTCACACACCGTTTTCACCAGTTCTACGGTCAAGGAGTATTTCGTTCCTGCCACTACCTAGGGAGGGGGAAAAAAGAGAGAAAAAGAGTGCTCACATAACGCCGTTGCTTTACTGAACATTTCACAGAGGCAAAAATGGAGACGGTACCCTGCCCCAAGGCGCTTCCAAGACAAACTTCAACACGAATGCAGCAAAGCGTCTAACGAAGTTCTCTGTCGTTGAACAACACTAGAACGTGCTAGACGCCACGACAGCAGTTGAACAGAGGTAGAGACGGGAAACCAAGCAAGAAAAAAGTAATTTAGACCCACAGCTAACGGGGGAAATAAACTTTCAAACTGCCGGATGACTTCGACGTCTCGCTTGTATCCCGTGTTTCATCCAGTAAGCTCACTGTTGGCTACGTGGCTCTCCCCCCTCTGCTTTCTTCCTCACAACAACCCTGCAAGGTAGGCCAGGCTGAGCTCACAGGGGTCTCATCTGGCCCTCAACCATCTCTATGTACTGTCAGTTCTGGAAGTCACCCTGAGTCCCAGCTCTAGGAAAAACTTTATTATAGTTGTTGTTGTTGTTGTTGTTGTTATCACCCTGTTTTTTCCACACACACCCGCGAACTGGGACTCAAAGCAGCTCACACGTTTTTTAAAAAAATGCAATAAAGCACACGGAGAGTGAACATTCAGCCAGAGCTAAACTAATTACTATATTAAAACAATAACAGCTCAGTAAAGAATAAAAATGCAATTTTTTGAAAAAATGACTGGACGTTCTTATAAACAGCAATTAAAACAATACAGCACCTCCTAGCTGGTTAAAGAAACCAACGCAATAAAACATACCAAAAGGGAATATTAAACCAGAATTAAACTTGTCACTGTAGTAAAACAGTAACACTGCAGGAAAGAATAAAAATGGAACTCTAAAAAAAGGTGATGAAAAGCAGCTAAAGCAATACAGCAACTCGTTGTCAAGTCAAGCTATCGATACTGGAACAGCAACAGCAGACGTAAAGGCAGAATATTTAACTAGGAGGGAAAAACAGCATCTCTGGGCCACTTCCACGCTAGACCGTTATAGTGCTATTATTCCACTTTCAACCTCCTATGGAATCCGGTGGTTTGCAGTTTTTTTTGGGGGGGGGGCTGTAGAATTCCCGGCCAGAGAGCTCTTTGGCCTCCGTAAACGCCAAACCCCAGACTTTCATAGGATGCTGGAAGTGGAATAACAGCGCTATAACAGCGTAGTGCGGAAACACCCTTAAACTCGGGACGTATTTATTTTTCAGAAGGCAGGTGGCTCCAGAGCCAAGGCGGCGAGGGTGCCCGCGCACCCCTCTCCCCCGGCACGCACGCCTTTCCAGGGGTCGGTCTCGATGGCCTCAGGGGGCCCCTTCCCACCCGGCGCCCCTACCTGGCTTTTCGCCTCCACGACGCGCGCCGCCTTGAAGCAGCAGCGGCTGTTCCTGGCGTTGTTGAAGGCCTCGACGGCGAAAGCGGCGGCTTCCTCCACGTCCGGGTCGGAGGGGGAGAGATCCTGCCAGCCCCCCAGGAGGCCCGGCCGGGCGAGGGCGGCCGGCGGCAGGAGGGCGAGCAGCGCCCACGCGAGGCAGCAGCGCAGGGGGATCCGCCGGGGAGCTTCCATCGCTGGCCGGGGCGAGAATGGGGCGGTGCGCGCCCGGCCGCCGCGGGTATAGGGGGGCCGCCCCGGCCACGCCCCCCGCCACGGCCACGCCCCGGCCGCCCCCCTCAGGCACCGGGAGCCAATCCCGAGGGAGAAGTAAAGGCCGGCGGCCACGCCCCCTTGCCAAAGGGCCACGCCCACTGGAAGCGCCCCCTGGGAATGGACAGGTAAAAGGGCGCGGTGACCATTCTCACATACCGGGGGCCCATGGCCAGGGGAAGTGCCACCCGGGAACGGACAGGCGAAGGCCCAGCGGACACACCTGCTTTGCTAAAGGGCCACGGCCACTGGAAATGCCACCTGAGAATGGACAGGTAAAGGCTCAGCGGCCACACCTGCTTTGCTAAAGGGCCACGCCCACTGGAAGCGCCCCCTGGGAATGGACAGGTAAAAGGGCCCGGTGACCATTCTCCCATACCGAGGGCCCATGCCCACGGGAAGTGCCACCCGGGAACGGACAGGTGAAGACCCAGCGGACACACCTGCTTTGCTAAATGGCCACGGCCACTGGAAATGCCACCTGGGAATGGACAGGTAAAGGCTCAGCGGCCACACCTGCTTTGCTAAAGGGCCACGGGCACTGGAAGTGCCGCCTGGGAATGGACAGGTAAAAGGGCGCGGTGACCATTCTCCCATACCGAGGGCCCATGCCCACGGGAAGTGCCACCCGGGAACGGACAGGTGAAGACCCAGCGGACACACCTGCTTTGCTAAATGGCCACGGCCACTGGAAATGCCACCTGGGAATGGCCAGGTAAAGACTCAGCGGCCACACCTGCTTTGCTAAAGGGCCACGGCCACTGGAAGTGCCACCTGGGAATGGACAGGTAAAAGAGCCCGGTGACCATTCTCACATACCGAGGGCCCATGCCCACGGGAAGTGCCATCCGGGAACGGACAGGTGAAGGCCCAGCGGACAAACCCACTTACTCAGGGGCTACGCACACTGGAAATGCCACCTGGGAACAGACAGGTAAAGACTCAGCGGCCACACCTGCTTTGCTAAAGGGCCACGCCCACTGGAAGTGCCGCCTGGGAACGGACAGGTAAAGACTCAGCGGCCACACCTGCTTTGCTAAATGGCCACGGCCACTGGAAATGCCACCTGGGAATGGACAGGTAAAGACTCAGCGGCCACACCTGCTTTGCTAAAGGGCCACGGCCACTGGAAATGCCACCTGGGAATGGACAGGTAAAGACTCAGCGGCCACACCTGCTTTCCTAAAGGGCCACGGCCACTGGAAGTGCCACCTGGGAATGGACAGGTAAAAGGGCCCGGTGACCATTCTCACATACCGAGGGCCCATGCCCACAGGAAGTGCCACCCGGGAACGGACAGGCGAAGGCCCAGCAGACACACCTGCTTTGCTAAATGGCCACACCCACTGGAAATGCCACCTGGGAATGGACGGGTAAAAGGGCCCAGTGACCATTCTCACATATGGAGGGCCCATGCCCACGGGAAGTGCCACCGGGGAACGGACAGGCGAAGGCCCAGCGGACACACCTGCTTTGCTAAATGGCCACGGCCACTGGAAGTGCCACCTGGGAATGGACAGGTGAAAGGGCGCGGTGACCGTTCTCACATACCGGGGGCCCATGGCCAGGGGAAGTGCCACCCGGGAACGGACAGGCGAAGGCCCAGCGGACAAACCCACTTACTCAGGGGCCACACCCACTGGAAATTCTTCCTCGGAATGGACAGGTAAAGACTCAGCGGCCACACCTGCTTTGCTAAAGGGCCACGGCCACTGGAAATGCCACCTGGGAATGGACAGGTAAAAGGGCCCGGTGACCATTCTCCCATACCGAGGGCCCATGCCCACGGGAAGCGCCATGATACAACTTTTGATAAAATGCTATACATGGAGTTACCCATTGACTATGATGACTGGCATAAGTAATCAGCCTGTACCAACTTTTACAAAGATCATCTATAAATTTTTGTTAAAACGTCTCATCTGCCCAAGGCAGATACCATGAGCAAAATGTGGTTCTATTTGTTTTCTCTCCAGAGCTATAGCAATTTCCGTTCTAGCCACCGGCTTTCTTGCTGGCTGTCAATAGAGATTAAAAGCTGTATTCATAAGGTGAGTCGATAGTATCAAGCCATAACGAGACTTACTAAGTCCCCTTACAATTTGTTAGAACCATTCCGCAAATTGCTACGGTTTGCTAGAATTGCATTGCCGTCGCATATGTTTAAAGGTGCCTAATTCAACACAGCCCCCAGCACTTTGCCTTGGAAGCATCAGTGTGTGCCACTGATTTGCAACGGAGGCCGCAAAGGGAGGAACCTGGCAAGTCTGGCCAAAGGCAACCAATCATAGTTCCAGAAATGCTGCAGAGGGGCAGGGCCCGCAGGGAGGAAATGCTACAAAACCTGAGGCTTGTTTCCGGTGGAAGGCGGAGAGGGAAAAGCTGGCACAAGGACAGGGAACTGATGGAATACAGACAGGAGAGTCAGACAGAGGGAAGGACTGACTGATTTTTGGGGAGCTATGAATGATTGAGAAGTTCAAGGGTTAATGTGTTATTTTCTGTGTCTTAATAAACTTCCACTTGTTATTCTTTGTTTAAACTGTCTCTATCGAGCTTCGTAAAGAGTCAGGTCACACAAGCCCACAAAACAACGCAGCCGCTGGTCCACGATGGGGCAGGGGGTCACCGTGAAGCCCAAGTGCCCAACCCAAGAAGGGATTGAGGGAGGAAACCGGGCAAAGTGAGTGACAGGAACCCAGGATTCAAACAGTGGCGTCAAGCCTGGCACAGGGTACCAAGTAAAGTAAACATGATCGGCGAAGACTTTTACTTTCGCACCGCTTCCTCTTCCTTTCGCAAACACGGATTTGGGTGCAGGTGATCTCCATATCTGAGACCACTGATCCTCTGTTATGGAACTTGTCAACCACTTACCTGCTCTGTTTGGCACAAGTCCTCCGATCGTTTGCATTGCTTATCCAATCTAAACATTGGAAAGAACTTCCTGATAGCATCAACTATCCCAGAAAGTAATGCACTTTCATTCTTTGGATGTCCTTAGACAGAGGTTGGACGGCCATCTCTTAGGAGCGCTCTAGCTGTGGATCGCTGAGGGGCACGAGGCCGGCCCTGGATAAATTTGTAAACTCTTTCTAATGATCTGCTCTACACCTGGCATTCCACTGTATCTTTTCCAGATTGTCCGCTGCCTTCTGAGTATGCCTTGAAATTGTGCAAGAAGTCCCAACATTTGATTGGCGTGCAACAAGATAACAGTTTAGATGGTCTGGGCTCTGAGGGGAAGGGAAAGGAGAGTTCATGCCATCTGTGACCTCACCTTCCTTTCCTTCCCCACCGAGCCAATATATCCCAACACACGACAATGCAGTAGTTAGTTAATTTCATGTACCATCCCTTCCTTGCTGCTAGAAAGTAAAAGAGGGTTGGGAGTCTTATTATCAGTTTTGGTTCACAGATACTCTCATGTTTCCACCCTCTACTCTTGGAGATTAAATTTAATCCAAGCAAAACTAATGAGGAAAAATAACCCTGCCCAAACCATCAAGCCACTTCATTGCAAACAAAATTGGTATTATAGAAACTGCTACTCTGTTAACCCCCCCCCCGCCCAAAATCTAAGTTTGAGTACGGCTACACTAACCAATTCCTATTTTTTTTCACCATTCTGGGCTTCTGATCTAAAAACAACAGGTCTGTGATGAGTCTGCAATAGAAAACAAAAATAAAGCTTTGCAGTGGGGTAACTGTGGCCCTCTACATTTCTAGACTACAGTTCCCATCATCCTTCAGCACTGGCTATGCAAGAGGTTGAAAAAAACACTGGAGGGCCATAACCATCTCCCCTGATTTAAGGCAAATCGGCTTATTTATAGGACCTTTGTAGCCACATGAGTTCCTTAGAACTTTTTTTTTTTAAAGAACCAGAAGAACAAAAGGAGAAATCTTTTTATTGCCAAGAAACAAATCAGAGACGAAGCAAGACGACTTGGGGGACTGATTCTGTATTCACAGGCAAGGAAACGGCAAAGTGTAGGCCATGTTTGGGGGCTCGGTAGTTAATGCCATCTATGCACGGAAAGGCAGCTACTGTGCACGTGCGTCTCTTTTCGGGTGGGCTGCAGAGGGGTATTTCCTAGCTGTTGGTACCCATCCAAAACCTCTCCCCACCCAAGAGGGAATACCCTTTCTGCTTAGCAGTGGGAAGGCAATTCAGATGATGCATATGCAGCTGGCCTGGGCTCCAAGGGGAAGAGAAAGGAGAGCGCACTCCATCTGTGAGCTTAACCTTCACTTCCTTCCCCACTGAGCTGAGACCTGCTGCCGATTTTTCGTCTGAACTGCCTCTCCCCTCCCTACCAGAAAGCAACAGCAATAGGGGTTCCTTGTGGGGTCTTAAACAGCTGCCAGGCTGGAGGAAGATGTGGAAATCTGTGGCGAAGCATTGCACTCCACCTGCTTGATGTAGTATCTGAGCTATGGTTTAATTTTAGAAACCTAGAAAAATGCAATTTCAGCACTAACAGCAGCCAGAACCAAATTGCGTAGCTCAGCAGCCATGCTGGTGGAATTAAATGGGACACTTTTACGCCTCCTCCTGTGGATTATGATTTTGGGGTGCATAAGGGATTGCACAAAAGAGGAGAAAGGGAACGATCCATCAGAGTACTTCTAGGGTGCGATTGGAGTATTTATGCAGAAGGAAGCCCCAGAATGCCCCCTGAGTGTGAATTCTGGAAACAGCAGCTGCTGGACTACATCAGCAGCAGTTTTTTCAGCAGTATTAGCAAGCAGGTTGAAGCAGGTCCATCTTGGCCGTTGCAAGCTGGGATGCTTAGGAAGACGCCGCTTTGCAGCTCACGCGCAGCAACTGCGTGTCGCTCAACCAAGGACGGCTCCAGACCTGGAATATGCAGATTTGCTTCTGAAAGGGATGCAAAAAAAGAGAAGAAAAATAATTCAGACAGTTAGGACCAAGGGAGCAAATCCATCACTTGCGCTTACATTAACCGGGAATTCTGGAGTGTATCAAACAAAAAAGAAAAGAAAAATCGCAGCAGTGTTGACAACTAGAATAGCAACAGACCTGTTACAGTATCCCACAATAACACTGACAATAAAACTAACAAAGTAGCTCACCCGCTAATACGAATTGAACTGAGATAAAACACCTAACTAAAACTGGTTCCCACCCCAATAGCATGCAGCTAATAATCACGTAATACTACTCCTGTTCATTCTATGCAAAGATAATATGCTATTTTAAAAATAGCTGTTTAAACCTATCGTATTAAGAACAAATGATACCCAGAATCCACTTAACACTTCTATAAAACTCTTAATTATGACAACAAAAGAGACTCTAAAACTGGGAGGCAACCTCAGGTTTAGAAACGGCCGCTTACGGGAAATGTGGCTTCCCCGCAACCTTGAGCTTTGCGAACGCCTTCTAAAGGAAAAGAATTTCCCAAATCAGGGCATTCTTCGTAAGCAGGAGAGGTCAAGGGATTTCTGCTTACACCACAATTTTGGGTCACCTTTAAGCACAGGAAGGATCACAGCCCAGAACATTCTCGCCAAGACACACTCAGGGCTTGTGCAAGCCTCTGGATGTATTTTGAGAGCCAGCTGCCAGCTTAAACAGGTCTACGGAGCCAGGCAGTGGCTCCCCTGTGAGACACGTCCCCGTCACACGGCAGGTGCCAACTTGGCATCTCCGGGTCACACGGAAGCTCAAAAAAGGGACACATTCTGAACTCTGTAACAACAATTTTGGTATTTTTATGTTGGACTGTGTAAATGTCAGAGGATTTATGTGAAGGACACAACTAGATGTTTTAAGACCAGGTATGAAGGAGAAGCTTTGTAAGATAAACAAGAGTGGCGAGCCGCTTCCGGGCTTTTGGAAAGGGCCTGCAGCAAACAAGAAGGTGACTTCTACTGACAAGAGGGGTCTGTTGAAAAAAGGAAGCAGGGTGGATCATTAATTAAAATATTCAGCCCCTACAAGCTAAAGAGGATGACTTATCTCTTGTTTGTATAACCTTTCAGGGAGCCCCTTTTGCAAAGACATATCCGTACACCCTTGACTGTGATTGTTCTGTGTCTTCAAGTTGCTTCCAACTTATGGTGAAACTCCCATAGGATTTTTTGGGGCTGAGAGTGTGTGATGTGCCCAAGGCCACCCAGGGAGTATCCATGGGCAAGCAAGGAACTGAACCCTGATCTCCTGGGTCATAGTCCAATGCTCAAACCACTATGCAATGCTGCCTCTCCCCTTGGGCATTGCCTTTGTGTTTTCTACCCTTTACGAGATATAGAGAAAACTTCTGCCTTTACTCACATGCTTTCATTCTGTCGGTTCTGGGTTTTCCCGCTCAGGAATTTCAGGGGTTTCGATAAGTGGAGATGTATAGACTATGAGCAGCGCTGACTGCGCCCAAGCAACATGGTGAGAGACAGTCACCCACTCTGTGTTTTAGTCAGAACTTTAAACAGCGCCGTTCAAAGTGCTGAACCTATTTTGAGGCTAAGCCTTGGAGAAGTCCTGAAAAGTGCGGCTGAAAATCCCAAGCGGATTCGACACCCCACTGACATGGAGCCCACCAGCTGCCGGTGGTACCGCAGCTCTCAGAAACTCCATCCAGCAAGGTCAAGGATCATGGGAGCTGCCATCCAAAAGAAACATCCAGAAGGCTCCAAGTTTGCCCGCAAGTTGGCAAAGGCAGAAGCGAACTGGGTGGGCCGGGGTTTCCATGAGATACAGGGCAGCTTATTTCATGTACCTAGCGGGCAGCCAAGAGGTGGAACGCCATGCTCTTGTAGACAAACGGGGTGGCTACAGCCTTGACTAGCTTTTTACGGGAGCCGAGGTCGAAGCCCTACCCTCCTCGGCTCCTGGCCACAAAAACTCAGGAAACGGCCTCCAAAAGCTGCCGCCTCTCGGGGGACAAAGGGACGTTAAAGGAAAACGCACCCAACAGCAACCAGTGGGTTACATGTCGGATTGTCTCCAAACTTTAAAGAATCCTTCCGAGTTGCTAAACCGTAAAGGTGAAGCCTCCCTTATCCAAACCACTTGGCACCAAAGTGTTGTGATTTTGGAATACAGGACCTTTTCTTGGAAAAGACCGAGGGCCCGAGAAACACACGAGCAAGAGCGCCACAGCTGCCGTCTCAAGGGCAGAAGCGGGCGGCTGGTGGCCAAAAGTTTTCATTTTTGGAGGTTTCCTGACTTTGGATTTCCAGATCGGGGGGCTCAATCTGTAATCCGTATCCCCTCAAACCTTTCAATTTCAGCACAGAGTCTCTAGAGCAGTGATTCTGCGGCCATCGGATGTAGGTAACTGGCAAGGATTTTTTCCAAGATGTCAGAGACTGGTGCTAAATTTTTGCCCATTGGGTACAACTTTCTTTCTTTCCTGGAAACTCACCAAAGACCAGCAGCTAATGGCTTGAGAACTGGAATCGGTCCAGGGGCCAGCACTTTGAGGAGCACGGCCTTACAGTTCAGACTAAAACCCGGAGTAGATTCACAGCCCCACTTTACATTAGAACCGCCACTGGAAGCAGAAACACGCAAACACTTTCTGCAGGCGCATCCAGGTGCGTTTTAATCTCACCTCCTGTTCTGCGTCCGAGGCGACCTCGCAGCGTTCCAGGTCCACGTTCTGAAGATCTGATCCAGCCTTCTTTTCACACACCGTTTTCACCAGTTCTACGGTCAAGGAGTATTTCGTTCCTGCCACTACCTAGGGAGGGGGAAAAAAGAGAGAAAAAGAGTGCTCACATAACGCCGTTGCTTTACTGAACATTTCACAGAGGCAAAAATGGAGACGGTACCCTGCCCCAAGGCGCTTACAAGACAAACTTCAACACGAATGCAGCAAAGCGTCTAACGAAGTTCTCTGTCGTTGAACAACACTAGAACGTGCTAGACGCCACGACAGCAGTTGAACAGAGGTAGAGACGGGAAACCAAGCAAGAAAAAAGTAATTTAGACCCACAGCTAACGGGGGAAATAAACTTTCAAACTGCCGGATGACTTCGACGTCTCGCTTGTATCCCGTGTTTCATCCACTAAGCTCACTGTTGGCTACGTGGCGCTCCCCCCTCTGCTTTCTTCCTCACAACAACCCTGCAAGGTAGGCCAGGCTGAGCTCACAGGGGTCTCATCTGGCCCTCAACCATCTCTATGTACTGTCAGTTCTGGAAGTCACCCTGAGTCCCAGCTCTAGGAAAAACTTTATTATTGTTGTTGTTGTTGTTGCTGTTATCACCCTGTTTTTTCCACACACACCCCCGAACTGGGACTCAAAGCAGCTCACACGTTTTTTAAAAAAATGCAATAAAGCACACGGAGAGTGAACATTCAGCCAGAGCTAAACTAATTACTATATTAAAACAATAACAGCTCAGTAAAGAATAAAAATGCAATTTTTTAAAAAATGACTGGAAGTTCTTATAAACAGCAATTAAAACAATACAGCACCTCCTAGCTGGTTAAAGAAACCAACGCAATAAAACATACCAAAAGGGAATATTAAACCAGAATTAAACTTGTCACTGTAGTAAAACAGTAACACTGCAGGAAAGAATAAAAATGGAACTCTAAAAAAAGGTGATGAAAAGCAGCTAAAGCAATACAGCAACTCGTTGTCAAGTCAAGCTATCGATACTGGAACAGCAACAGCAGACGTAAAGGCAGAATATTTAACTAGGAGGGAAAAACAGCATCTCTAGGCCACTTCCACGCTAGACCGTTATAGTGCTATTATTCCACTTTCAACCTCCTATGGAATCTGGTGGTTTGCAGTTTTTTTTGGGGGGGGGGGCTGTAGAATTCCCGGCCAGAGAGCTCTTTGGCCTCCGTAAACGCCAAACCCCAGACTTTCATAGGATGCTGGAAGTGGAATAACAGCGCTATAACAGCGTAGTGCGGAAACACCCTTAAACTCGGGACGTATTTATTTTTCAGAAGGCAGGTGGCTCCAGAGCCAAGGCGGCGAGGGTGCCCGCGCACCCCTCTCCCCCGGCACGCACGCCTTTCCAGGGGTCGGTCTGGATGGCCTCAGGGGCCCCCTTCCCACCCGGCGCCCCTACCTGGCTTTTCGCCTCCACGACGCGCGCCGCCCTGAAGAAGAAGCGGCTGTTGCTGGCGTTGTTGAAGGCCTCGACGGCGAAAGCGGCGGCTTCCTCCACGTCCGGGTCGGAGGGGGAGAGATCCTGCCAGCCCCCCACGAGGCGCGGCCGGGCGAGGGCGGCCGGCGGCAGGAGGGCGAGCAGCGCCCACGCGAGGCAGCAGCGCAGGGGGATCCGCCGGGGAGCTTCCATCGCTGGCCGGGGCGAGAATGGGGCGGTGCGCGCCCGGCCGCCGCGGGTATAGGGGGGCCGCCCCGGCCACGCCCCCCGCCCCGGCCACGCCCCTCAGGCACCGGGAGCCAATCCCGAGGGAGAAGTAAAGGCCGGCGGCCACGCCCCCTTGCGAAAGGGCCACGCCCAGTGGAAGCGCCCGCTGGGAATGGACAGGTAAAAGGGCGCGGTGACCGTTCTCACATACGGGGGGCCCATGGCCAGGGGAAGTGCCACCCGGGAACGGACAGGCGAAGGCCCAGCGGACACACCTGCTTTGCTAAAGGGCCACGGCCACTGGAAATGCCACCTGGGAATGGACAGGTAAAGACTCAGCGGCCACACCTGCTTTGCTAAAGGGCCACGGGCACTGGAAGTGCCACCTGGGAATGGACAGGTGAAAGGGCCCGGTGACCATTCTCACATACCGAGGGCCCATGCCCACGGGAAGTGCCACCGGGGAACGGACAGGCGAAGGCCCAGCGGACACACCTGCTTTGCTAAATGGCCACGGCCACTGGAAGTGCCACCTGGGAATGGACAGGTGAAAGGGCGCGGTGACCGTTCTCACATACCGGGGGCCCATGGCCAGGGGAAGTGCCACCCGGGAACGGACAGGCGAAGGCCCAGCGGACACACCCACTTACTCAGGGGCTACGCCCACTGGAAATGCCACCTGGGAATGGACAGGTAAAGACTCAGCGGCCACACCTGCTTTGCTAAAGGGCCACGGCCACTGGAAATGCCACCTGGGAATGGACAGGTAAAAGGACCCGGTGACCATTCTCCCATACCGAGGGCCCATGCCCACGGGAAGCGCCATGATACAACTTTTGATAAAATGCTATACATGGAGTTACCCATTGACTATGATGACTGGCATAGGTAATCAGCCTGTACCAACTTTTACAAAGATCATCTATAAATTTTTCTTAAAATGTCTCATCTCCGCAAGGCAGATACCATGAGCAAAATGTGGTTCTATTTGTTTTCTCTCCAGAGCTATAGCAATTTCCGTTCTAGCCACCGGCTTTCTTGCTGGCTGTCAATAGAGATTAAAAGCTGTATTCAGAAGGTGAGTCGATAGTATCAAGCCCTAACGAGACTTACTAAGTCCCCTTACAATATGTTACAACCATTCCGCAAATTGCTACGGTTTGCTAGAATTGCATTGCCGTCGCATATGTTTAAAGGTGCCTAATTCAACACAGCCCCCAGCACTTTGCCTTGGAAGCATCAGTGTGTGCCACTGATTTGCAACGGAGGCCGCAAAGGGAGGAACCTGGCAAGTCTGGCCAAAGGCAACCAATCATAGTTCCAGAAATGCTGCAGAGGGGCAGGGCCCGCAGGGAGGAAATGCTACAAAACCTGAGGCTTGTTTCCGGTGGAAGGCGGAGAGGGAAAAGCTGGCACAAGGACAGGGAACTGATGGAATACAGACAGGAGAGTCAGACAGAGGGAAGGACTGACTGATTTTTGGGGAGCTATGAATGATTGAGAAGTTCAAGGGTTAATGTGTTATTTTCTGTGTCTTAATAAACTTCCACTTGTTATTCTTTGTTTAAACTGTCTCTATCGAGCTTCAGAGTCAGGTCACACAAGACCACAAAACAACGCAGCCGCTGGTCCACGATGGGGCAGGGGGTCACCGTGAAGCCCAAGTGCCCAATCCAAGAAGGGATTAAGGGAGGAAACCGGGTAAAGTGAGTGACAGGAACCCAGGATTCAAACAGTGGCGTCAAGCCTGGCACAGGGTACCAAGTAAAGTAAACATGATCGGCGAAGACTTTTACTTTCGCACCGCTTCCTCTTCCTTTCGCAAACACGGATTTGGGCACAGGTGATCTCCATATCTGAGACCACTGATCCTCTGTTATGGAACTTGTCAACCACTTACCTGCTCTGTTTGGCACAAGTCCTCCGATCGTTTGCATTGCTTATCCAATCTAAACATTGGAAAGAACTTCCTGATAGCATCAACTATCCCAGAAAGTAATGCACTTTCATTCTTTGGATGTCCTTAGACAGAGGTTGGACGGCCATCTCTTAGGAGCGCTCTAGCTGTGGATCGCTGAGGGGCACGAGGCCGGCCCTGGATAAATTTGTAAACTCTTTCTAATGATCTGCTCTACACCTGGCATTCCACTGTATCTTTTCCAGATTGTCCGCTGCCTTCTGAGTATGCCTTGAAATTGTGCAAGAAGTCCCAACATTTGATTGGCGTGCAACAAGATAACAGTTTAGATGGTCTGGGCTCTGAGGGGAAGGGAAAGGAGAGTTCATGCCATCTGTGACCTCACCTTCCTTTCCTTCCCCACCGAGCCAATATATCCCAACACACGACAATGCAGTAGTTAGTTAATTTCATGTACCATCCCTTCCTTGCTGCTAGAAAGTAAAAGAGGGTTGGGAGTCTTATTATCAGTTTTGGTTCACAGATACTCTCATGTTTCCACCCTCTACTCTTGGAGATTAAATTTAATCCAAGCAAAACTAATGAGGAAAAATAACCCTGCCCAAACCATCAAGCCACTTCATTGCAAACAAAATTGGTATTATAGAAACTGCTACTCTGTTAACCCCCCCCCCCGCCCAAAATCTAAGTTTGAGTACGGCTACACTAACCAATTCCTATTTTTTTTCACCATTCTGGGCTTCTGATCTAAAAACAACAGATCTGTGATGACTTTGCAATAGAAAACAAAAATAAAGCTTTGCAATGGGGTAACTGTGGCCCCCTACATTTCTAGACTACAGTTCCCATCATCCTTCAGCACTGGCTATGCAAGAGGTTGAAAAAAACACTGGAGGGCCATAACCATCTACCCCTGATTTAAGGCAAATCGGCTTATTTATAGCACCTTTGCGGCCACATGAGTTCCTTAGAACTTTTTTTTTAAAAGAACCAGAAGAACAAAAGGAGAAATCTTTTTATTGCCAAGAAACAAATCAGAGATGAAGCAAGACGACTTGGGGGACTGATTCTGTATTCACAGGCAAGGAAACGGCAAAGTGTAGACCATGTTTGGGGGCTCGGTAGTTAATGCCATCTATGCACGGAAAGGCAGCTACTGTGCACGTGCGTCTCTTTTCGGGTGGGCTGCAGAGGGGTATCTCCTAGCTGTTGGTACCCATCGGAAACCTCTCCCCACCCAAGAGGGAATACCCTTTCTGCTTACCAGTGGGAAGGCAATTCAGATGATGCATAAGCAGCTGGCCTGGGCTCCAAGGGGAAGAGAAAGGAGAGCGCACTCCATCTGTGAGCTTAACCTTCACTTCCTTCCCCACTGAGCTGAGACCTGCTGCCGATTTTTCGTCTGAACTGCCTCTCCTCTCCCTACCAGAAAGCAACAGCAATAGGGGTTTCTTGTGGGGTCTTAAACAGCTGCCAGGCTGGAGGAAGATGTGGAAATCTGTGGCGAAGCATTGCACTCCACCTGCTTGATGTAGTATCTGAGCTATGGTTTAATTTTAGAAACCTGGAAAAATGCAATTTCAGCACTAACAGCAGCCAGAACCAAATTGCGTAGCTCAGCAGCCATGCTGGTGGAATTAAATGGGACACTTTTACGCCTCCTCCTGTGGATTATGATTTTGGGGTGCATAAGGGATTGCAGAAAAGAGGAGAAAGGGAACGATCCATCAGAGTACTTCTAGGGTGCGATTGGAGTATTTATGCAGAAGGAAGCCCCAGAATGCCCCCTGAGTGTGAATTCTGGAAACAGCAGCTGCTGGACTACATTAGCAGCAGTTTGTTCAGCAGTATTAGCAAGCAGGTTGAAGCAGGTCCATCTTGGCCGTTGCAAGCTGGGATGCTTAGGAAGACGCCGCTTTGCAGCTCACGCGCAGCAACTGCGTGTCGCTCAACCAAGGACGGCTCCAGACCTGGAATATGCAGATTTGCTTCTGAAAGGGATGCAAAAAAAGAGAAGAAAAATAATCCAGACAGTTAGAACCAAGGGAGCAAATCCATCACTTGCGCTTACATTAACCGGGAATTCTGGAGTGTATCAAACAAAAAAGAAAAGAAAAATCGCAGCAGTGTTGACAACTAGAATAGCAACAGACCTGTTACAGTATCCCACAATAACACTGACAATAAAACTAACAAAGTAGCTCACCCGCTAATACGAATTGAACTGAGATAAAACACCTAACTAAAACTGGTTCCCACCCCAGTAGCATGCAGCTAATAATCACGTAATATTACTCCTGTTCATTCTATGCAAAGATAATATGCTATTTTAAAAATAGCCGTTTAAACCTATCGTATTAAGAACAAATGATACCCAGAATCCACTTAACACTTCTATAAAACTCTTAATTATGACAACAAAAGAGACTCTAAAACTGGGAGGCAACCTCAGGTTTAGAAACGACCGCTTATGGGAAATGTGGCTTCCCCGCAACCTTGAGCTTTGCGAACGCCTTCTAAAGGAAAAGAATTTCCCAAATCAGGGCATTCTTCGTAAGCAGAAGAGGTCAAGGGATTTCTGCTTACACCACAATTTTGGGTCACCTTTAAGCACAGGAAGGATCACAGCCCAAAACATTCTCGCCAAGACACACTCAGGGCTTATGCAAGCCTCTGGATGTATTTTGAGAGCCAGCTGCCAGCTTAAACAGGTCTACGCAGCCAGGCAGTGGCTCCCCTGTGAGACACGTCCCCGTCACACGGCAGGTGCCAACTTGGCATCCCCGGGTCACACGGAAACTCAAAAAAGGGACACATTTTGAACTCTGTAACAACAATTTTGTTATTTTTACGTTGGGCTGTGTAAATGTCAGAGGATTTATGTGAAGGACGCAACTAGATGTTTTAAGACCAGGTATGAAGGAGAAGCTTTGTAAGATAAACAAGAGTGGCGAGCCGCTTCCGGGCTTTTGGAAAGGGCCTGCAGCAAACAAGAAGGTGACTTCTACTGACAAGAGGGGTCTGTTGAAAAAAGGAAGCAGGGTGGATCATAAATTAAAATATTCAGCCCCTACAAGCTAAAGAGGATGACTTATCTCTTGTTTGTATAACCTTTCAGGGAGCCCCTTTTGCAAAGACATATCCGTACAGCCTTGACTGTGACTGTTCTGTGTCTTCAAGTTGCTTCCAACTTATGGTGAAACTCCCATAGGATTTTTTGGGGCTGAGAGTGTGTGATGTGCCCAAGGTCACCCAGGGAGTGTCCATGGGCAAGCAAGGAACTGAACCCTGATCTCCTGGGTCACAGTCCAATGCTCAAACCACTATGCAGTGCTGCCTCTCCCCTTGGGCATTACCTTTGTGTTTTCTACCCTTTACGAGATATAGAGAAAACTTCTGCCTTTACTCACACGCTTTCATTCTATCGGTTCTGGGTATTCCCGCTCAGGAATTTCAGGGGTTTTGATAAGTGGAGATGTATAGACTATGAGCAGCGCTGACTGCGCCCAAGCAACATGGTGAGAGACAGTCACCCACTCTGTGTTTTAGTCAGAACTTTAAACAGCGCCGTTCAAAGTGCTGAACCTATTTTGAGGCTAAGCCTTGGAGAAGCCCTGAAAAGTGCGGCTGAAAATCCCAAGCGGATTCGACACCCCACTGACATGGAGCCCACCAGCTGCCGGTGATACCGCATGGCCAGGGGAAGTGCCACCCGGGAACGGACAGGCGAAGGCCCAGCGGACACACCCACTTACTCAGGGGCCACGCCCACTGGAAATGCCACCTGGGAATGGAGAGGTAAGGGCCCAGTGGCCACGATCACTGGAAATGCCACCTGGGAATGGACAGGTAAAAGGGCCCCGTGACCATTCTCCCATACCGAGGGCCCATGCCCACGGGAAGCGCCATGATACAACTTTTGATAAAATGCTATACATGGAGTTACCCATTGACTATGATGACTGGCATAAGTAATCAACCTGTACCAACTTTTCCAAAGATCATCTATAAATTTTTCTTAAAACGTCTCATCTGCCCAAGGCAGATACCATGAGCAAAATGTGGTTCTATTTGTTTTCTCTCCAGAGCTATAGCAATTTCCGTTCTAGCCACCGGCTTTCTTGCTGGCTGTCAATAGAGATTAAAAGCTGTATTCAGAAGGTGAGTCGATAGTATCAAGCCATAACGAGACTTACTAAGTCCCATTACAATTTGTTAGAACCATTCCGCAAATTGCTACGGTTTGCTAGAATTGCATTGCCGTCACATATGTTTAAAGGTGCCTAATTCAACACAGCCTCCAGCACTTTGCATTGGAAGCATCACTGTGTGCAAGTGATTTGCAACGGAGGCCGCAAAGGGAGGAACCTGGCAAGTCTGGCCAAAGGCAACCAATCATAGTTCCAGAAATGCTGCAGAGGGGCAGGGCCCGCAGGGAGGAAATGCTACAAAACCTGAGGCTTGTTTCCGATGGAAGGTGGAGAGGGAAAAGCTGGCACAAGGACAGGGAACTGATGGAATACAGACAGGAGAGTCAGACAGAGGGAAGGACTGACTGATTTTTGGGGAGCTATGAATGATTGAGAAGTTCAAGGCTTAATGTGTTATTTTCTGTGTCTTAATAAACTTCCACTTGTTACTCTTTGTTTAAACTGTCTCTATCGAGCTTCAGAGTCAGGTCACACAAGCCCACAAAACAACACAGCCGCTGGTCCACAACGGGGCAGGGGGTCACCGTGAAGCCCAAGTGCCCAATCCAAGAAGGGATTGAGGGGGGAAACCGGGTAAAGTGAGTGACAGGAACCCAGGATTCAAACGGTGGCGTCAAGCCTGGCACAGGGTAACAAGTAGAGTAAACATGATCGGCGAAGCCTTTTACTTTCGCACCGCTTCCTCTTCCTTTAGCAAACACGGATTTGGGCACAGGTGATCTCCACATTTGAGACCACTGATCCTCTGTTATGGAACTTGTCAACCACTTATCTGCTCTGTTTGGCACAAGTTCTCCGATCGTTTGCATTGCTTATCTAATCTAAACATTGGAAAGAACTTCCTGATAGCATCAACTACCCCAGAAAGTAATGCACTTTCATTCTTTGGATGTCCTTAGACAGAGGTTGGACGGCCATCTCTTAGGAGCGCTCTAGCTGTGGATCGCTGAGGGGCACGAGGCCGGCCCTGGATAAATTTGTAAACTCTTTCTAATGATCTGCTCTACACCTGGCATTCCACTGTATCTTTTCCAGATTGTCCGCTGCCTTCTGAGTATGCCTTGAAATTGTGCAAGAAGTCCCAACATTTGATTGGCGTGCAACAAGATAACAGTTTAGATGGTCTGGGCTCTGAGGGGAAGGGAAAGGAGAGTTCATGCCATCTGTGACCGCACCTTCCTTTCCTTCCCCACCGAGCCAATATATCCCAACACACGACAATGCAGTAGTTAGTTAATTTCATGTACCATCCCTTCCTTGCTGCTAGAAAGTAAAAGAGGGTTGGGAGTCTTATTATCAGTTTTGGTTCACAGATACTCTCATGTTTCCACCCTCTACTCTTGGAGATTAAATTTAATCCAAGCAAAACTAATGAGGAAAAATAACCCTGCCCAAACCATCAAGCCACTTCCTTGCAAACAAAATTGGTATTATAGAAACTGCTACTCTGGTAAAAAAAATAAAGCCCCCCCCCCCCAAAACTAAGTTTGAGTACGGCTACATTAACCAATTCCTAATTTTTTTCACCATTCTGGGCTTCTGATCTAAAAACAACAGATCTGTGATGACTTTGCAATAGAAAACAAAAATAAAGCTTTGCAATGGGGTAACTGTGGCCCTCTACATTTCTAGACTACAGTTCCCATCATCCTTCAGCACTGGCTATGCAAGAGGTTGAAAAAAAACACTGGAGGGCCATAACCATCTACCCCTGATTTAAGGCAGATCGGCTTATTTATAGGACCTTTGTAGCCACATGAGTTCCTTAGAACTTTTTTTTTAAAAGAACCAGAACAAAAAAAGGAGAAATCTTTTTATTGCCAAGAAACAAATCAGAGACGAAGCAAGACGACTTGGGGGACTGATTCTGTATTCACAGGCAAGGAAACGGCAAAGTGTAGACCATGTTTGGGGGCTCGGTAGGTAATGCCATCTGTGCACGGAAAGGCAGCTACTGTGCACGTGCGTCTCTTTTCGGGTGGGCTGCAGAGGGGTATTTCCTAGCTGTTGGTACCCATCCAAAACCTCTCCCCACCCAAGAGGGAATACCCTTTCTGCTTAGCAGTGGGAAGGCAATTCAGATGATGCATATGCAGCTGGCCTGGGCTCCAAGGGGAAGAGAAAGGAGAGCGCACTCCATCTGTGAGCTTAACCTTCACTTCCTTCCCCACTGAGCTGAGACCTGCTGCCGATTTTTCGTCTGAACTGCCTCTCCCCTCCCTACCAGAAAGCAACAGCAATAGGGATTTCTTGTGGGGTCTTAAACAGCTGCCAGGCTGGAGGAAGATGTGGAAATCTGTGGCGAAGCATTGCACTCCACCTGCTTGATGTACTATCTGAGCTATGGTTTAATTTTAGAAACCTAGAAAAATGCAATTTCAGCACTAACAGCAGCCAGAACCAAATTGCGTAGCTCAGCAGCCATGCTGGTGGAATTAAATGGGACACTTTTACGCCTCCTCCTGTGGATTATGATTTTGGGGTGCATAAGGGATTGCACAAAAGAGGAGAAAGGGAACGATCCATCAGAGTACTTCTAGGGTGCGATTGGAGTATTTACGCAGAAGGAAGCCCCAGAATGCCACCTGAGTGTGAATTCTGGAAACAGCAGCTGCTGGACTACATCAGCAGCAGTTTGTTCAGCAGTATTAGCAAGCAGGTTGAAGCAGGTCCATCTTGGCCGTTGCAAGCTGGGATGCTTAGGAAGACGCCGCTTTGCAGCTCACGCGCAGCAACTGCATGTCGCTCAACCAAGGACGGCTCCAGACCTGGAATATGCAGATTTGCTTCTGAAAGGGATGCAAAAAAAGAGAAGAAAAATAATTCAGACAGTTAGAACCAAGGGAGCAAATCCATCACTTGCGCTTACATTAACCGGGAATTCTGGAGTGTTTCAAACAAGAAAGAAAAGAAAAATCGCAGCAGTGTTGACAACTAGAATAGCAACAGACCTGTTACAGTATCCCACAATAACACTGACAATAAAACTAACAAAGTAGCTCACCCGCTAATACGAATTGAACTGAGATAAAACACCTAACTAAAACTGGTTCCCACCCCGGTAGCATGCAGCTAATAATCACGTAATACTACTCCTGTTCATTCTATGCAAAGATAATATGCTATTTTAAAAATAGCCGTTTAAACCTATCGTATTAAGAACAAATGATACCCAGAATCCACTTAACACTTCTATAAAACTCTTAATTATGACAACAAAAGATGCTCTAAAACTGGGAGGCAACCTCAGGTTTAGAAACGGCCGCTTATGGGAAATGTGGCTTCCCCGCAACCTTGAGCTTTGCGAACGCCTTCTAAAGGAAAAGAATTTCCCAAATCAGGGCATTCTTCGTAAGCAGAAGAGGTCAAGGGATTTCTGCTTACACCACAATTTTGGGTCACCTTTAAGCACAGGAAGGATCACAGCCCAGAACATTCTCGCCAAGACACACTCAGGGCTTGTGCAAGCCTCTGGATGTATTTTGAGAGCAAGCTGCCAGCTTAAACAGGTCTACGCAGCCAGGCAGTGGCTCCCCTGTGAGACACGTCCCCGTCACACGGCAGGTGCCAACTTGGCATCTCCGGGTCACACGGAAGCTCAAAAAAGGGACACATTCTGAACTCTGTAACAACAATTTTGGTATTTTTATGTTGGACTGTGTAAATGTCAGAGGATTTATGTGAAGGACACAACTAGATGTTTTAAGACCAGGTATGAAGGAGAAGCTTTGTAAGATAAACAAGAGTGGCGAGCCGCTTCCGGGCTTTTGGAAAGGGCCTGCAGCAAACAAGAAGGTGACTTCTACTGACAAGAGGGGTCTGTTGAAAAAAGGAAGCAGGGTGGATCATAAATTAAAATATTCAGCCCCTACAAGCTAAAGAGGATGACTTATCTCTTGTTTGTATAACCTTTCAGGGAGCCCCTTTTGCAAAGACATATCCGTACAGCCTTGACTGTGACTGTTCTGTGTCTTCAAGTTGCTTCCAACTTATGGTGAAACTCCCATAGGATTTTTTGGGGCTGAGAGTGTGTGATGTGCCCAAGGCCACCCAGGGAGTGTCCATGGGCAAGCAAGGAACTGAACCCTGATCTCCTGGGTCATAGTCCAGTGCTCAAACCACTATGCAATGCTGCCTCTCCCCTTGGACATTGCCTTTGTGTTTTCTACCCTTTACGAGATATAGAGAAAACTTCTGCCTTTACTCACACGCTTTCATTCTGTCGGTTCTGGGTTTTCCCGCTCAGGAATTTCAGGGGTTTTGATAAGTGGAGATGTATAGACTATGAGCAGCGCTGACTGCGCCCAAGCAACATGGTGAGAGACAGTCACCCACTCTGTGTTTTAGTCAGAACTTTAAACGGCACCGTTCAAAGTGCTGAACCTATTTTGAGGCTAAGCCTTGGAGAAGTCCTGAAAAGTGCGGCTGAAAATCCCAAGCGGATTCGACACCCCACTGACATGGAGCCCACCAGCTGCCGGTGGTACCGCAGCTCTCAGAAACTCCATCCAGCAAGGTCAAGGATCATGGGAGCTGCCATCCAAAAGAAACATCCAGAAGGCTCCAAGTTTGCCCGCAAGTTGGCAAAGGCAGAAGCGAACTGGGTGGGCCGGGGTTTCCATGAGATACAGGGCAGCTTATTTCATGTACCTAGCGGGCAGCCAAGAGGTGGAGCGCCATGCTCTTGTAGACAAACGGGGTGGCTACAGCCTTGACTAGCTTTTTACGGGAGCCGAGGTCGAAGCCCTACCCTCCTCGGCTCCTGGCCACAAAAACTCAGGAAACGGCCTCCAAAAGCTCCCGCCTCTCGGGGGACAAAGGGACGTTAAAGGAAAACGCACCCAACAGCAACCAGTGGGTTACATGTCGGATTGTCTCCAAACTTTAAAGAATCCTTCTGAGTCGCTAAACCGTAAAGGTGAAGCCTCCCTTATCCAAACCACTTGGCACCAAAGTGTTGTGATTTTGGAATACTGGACCTTTTCTTGGAAAAGACCGAGGGCCCGAGAAACACACGAGCAAGAGCGCCACAGCTGCCGTCTCAAGGGCAGAAGCGGGCGGCTGGTGGCCAAAAGTTTTCATTTTTGGAGGTCTTCTGACTTTGGATTTCCAGATCGGGGGGGCTCAATCTGTAATCCGTATCCCCTCAAACCTTTCAATTTCAGCACAGAGTCTCTAGAGCAGTGATTCTGCGGCCATCGGATGTAGGTAACTGGCAAGGATTTTTTCCAAGATGTCAGAGACTGGTGCTAAATTTTTGCCCATTGGGTACAACTTTCTTTCTTTCCTGGAAACTCACCAAAGACCAGCAGCTAATGGCTTGAGAACTGGAATCGGTCCAGGGGCCAGCACTTTGAGGAGCACGGCCTTACAGTTCAGACTAAAACCCGGAGTAGATTCACAGCCCCACTTTACATTAGAACCGCCACTGGAAGCAGAAACACGCAAACACTTTCTGCACGCGCATCCAGGTGCGTTTTAATCTCACCTCCTGTTCTGCGTCCGAGGCGACCTCGCAGCGTTCCAGGTCCACGTTCTGAAGATCTGATCCAGCCTTCTTTTCACACACCGTTTTCACCAGTTCTACGGTCAAGGAGTATTTCGTTCCTGCCACTACCTAGGGAGGGGGAAAAAAGAGAGAAAAAGAGTGCTCACATAACGCTGTTGCTTTACTGAACATTTCACAGAGGCAAAAATGGAGACGGTACCCTGCCCCAAGGCGCTTACAAGACAAACTTCAACACGAATGCAGCAAAGCGTCTAACGAAGTTCTCTGTCGTTGAACAACACTAGAACGTGCTAGACGCCACGACAGCAGTTGAACAGAGGTAGAGACGGGAAACCAAGCAAGAAAAAAGTAATTTAGACCCACAGCTAACGGGGGAAATAAACTTTCAAACTGCCGGATGACTTCGACGTCTCGCTTGTATCCCGTGTTTCATCCACTAAGCTCACTGTTGGCTACGTGGCGCTCCCCCCTCTGCTTTCTTCCTCACAACAACCCTGCAAGGTAGGCCAGGCTGAGCTCACAGGGGTCTCATCTGGCCCTCAACCATCTCTATGTACTGTCAGTTCTGGAAGTCACCCTGAGTCCCAGCTCTAGGAAAAACTTTATTATTGTTGTTGTTGTTGTTGCTGTTATCACCCTGTTTTTTCCACACACACCCCCGAACTGGGACTCAAAGCAGCTCACACGTTTTTTAAAAAAATGCAATAAAGCACACGGAGAGTGAACATTCAGCCAGAGCTAAACTAATTACTATATTAAAACAATAACAGCTCAGTAAAGAATAAAAATGCAATTTTTTAAAAAATGACTGGAAGTTCTTATAAACAGCAATTAAAACAATACAGCACCTCCTAGCTGGTTAAAGAAACCAACGCAATAAAACATACCAAAAGGGAATATTAAACCAGAATTAAACTTGTCACTGTAGTAAAACAGTAACACTGCAGGAAAGAATAAAAATGGAACTCTAAAAAAAGGTGATGAAAAGCAGCTAAAGCAATACAGCAACTCGTTGTCAAGTCAAGCTATCGATACTGGAACAGCAACAGCAGACGTAAAGGCAGAATATTTAACTAGGAGGGAAAAACAGCATCTTTGGGCCACTTCCACGCTAGACCGTTATAGTGCTATTATTCCACTTTCAACCTCCTATGGAATCTGGTGGTTTGCAGTTTTTTGGGGGGGGGGGCTGTAGAATTCCCGGCCAGAGAGCTCTTTGGCCTCCGTAAACGCCAAACCCCAGACTTTCATAGGATGCTGGAAGTGGAATAACAGCGCTATAACAGCGTAGTGCGGAAACACCCTTAAACTCGGGACGTATTTATTTTTCAGAAGGCAGGTGGCTCCAGAGCCAAGGCGGCGAGGGTGCCCGCGCACCCCTCTCCCCCGGCACGCACGCCTTTCCAGGGGTCGGTCTGGATGGCCTCAGGGGCCCCCTTCCCACCCGGCGCCCCTACCTGGCTTTTCGCCTCCACGACGCGCGCCGCCCTGAAGAAGAAGCGGCTGTTGCTGGCGTTGTTGAAGGCCTCGACGGCGAAAGCGGCGGCTTCCTCCACGTCCGGGTCGGAGGGGGAGAGATCCTGCCAGCCCCCCACGAGGCGCGGCCGGGCGAGGGCGGCCGGCGGCAGGAGGGCGAGCAGCGCCCACGCGAGGCAGCAGCGCAGGGGGATCCGCCGGGGAGCTTCCATCGCTGGCCGGGGCGAGAATGGGGCGGTGCGCGCCCGGCCGCCGCGGGTATAGGGGGGCCGCCCCGGCCACGCCCCCGCCCCGGCCACGCCCCCCTCAGGCACCGGGAGCCAATCCCGAGGGAGAAGTAAAGGCCGGCGGCCACGCCCCCTTGCGAAAGGGCCACGCCCAGTGGAAGCGCCCGCTGGGAATGGACAGGTAAAAGGGCGCGGTGACCGTTCTCACATACGGGGGGCCCATGGCCAGGGGAAGTGCCACCCGGGAACGGACAGGCGAAGGCCCAGCGGACACACCTGCTTTGCTAAAGGGCCACGGCCACTGGAAATGCCACCTGGGAATGGACAGGTAAAGACTCAGCGGCCACACCTGCTTTGCTAAAGGGCCACGGGCACTGGAAGTGCCACCTGGGAATGGACAGGTGAAAGGGCCCGGTGACCATTCTCACATACCGAGGGCCCATGCCCACGGGAAGTGCCACCGGGGAACGGACAGGCGAAGGCCCAGCGGACACACCTGCTTTGCTAAATGGCCACGGCCACTGGAAGTGCCACCTGGGAATGGACAGGTGAAAGGGCGCGGTGACCGTTCTCACATACCGGGGGCCCATGGCCAGGGGAAGTGCCACCCGGGAACGGACAGGCGAAGGCCCAGCGGACACACCCACTTACTCAGGGGCTACGCCCACTGGAAATGCCACCTGGGAATGGACAGGTAAAGACTCAGCGGCCACACCTGCTTTGCTAAAGGGCCACGGCCACTGGAAATGCCACCTGGGAATGGACAGGTAAAAGGACCCGGTGACCATTCTCCCATACCGAGGGCCCATGCCCACGGGAAGCGCCATGATACAACTTTTGATAAAATGCTATACATGGAGTTACCCATTGACTATGATGACTGGCATAGGTAATCAGCCTGTACCAACTTTTACAAAGATCATCTATAAATTTTTGTTAAAACGTCTCATCTGCCCAAGGCAGATACCATGAGCAAAATGTGGTTCTATTTGTTTTCTCTCCAGAGCTATAGCAATTTCCGTTCTAGCCACCGGCTTTCTTGCTGGCTGTCAATAGAGATTAAAAGCTGTATTCAGAAGGTGAGTCGATAGTATCAAGCCATAACGAGACTTACTAAGTCCCCTTACAATTTGTTAGAACCATTCCGCAAATTGCTACGGTTTGCTAGAATTGCATTGCCGTCGCATATGTTTAAAGGTGCCTAATTCAACACAGCCCCCAGCACTTTGCCTTGGAAGCATCAGTGTGTGCCACTGATTTGCAACGGAGGCCGCAAAGGGAGGAACCTGGCAAGTCTGGCCAAAGGCAACCAATCATAGTTCCAGAAATGCTGCAGAGGGGCAGGGCCCGCAGGGAGGAAATGCTACAAAACCTGAGGCTTGTTTCCGGTGGAAGGCGGAGAGGGAAAAGCTGGCACAAGGACAGGGAACTGATGGAATACAGACAGGAGAGTCAGACAGAGGGAAGGACTGACTGATTTTTGGGGAGCTATGAATGATTGAGAAGTTCAAGGGTTAATGTGTTATTTTCTGTGTCTTAATAAACTTCCACTTGTTATTCTTTGTTTAAACTGTCTCTATCGAGCTTCAGAGTCAGGTCACACAAGACCACAAAACAACGCAGCCGCTGGTCCACGATGGGGCAGGGGGTCACCGTGAAGCCCAAGTGCCCAATCCAAGAAGGGATTGAGGGAGGAAACCGGGCAAAGTGAGTGACAGGAACCCAGGATTCAAACAGTGGCGTCAAGCCTGGCACAGGGTACCAAGTAAAGTAAACATGATCGGCGAAGACTTTTACTTTCGCACCGCTTCCTCTTCCTTTCGCAAACACGGATTTGGGCACAGGTGATCTCCATATCTGAGACCACTGATCCTCTGTTATGGAACTTGTCAACCACTTACCTGCTCTGTTTAGCACAAGTCCTCCGATCGTTTGCATTGCTTATCCAATCTAAACATTGGAAAGAACTTCCTGATAGCATCAACTATCCCAGAAAGTAATGCACTTTCATTCTTTGGATGTCCTTAGACAGAGGTTGGACGGCCATCTCTTAGGAGCGCTCTAGCTGTGGATCGCTGAGGGGCACGAGGCCGGCCCTGGATAAATTTGTAAACTCTTTCTAATGATCTGCTCTACACCTGGCATTCCACTGTATCTTTTCCAGATTGTCCGCTGCCTTCTGAGTATGCCTTGAAATTGTGCAAGAAGTCCCAACATTTGATTGGCGTGCAACAAGATAACAGTTTAGATGGTCTGGGCTCTGAGGGGAAGGGAAAGGAGAGTTCATGCCATCTGTGACCGCACCTTCCTTTCCTTCCCCACCGAGCCAATATATCCCAACACACGACAATGCAGTAGTTAGTTAATTTCGTGTACCATCCCTTCCTTGCTGCTAGAAAGTAAAAGAGGGTTGGGAGTCTTATTATCAGTTTTGGTTCACAGATACTCTCATGTTTCCACCCTCTACTCTTGGAGATTAAATTTAATCCAAGCAAAACTAATGAGGAAAAATAACCCTGCCCAAACCATCAAGCCACTTCATTGCAAACAAAATTGGTATTATAGAAACTGCTACTCTGTTAACCCCCCCCCCGCCCAAAATCTAAGTTTGAGTACGGCTACACTAACCAATTCCTAATTTTTTTCACCATTCTGGGCTTCTGATCTAAAAACAACAGGTCTGTGATGAGTCTGCAATAGAAAACAAAAATAAAGCTTTGCAATGGGGTAACTGTGGCCCTCTACATTTCTAGACTACAGTTCCCATCATCCTTCAGCACTGGCTATGCAAGAGGTTGAAAAAAACACTGGAGGGCCATAACCATCTCCCCTGATTTAAGGCAAATCGGCTTATTTATAGGACCTTTGTAGCCACATGAGTTCCTTAGAACTTTTTTTTTTTAAAGAACCAGAAGAACAAAAGGAGAAATCTTTTTATTGCCAAGAAACAAATCAGAGACGAAGCAAGACGACTTGGGGGACTGATTCTGTATTCACAGGCAAGGAAACGGCAAAGTGTAGGCCATGTTTGGGGGCTCGGTAGTTAATGCCATCTATGCACGGAAAGGCAGCTACTGTGCACGTGCGTCTCTTTTCGGGTGGGCTGCAGAGGGGTATTTCCTAGCTGTTGGTACCCATCCAAAACCTCTCCCCACTCAAGAGGGAATACCCTTTCTGCTTAGCAGTGGGAAGGCAATTCAGATGATGCATATGCAGCTGGCCTGGGCTCCAAGGGGAAGAGAAAGGAGAGCGCACTCCATCTGTGAGCTTAACCTTCACTTCCTTCCCCACTGAGCTGAGACCTGCTGCCGATTTTTCGTCTGAACTGCCTCTCCCCTCCGTACCAGAAAGCAACAGCAATAGGGATTTCTTGTGGGGTCTTAAACAGCTGCCAGGCTGGAGGAAGATGTGGAAATCTGTGGCGAAGCATTGCACTCCACCTGCTTGATGTACTATCTGAGCTATGGTTTAATTTTAGAAACCTAGAAAAATGCAATTTCAGCACTAACAGCAGCCAGAACCAAATTGCGTAGCTCAGCAGCCATGCTGGTGGAATTAAATGGGACACTTTTACGCCTCCTCCTGTGGATTATGATTTTGGGGTGCATAAGGGATTGCACAAAAGAGGAGAAAGGGAACGATCCATCAGAGTATTTCTAGGGTGCAACTGGAGTATTTACGCAGAAGGAAGCCCCAGAATGCCCCCTGAGTGTGAATTCTGGAAACAGCAGCTGCTGGACTACATCAGCAGCAGTTTTTTCAGCAGTATTAGCAAGCAGGTTGAAGCAGGTCCATCTTGGCCGTTGCAAGCTGGGATGCTTAGGAAGACGCCGCTTTGCAGCTCATGTGCAGCAACTGCGTGTCGCTCAACCAAGGACGGCTCCAGACCTGGAATATGCAGATTTGCTTCTGAAAGGGATGCAAAAAAAGAGAAGAAAAATAATCCAGACAGTTAGAACCAAGGGAGCAAATCCATCACTTGCGCTTACATTAACCGGGAATTCTGGAGTGTATCAAACAAAAAAGAAAAGAAAAATCGCAGCAGTGTTGACAACTAGAATAGCAACAGACCTGTTACAGTATCCCACAATAACACTGACAATAAAACTAACAAAGTAGCTCACCCGCTAATACGAATTGAACTAAGATAAAACACCTAACTAAAACTGGTTCCCACCCCAGTAGCATGCAGCTAATAATCACGTAATATTACTCCTGTTCATTCTATGCAAAGATAATATGCTATTTTAAAAATAGCCGTTTAAACCTATCGTATTAAGAACAAATGATACCCAGGATCCACTTAACACTTCTATAAAACTCTTAATTATGACAACAAAAGATGCTCTAAAACTGGGAGGCAACCTCAGGTTTAGAAACGGCCGCTTATGGGAAATGTGGCTTCCCCGCAACCTTGAGCTTTGCGAACGCCTTTTAAAGGAAAAGAATTTCCCAAATCAGGGCATTCTTCGTAAGCAGAAGAGGTCAAGGGATTTCTGCTTACACCACAATTTTGGGAAGACATACGGGCACACTGGTGGGAAAAATCACATGGCAAGCCACAGGCATCCTTCTGACTACCCCGTAAGGCCTCCGGCTTACGTTTCCGAAACATGCAGAACCAGTTTCGGAGCGCACGTGCCAACACGTCGTCATGCCTCACCTCAAGTGTATATTTAGATTGCTGGAAACACAAGAACGAGGAAGGGAAATTACATCTGCATAGGACATCCGGAATGCAAAATAATACTAAAGATTTGCTAAAGTGCCACGACTTCAGGCTGTTTGCACCTTCTGCCCTGGAAGGCTAAATCAGCTGGGGCTACTTAGTACTGAGGCAAAAGAAACTCTGTACGTGCTCAGAAACTTTCACATACTGCTTCTTGTTTTTGCCCAAAGGAAAGATAAAGCAGCTCATTCATAAGGCACTCATATATTTTGAACCACCAGCTCTCATCACAACCATCCCTCAGAGATACAAGTGGCTAGGGTTGATGTATATATTTGTATTTAAAAATCTAATCTCTAGTGGTTTTCATCTCTACCAGAAACAGATCTAATGGTTTTAAATAAAAGAGAGGGTTGAGAAAGGTGGTTCAGAGAGTGTGGGAGATAGAAGACCATACAAACAACTTTGGGGGCTTAAATTGTAATAAAAACTGAAAGCCAGGACACCAAAATTCAAATTTCTTCTCTGTTCCATTCTGTCATATACAAGTAGTTGCTCCAGAGATGATGACACAGAGCAACGGCTTCAAACTTCTAGAAAAGAGATTCCACCTAAACATTAGGAAGAACATCCCGACAGGAAGAGCTGTTCAGTATTTGAAGGGATGTCATATGGAAGATGGAGCAAGCTTGTTTTCTACTGCTAAAGAGATGAGGACATGGAGCAATGGATTCAAACCTCAGGAAAAGACATTCCACTTAAACATTAGAAAGAACTTCCAGACCAGAAGAGAAGTTTGAGAGTGGAATATTCTGCTGCCTGGGAGGGTGGTGGAGTCTCCTTCTTCAGAGGTTTTTAAACAGCGGTTGGGCAGACACCTGTTGGGAGTGCTTTGGGGTTGGACTGGATAGCGCTTGGGGTCTCTTCCAGCCCTGAGTGCTCTGGTGGCCTTCTGGTTGAGACAGGTAAAGCAAGAGAACAGGGAGGAATGCCTACTGGTCATGCTCACATGCATCCATGACTTTGGAATGGAAACATCAACATGGTGACACAAAGTGCAGTATCTGGGTGACCAGTTTCCACGAGAGGAGCACCTTCTTTGCAGTGAGTCATCTTTAAGTACAGGAAGGATCACAGCCCAGAACATTCTCGCCAAGACACACTCAGGGCTTATGCAAGCCTCTGGATGTATTTTGAGAGCCAGCTGCCAGCTTAAACAGGTCTACGGAGCCAGGCAGTGGCTCACCTGTGAGACACGTCCCCGTCACACGGCAGGTGCCAACTTGGCATCTCCGGGTCACACGGAAGCTCAAAAAAGGGACACATTTTGTACTCTATAACAACAGTTTTGGTATTTTTACGTTAGGCTGTGTAAACATCAGAGGATTTATGTGAAGGACACAACTAGATGTTTTAAGGCCAGGTATGAAGGAGAAGCTTTGTAAGATAAACAAGAGTGGCGAGCCGCTTCCGGGCTTTTGGAAAGGGCCTGCAGCAAACAAGAAGGTGACTTCTACTGACAAGAGGGGTCTGTTGAAAAAAGGAAGCAGGGTGGATCATTAATTAAAATATTCAGCCCCTGCAAGCTAAAGAGGATGACTTATCTCTTGTTTGTATAACCTTTCAGGGAGCCCCTTTGGAAAAGACATATCCATACACCCTTGACTGTGATTGTTCTGTGTCTTCAAGTTGCTTCCAACTTATGGTGAAACTCCCATAGGATTTTTTGGGGCTGAGAGTGTGTGATGTGCCCAAGGCCACCCAGGGAGTGTCCATGGGCAAGCAAGGAACTGAACCCTGATCTCCTGGGTCACAGTCCAATGCTCAAACCACTATGCAATGCTGCCTCTCCCCTTGGACATTACCTTTGTGTTTTCTACCCTTTACGAGATATAGAGAAAACTTCTGCCTTTACTCACACGCTTTCATTCTGTCGGTTCTGGGTTTTCCCGCTCAGGAATTTCAGGGGTTTTGATAAGTGGAGATGTATAGACTATGAGCAGCGCTGACTGCGCCCAAGCAACATGGTGAGAGACAGTCACCCACTCTGTGTTTTAGTCAGAACTTTAAACAGCGCCGTTCAAAGTGCTGAACCTATTTTGAGGCTAAGCCTTGGAGAAGCCCTGAAAAGTGCGGCTGAAAATCCCAAGCGGATTCGACACCCCACTGACACGGAGCCCACCAGCTGCCGGTGGTACCACAGCTCTCAGAAACTCCATCCAGCAAGGTCAAGGATCATGGGAGCTGCCATCCAAAAGAAACATCCAGAAGGCTCCAAGTTTGCCCACAGGTTGGCAAAGGCAGAAGCGAACTGGGTGGGCCGGGGTTTCCATGAGATACAGGGCAGCTTATTTCATGTACCTAGCGGGCAGCCAAGAGGTAGAACGCCATGCTCTTGTAGACAAACGGGGTGGCTACAGCCTTGACTAGCTTTTTACGGGAGCCAAGGTCGAAGCCCTACCCTCCTCGGCTCCTGGCCACAAAAACTCAGGAAACGGCCTCCAAAAGCTCCCGCCTCTCGGAGGACAAAGGGACGTTAAAGGAAAACGCACCCAGCAGCAACCAGTGGGTTACATGTCGGATTGTCTCCAAACTTTAAAGAATCCTTCCGAGTCGCTAAACCGTAAAGGTGAAGCCTCCCTTATCCAAACCACTTGGCACCAAAGTGTTGTGATTTTGGAATACTGGACCTTTTCTTGGAAAAGACCGAGGGCCCGAGAAACACACGAGCAAGAGCGCCAAAGCTGCCGTCTCAAGGGCAGAAGCGGGCGGCTGGTGGCCAAAAGTTTTCAGCACAATTTCAGCACAGAGTCTCTAGAGCAGTGATTCTGCGGCCATCGGATGTAGGCAACTGGCAAGGATTTTTTCCAAGATGTCAGAGACTGGTGCTAAATTTTTGCCCATTGGGTACAACTTTCTTTCTTTCCTGGAAACTCACCAAAGACCAGCAGCTAATGGCTTGAGAACTGGAATCGGTCCAGGGGCCAGCACTTTGAGGAGCACGGCCTTACAGTTCAGACTAAAACCCGGAGTAGATTCACAGCCCCACTTTACATTAGAACCGCCACTGGAAGCAGAAACACGCAAACACTTTCTGCAGGCGCATCCAGGTGCGTTTTAATCTCACCTCCTGTTCTGCGTCCGAGGCGACCTCGCAGCGTTCCAGGTCCACGTTCTGAAGATCTGATCCAGCCTTCTTTTCACACACCGTTTTCACCAGTTCTACGGTCAAGGAGTATTTCGTTCCTGCCACTACCTAGGGAGGGGGAAAAAAGAGAGAAAAAGAGTGCTCACATAACGCCGTTGCTTTACTGAACATTTCACAGAGGCAAAAATGGAGACGGTACCCTGCCCCAAGGCGCTTCCAAGACAAACTTCAACACGAATGCAGCAAAGCGTCTAACGAAGTTCTCTGTCGTTGAACAACACTAGAACGTGCTAGACGCCACGACAGCAGTTGAACAGAGGTAGAGACAGGAAACCAAGCAAGAAAAAAGTAATTCAGACCCACAGCGAATGGGGGAAATAAACTTTCAAACTGCCGGATGACTTCGAAGTCTCGCTTGTATCCCGTGTTTCATCCACTAAGCTCACTGTTGGCTACGTGGCTCTCCCCCCTCTGCTTTCTTCCTCACAACAACCCTGCAAGGTAGGCCAGGCTGAGCTCACAGGGGTCTCATCTGGCCCTCAACCATCTCTATGTACTGTCAGTTCTGGAAGTCACCCTGAGTCCCAGCTCTAGGAAAAACTTTATTATAGTTGTTGTTGTTGTTATCACCCTGTTTTTTCCACACACACCCCCGAACTGGGACTCAAAGCAGCTCACACGTTTTTTAAAAAAATGCAATAAAGCACACGGAAAGTGAACATTCAACCAGAGCTAAACTAATTACACTATTAAAACAATAACAGCTCAGTAAAGAATAATAATGCAATTTTTTAAAAAATGACTGGAAGTTCTTATAAACAGCAATTAAAACAATACAGCACCTCCTAGCTGGTTAAAGAAACCAACGCAATAAAACATACCAAAAGGGAATATTAAACCAGAATTAAACTTGTCACTGTAGTAAAACAGTAACACTGCAGGAAAGAATAAAAATGGAACTCTAAAAAAAGGTGATGAAAAGCAGCTAAAGCAATACAGCAACTCGTTGTCAAGTCAAGCTATCGATACTGGAACAGCAACAGCAGACGTAAAGGCAGAATATTTAACTAGGAGGGAAAAACAGCATCTCTGGGCCACTTCCACGCTAGACCGTTATAGTGCTATTATTCCACTTTCAACCTCCTATGGAATCTGGTGGTTTGCAGTTTTTTTTGGGGGGGGGGCTGTAGAATTCCCGGCCAGAGAGCTCTTTGGCCTCCGTAAACGCCAAACCCCAGACTTTCATAGGATGCTGGAAGTGGAATAATAGCGTTATAACAGCGTAGTGCGGAAACACCCTTAAACTTTTTCAGAAGGCAGGTGGCTCCAGAGCCAAGGCGGCGAGGGTGCCCGCGCACCCCTCTCCCCCGGCACGCACGCCTTTCCAGGGGTCGGTCTCGATGGCCTCGGGGGCCCCCTTCCCACCCAGCCACCCTACCTGGCTTTTCGCCTCCACGACGCGCGCCGCCTTGAAGAAGAAGCGGCTGTTGTTGGCGTTGTTGAAGGCCTTGACGGCGAAAGCCGTGGCTTCCTCCACGTCCGGGTCGGAGGGGGAGCGATCCTGCCAGCCCCCCAGGAGGCCCGGCCGGGCGAGGGCGGCCGGCGGCAGGAGGGCGAGCAGCGCCCACGCGAGGCAGCAGCGCAGGGGGATCCGCCGGGGAGCTTCCATCGCTGGCCGGGGCGAGAATGGGGCGGTGCGCGCCCGGCCGCCGCGGGTATAGGGGGGCCGCCCCGGCCACGCCCCCGCCCCGGCCACGCCCCCCTCAGGCACCGGGAGCCAATCCCGAGGGAGAAGTAAAGGCCGGCGGCCACGCCCCCTTGCCAAAGGGCCACGCCCACTGGAAGTGCCGCCTGGGGATTGACAGGTAAAGGCCCAGTGGCCACACCCATTAACTGAGAGGCTACGCCCACTGCAAATGCCACCTGGGAATGGACAGGTAAGGGCCCAGTGGCCACACCCGATAACTGAGGGGCCACACCCCCTGGAAATTCTACCTGGGAATGTACAGGTAAAGACTCAGTGGCCACACCTGCTTTACTAAAGGGCCACACCTACTGGAAGTGCCACCTGGGAGTGGACAGGTAAAGGCCCAGCGGACACACCCGCTCACTCAGGGGGTACGCTCACTGCAAATGCCACCTGGGAATGAACAGTTAAAGGCCCAGCGGACACACCCACTTACTCAGGGGCTACGCCCACTGCAAATGCCACCTGCGAATGGACAGGTAAGGGCCCAGTGGCCACACCCCCTGGAAATTCTACCTGGGAATGTACAGGTAAAGACTCAGCGGCCACACCTGCTTTACTAAAGGGCCACACCTACTGGAAGTGCCACCTGGGAGTGGACAGGTAAAGGCCCAGCGGACACACCCACTTACTCAGAGGCTACACCCACTGCAAATGCCACCTGGGAATGAACAGTTAAAGGCCCAGCGGACACACCCACTTACTCAGGGGCTACGCCCACTGCAAATGCCACCTGGGAATGGACAGGTAAGGGCCCAGTGGCCACACCCGTTAACTGAGAGGCCACACCCCCTGGAAATTCTACCTGGGAATGTACAGGTAAAGACTCAGCGGCCACACCTGCTTTACTAAAGGGCCACGCCCACTGGAAGTGCCACCTGGGAATGGACAGGTAAAGGCCCAGCAGCTACACCCACTGGAAATGCCACCTGGGAATGGACAGGTAAAGGCCCAGCGGACACACCCACTTACTCAGGGGCTACGCCCACTGGAAATACCACCTGGGAATGGACAGGTAAGGGCCCAGTGGCCACACCCATTAACTGAGAGGCCACGCCCACTGGAAATGCCACCTGGGAATGGACAGGTAAAGGCCCAGCGGCCACAGCCACGTACCTAGGGCCATGCCCACTGGAAATGCCAAATGGGGCATTCACACTGTAGAATTATAATTGCTATGATTCTGTTTTAACTGCCAAGGCAGCATCCTATGGAATCCTGGGATTGGCAGCTTACAGAGGGCCATTTGGAACTCTCTGTCAGAATGCTCTCGTGCGTTGGAAAACTACAAATCCCAGGGTCCCATAGGAGGGAACCACTGCAGGTCAAGTGGAATTATAGCACTATAATTGTCTAGTGTGAACAGCCCCACCATAGGGCCCCATCAGCTCACCCCCTCCAAATCAGAAATAAAATTTGGGAGAAAATAAACATAGTTATCTGGTGGACCCTACCTGGAAAAACTGGTGCCTTCCTTATGGCCCATGTGAGGAGGTAATAGCTTTACTATAATCCACTAGAGACAGTGTTGTATGACGATTAATGCACGGGTGGGAAGTGTGTGGCCCTCCATCCAGAATTCCTTCTCACTGACTATATTTGCCAAGACAGATGGGAGTTGCAGTCCAACGAGATCTAAAGAGCCACAGCCCTCAAGATTTCGGCCCTTGTTTGCCTAGGACCTGGGAGATCAAGGCTCATATTACTGCTGAGCTGTGAACTCCCTCCTTAGGCCACTTACTGTGTCTCACACCTGACCTACCTCACCAGGCTGTTGTGCCGAAAGGTGCGCAGAGAACTGTAGAAGCCACCTTGAGCTGATTGGAGTTAAAACCGGGCTGTCATTTTCAAGTCATTTCCTACCTGGCCTGGCCGTTTCATTTCTCATGAGCCTGTTGTTATTTTTGAAGAAAAAGCTGGGGAGCTTATTTATTAACATGTTTTAAAACTGAACGTTGTCTTAGGTTTTTATAGTTTTGTATGTTTTTAATTGTTTTAAAGGTTTCTAATGTTTTTAAACTTATTGTCGCAAGCTGCCTTGGGTCCCATTCCAGGCAAAGAAACCTGTCCCTATTTATTTTGTGCAATTTGTGCTTCTGGTACCAGCACTTTCTGCTAAAGAGGGGCATTTCTGTTTCTCGCAATCCAGCACCACGTTGCTTCAACACACACCAAAAGCGAAGACTCACAAAAGGATTAGGAAACCTGGTCGATTTGTGGTTTGTGATTTATTTTCATTATTTTTTTTAAAAAAAAAAACCCACCCACAGCAATGTGGGGTACAGCCGATCTCCCGGACAGCGAAAATTCAAAGTATGCAAGTCGCAATGCTTCAAGAGTGCTGATATTTTCCACTCCAGTGGTGGAGAGGCAAAACTCTTTCTCCTAGCACCGATTTGGTTGAGAAAGGTGGGCTTGGGCTGGTGAAGGGATGGGGAGGGTTCTCTTCTAGTGAGGCCAGATGGATCTCCCGGGGGCCGAGAGGGGACCCTACGGGGCAGCAAAAAAGCAGGGGCCGGCCTTCTGGTTATCTGCGGCTGTTTTACACAACTGTTGAACTCTCCTTGCTGGGAAAAAATGGCTGGAAGTGAAGCCACCGGCTGGCTGCCCAAGCCCCGCTGTTCCCGAATGCACCCGTAGATGGGTGCCAGGAATAGGAGGAAAATTTGCTGGCAGAGGGACGGGCTCAGTTCTTCTTGGTTTTGGGGGTGTCGTACTTCCTTTTGCTCGAGTACCACAGCAGCAGGGGGATGCCGATGGAAGGAAGGGTCATGACGCCAAAAGCCGCCCAGTCCAGCTGCACGGAAAGACAGAATGAACGAAAGAAGAATTAGTTCAGGCCAGAACGCAGGCCCCAGACCTCGCTTTTGTGGCCCTAAAGCTCCCCAGAAGCGCCCCGAAACCCTGCGTCACCCCCATTTTTTAAAAAAATCTGAGATTCTTGGGCAATTTAGGTCCCTAAAATGTGTGAAAAAATAAAGGAACATGCCTCCACCGCTCCATCCCGCAAAGCACCCTGGGCAACCCCAAATACTTCCCTTCTCCAACTTAGTCCCTCTCAAAATGGCGGCAAGAAGTGATGCCACATCACTACCTGTTGCCATTTTGAGATGAACTCAAGAGAGCCGCAGTGATGCCCAAACCCACAATGAAAAACCAACGAAGGTAGAAATCTAACAAAGTTGTGAAAAAGATGTCTTTTTTTTTTTTGCAAAAGCTAAATAGCACAAGAACCCCCATGCAAGCTACGTACAAGGTCAGCAGCAGCCCCTGTTGGCTTCCTGGGAGGCAACTCATCCCTTACCGTCAAGAAAAGAAGTTTGGAAGTGTGGAAGGCCTCAAAAATAGCTTTATGGCAACCCAGGGCCCACCCCCGTCTTCCTGTTTATTGGCGCCCGCTGCAATCCCATAGATTCTGTCCCTGTTTCACTCACAAAGTGCGGCGAAAACCTCCTGTCGAATTCTCGTTGGGCCAAGATGCCTCCTTGTCCGGGGGCGCTGGTGAAGCCAACCTGGAAAGAAAGATGAGAGATTGAGAATTTTTTCACAGGTCACAGCAAGGGTAGACAACAGGACCTTGCCTCCCAAAGGTCTAGCCTGAAACTGCGTGGGATTTTGGGGGCACTTTTGGCCTGTCTTCCTCCATCCCAAAAGGATTACCTGAAGGGGTGCAGAATCCCACAGCTGGAAGAGACCCCACCTGCTGGGCCATGGGTTCGCCAACCTGACCTAGATGATCTCTACACCTTAGGATAAAAGACTGCCATAGCCGGTTAAGGGCTAGTTTAAGGGCAGGAAAGTCACGCAATTATATCCAATCTCTTGCTCCTCAAGGGGGGATAGTAATTCCATTTTCCCCAGGACTTTCAGAGCTATTCAGCTGCGATCGTAGTCACCAGGAGTTCCACGTATTCACTCGTCCGCTCGCCCCCGGCAGGTGTCTCCTCGCTCCAGGTGAGGGCACCAAATCTCCAGCAAAAAATGAACTTGCAAGAGAGCAGCGATTTCTTCCTCTTCCCTCCACGTAAAGACGAACAGGTCAGAGTACGTGTGTGCGAGTGATGGTGAATGATCTTGTTCCTCATTGGTTAGCAAAAATTCAGCCCAGCCTGCCATTTTCTACAGGAATCAGTTATTTGATTATTTTTTTTTAGATCTTTCCCTACATCCAAATCAAACTGCTATGTCTCTTTCAACTGTCCCAAGCTGCCTGGAGTCCCTAACCAGGAGAAAGGTGGGATATAAATGTAACACGAACACCAAAGAATAGTATCAACAGTAACAACAATAAAATATCCAAGTTTTCTTCCAACTCTTTGAACCCCAAATAAGAAGGAAAGACAATACCGGAGGATGAAACCAGGCTACTTACCACAACTTGCCCTCCCTCCTGGGCAAGGTAGGTAATGGTGGCCGACGTGAAGTTGAAGTAGCCGGCCTTCAAGGGTCTCAGGACCACCGTGTGGGAGACATTGCTGGCACTGGGAGGGGGGAGTCAAGGAAAGAAAACTGCACTGCAGAAGGGGGACGAGAGCGAGACGGCTTCTCGGGGCTGGAGGCTTGGCTTTGGATGCCTTCGGCTATGAGGGGAACGCTTGAAGTTTATCCACAGTTTCCAAGGAAAATTAAGGGAGGTCCAAGCTCACGTCTCCAGTGGCAAGAATATGAGCCAAGGATTCTCAAATTACAAGAAAAGAGATTCTCAACATTGAGAGGAACTTCCTGACCGTAGGAGCAGTGGAACAGGGACTGGAAGTTGGGTCTCTTTATTTATCTTTAAACCAGCTATCTGACCACATTCCTTTAAAACTTCTAATAATTTCTGTATTGAATCTTTAGGTTCTTCCAGAAAAACAACCAAGTCGTCTGCAAACACCTTAACTTTCCGTTCTTTCTTTTTTAATTTCACTCCCTTGATCTGAGGGTCTTCCCTTATCGCACTACTCAGTATTTCTAATGTCACAATAAAGATCAGGAGAGTCAAACCGTCCTTGAGCCGTTAAACTCACGAGCCAGTCACATTCTCTCGCGGTGTGATCTACCTCGCAGGGTTGTTGTGACGTGAAAGTACGGAGGAGGAGCGCCATATACACTGCTTAAGGCATAATAAGGAGGAATAGAAAGGTAATAAATAATAGAAGCATATGCCCCGGATGACAAAAAACCTGCCTGTTTGGTCTTCTTGGTCCCGCTCAAATGCAAGAGAAACAGAGAAAAAACGGGGGCGAGGGACTTAGGAAAGGCAAGGTGTCCTCACAAACATGAGGACTAGCCTGGCATTTCCAGAAAGAGGTCTCCACCCAGCACAGAAGGATACGGTGCGATCCTGTCCCACTTGACGTTGAGCATCCCGGAGACGATGCCAAAGTCTTCCGGAGGGAAGGAATCGTCCGACAGCTCCACTTCCAAGGCAGCGCTAGATAAAAAGGTTTGAGACACCCGTATCACAAACAAAGCAACATCTGAGTATCTGGAGAGCGGGTAGTGGCAGTTTGTAAACCCAACATTCCCCAGTGGATTGTTCATTGGGGCTTTAGGACAAACTCCAGACCACCCCATTAGGGGACCCAAATAGGACAAGATGAGGGAAGGTCTCCCGATTCTGCTGGACCTCTTGGAAGTTTTCGGTACCACCAGCCGGCGTCCCTGCCCACAAGATGTGTTGGACGACAACTCCATCACTTATTCATGGGGTAGGGACGATGACGGGATTTGCAGTCCAAGACACTTGGAGGTCGCCAAGCCAGAGGAAAGCTGGACTTTGGAGCACCATACAAATGAACCCCAAAGCTCTATGAACCCCAAAGCCACTCTTTGGTCGAGTATGACGCAAACAGAGAAGTCAGCCAGGTTCTTTATTTCTGCTTTTCTGCAGCCTGGGGCCTCATTTTCTGCCTTTGAAATAAATGCTGTTGATTTGAAAGTGCAGGAACGCAGAGTCTTTGGGGCCGGGAACTGTCGGGAGAAGGCTTGGTGTGTAAGCTTCGCCTTTATGCAAATGCCCCTCCCATCACAATGCTGGAAATCATGCAGTTCCTCCTAGATGTGACTGAACTGCAACCCCCGGCATCCACAACCACTGATGAGGAATGCTGGGAGATGCAGTCCAACCCCTTCCGAAGGGTCTCCGCAGCATCTCTTCTCAGAGTCGCAGAGAGAGGAGGAAAATGGCCAGCATTAAACCTCGAGACGCCCGCCTGGACTTACCTAGAGCCAACGTTGTAGATGTTGTACTGCAACGTGAGGTCACGTCCCTCCACGGCGTACCTGTTCAGCAGTGATTTGGAAGCCAGGAGCCGGGCCCCCTCCTCACAGCGGGCGGAGGGGACGACCACCAACAGGGCAAGGAGAAACAGCTTCATCTGGATGGGGGATGAACTGGCTGGTAAATACGGGCTACCTCTTCAGTACAGCTGCAAGAATGCTGTCTGCCCGGACCTGTGCCATTTCCGCACTCGACTGCTATAGCACTATTATTCCACTTTCATCAGATGCAGTCCTGGGGTTCGCAAAGGCCTCTCCCTAAACTGCAAACCCCAAGATTCCGTAGGATGTTGAAAGTGGAATAACAGCGCTGTAACAGTCTAGTGCGGAAATAGTCTTGGAAACTGACCAAGTGGATTCTTAAAAGTTGTGGATCTTGCCCACCTTGCAAAACTGACATCGATTTTTAAAATCTATTTATATGCTGCCTTTCTCCCAGATGGAGACCCAAAGTATGTTCCGAAATAATTTACAATCAAAATTAAAAACAATTAAAATCAGCCCTATAAAAACATCCCAAAATCATCCTAAGAACGTGCAAGAGTTTTTTTTTTAAAAAAAAAGAGATAAAAAGCATCTTAATAAAAACACAAAGCTCACACTTTAAAGAAAAAGGTCTTTGCCTGTCAGCAAAAAGAAATCAGGGATCAATGGAAAGGTTTACAAAAAAAAAAAGAAAGACAGGAAATGCAGTAGTAATGCAATAGTCTGTAGTTGTTATTGGGTGGGGATGATGGGAGTTGCAGTCCACCCTAGGCATGGGAGTTGTAGTACAAAAGAAAAGTAACTTTTTGCAAACTCTGGGCCCCCAATTAACCATCCCCACCCCAGCAGGCATCCCTCATTTTTGTGCCCCCCCAATTTAATGCCCCGTATCCCCCCCAAAAACGACCCCCCCCCCCCCCCAACCCAGCCACCAAGCAAACTCTCCCACCTTTCCTCCTTCGGCTGCCAGTAGAAAGGAAGTGAACGTCAGCACTGGAGATCTCATTGCACGCCACCGGAACCCTGCCCCCTTCCCGGACTTACGTCACTTCCGCCCGCTGCTGCTGAGCCCCCTGGGAAACGGAGTTCTCAGGGCTCAAGCTGAGCACGGTCCCTTTCTCTCCAGGTTGGACATTCATGCAAAAAAGCAGCAAATGCATGCTGCACTTAACATTTTCTTGCAAATATTTAAATATATTTAAATTAGGGTTGCCAGGAGCATCCCGGGTTAGGAGATTTCCAGGGCAAACCCTAAGCTTTTTTTGGCTCAGCTTTGCCTTTTCTCACCCCCGGACTCTTGGAATGGCCCCCCTGAACCTTCGCAAATCGCTACGTCCCTCCGTATTTTTAAATCTCAATTTAAAACCTTGTATTCTTTTTTTGTTACGAAAATATAGAATTTTTATTTGCAGATATTTGCAAACATTTACTTATTTATAAACAGATTTTGATACAGTACATATCGTTCAGAACTCAAGAAAAGTGTCTCTTTTAAGCGCAACACTCATTCGCTTTCTTTCACACAGAAATTGGAGGCAGGGCTCTGACACGAGGGTTTCTCCAGTTCTTCTAAAGGGCTGCGTTGCTGGTTATTAAGAAACCAATCCAGATTTGTATGTTATGGTTTGTATTTATGCAACTAATTTGCATAGACACAAATTAATGTTGATCCCTCTTGGTACAGGTAGCTACAGATCTGCAATAATCTCAATTGGGTTTTTTTAGTCCTAAGTATAAACACAGATGTGTAGTTTGCTTTCTATTATCTTGCATTTTTATTTTTTTTGGTATTTTATCTGGATAATGTGTTTTACCATTGTATGGCATAGTGCGTTATTCCTTGTATCCCGTTGTGTTTGTGTGTGCAGCGGGCCCTTGGTATCTGCTAACGGTGTGGTTCCAGGACCCCCCACGGGTACCAAAATTCATGGATGCTCAAGTCCGTTATGTACAACGGTGTAATAAGATGGCATCCCTTAATTGGGGGGTCTTCCCTATGAAAACCTTTTCCCCACAGAAACCTCTTTTAATGTAGAATCAGAGAAGCGAAAGAGTCCCTAAGGGCCATCCAGTCCAACCCCATTCCGCCATGCAAGAATACAAAATCCAAGCCCTCCGGGCAGAGGCCCACCTAGCCTTTATAGAAAAACCTCCAAAGGAGGAGAAGACTCCAGGATGCTCCATATGGGCCGCAGTGGATTCCGCTGCTGAACTGTTCTGACCTCCAGGAAATTCTTCCTAATGTTTAGGCGGAATCTCTTTTCCTGAAGTTTGAATCCATTGCTCCGTGTCCTAGTCTCTGGAGCAGCAGAAAATAGGCTTGCTCCATCCTCCATAGGACATCCTTTCAAATATTTAAACATGGCTATCATGTCCCCTCTTAACCTGTAATTGATGCCCAAACTCTTGGGCCCTCCCTATTTTAAATATCACTGCCCTCACAGTGAAAATTGTCTCCCTAGATCCCTGCATTTGTTCTTTTTCTCCCCTTTTCATGCTCCATTCTGGTCTCACCCTGTGTGTGTGTGTGTGTGTGTGTGTGTGTGTGCGCATTAAAGTTACCTGTTGATTTATGGTGACCCCATAACCTGTTATGACCCCATAACCTGTTGATCACGACCCCATGAATTTCCTAGGCTTTTTCTTAAGCAGGGAATACTCAGAGGTGCTTTTGCCACTTACACACTCTCTGAAAGAGAGCCTGGTATTCATTGACGGCCTCTCATTCAAGCACTAACCAGGGCTGACCCTGCTTAGCTTTCAAGATCAGGCAGCATCTGGTGCCTTCAGGGTATTTAAGTGACCCTTCAAGTTGCCTTTCAGCCCCATGAATAGCACAGAGTTTTCTCAGGCAGGGAATCCTTGGAGATGGTTGTGCCAGTTCCTTCCTCTGAAATAGAGCCTACAGCCCCTGCTCTTCATTTGCGGTCTCCCATCCAACTACCAGCCAGGGCTGACCCTGCTTAGCTTCCAACTTAAAACTTCGGTTGAGCGTTTATACTTGATGCAGCCAAAAAAAAAAAAAGATGAAAAGGCACAGTGATGGAGGGAATGCAAACACATACGAGTTCTAGCTGTGAGTGATTTTCCACATCTCATTCTTTGCAATGCTAGAAATTTGGGGACGGGGGGAAATTGCATGGGGGGTATTTTTTGCAGAATTCTTATTTGCTGTCTCCCCAGCTATACCCCTACTTGCCGTCCTCTTTGCTCTACGTCTCCCCAAACCCTCAGCAAAACAGACACATCCTTGGTTTTTGATATCTTTAATTAACCTCTCCCCACCCCTCGCTTCTTTTTACAAGTTAAATCAACAGGAAACAATAAACCATTTGTTTTCTTCAAATATATATATATATATATAAAAAAAATCAGTCTCGTGCGTTAATTTAAAAACCAAAAAAAAAAGTCCTTCATAACAATCTTTTCTCTTCTTGAACATTTTCTGTTATGAGGTGTTATTGGTCAGCACACAGGATTCATTTTTTTTAATTACCTTTTTTTAAAAAAAAACTTCTTTTTTGTTTTCTTCCAGGATGATCTGAATTTTTAAAATGGGATGGGAATGGGGGAATACCCATCAGATTTTATTTCCACAGAAGGATTATTTACCATCAGAAAGACACCATTTTGCAAGGAGGAACGCCCTTTTAACAAATCAGAAATTGGCATTTTATCTCCAGAGATGGACACGTGCCTCACTTTCCCCAAACAGTTTGGAAATTAGGAAGAGAAATAGATAAATAAATGCCCCTGTGGTGTTTGAATTCTTTTAGTTTTGCCACTCTGATACCCCTTTAAACTGCCACAGTTATGCCCTGTGGAATCCTGGGATCTATAGGTTGGTGTTCCACAGACCTTAGGAAACTACAAATCCCAAAATTCCATAAGGTCGGGCCAGGGCAGTTATGAAAGTGCTGCAACTCGTAATCTGAAAGAGACCTAAGACTTTATGAGGTTATTGGGTTTTTCTGCAATTGGTGTTCATTTACAATTTGGATAATCCTTTCTTTCTTGTATTATATCCACTCCCTATCTGGAAATGTGCTTTCGAGATGGACGAAATTTCGGCAGGCCATCAAAAGGGAGCAGAATCCTACACGTGCATGTTGGAAACCAGATTAATCCCATCCCACAGGGTTCAAATGCAGCAAAAGTGGTGTCTACTTCGACGTAAGAACTCTGGGACGCCACTTTGACTCCCTTTAATATTGAGCTAGAATTGAGCCAAGTCCCCAAATTCTTCATCTAATCCCCCTAGTAAAACATTTTTTTTTCCTACCCTGACAGTTATTTAAAAAAAAATAAAAAAAAAAATTCAACTTTGGTACAGAAAAGAAGTCACTAAACTTAATTTTTTAAAAAATGGAACAAAATGTTTTTCTTTATACACTTCCCCAATGTGTACAATAGGCCCTTGCATACTGCGGTCAACAACAGAAAATTTGGGGTAAATTATCCGAAATCTTTCCTTTTCCATCGGCCAAGGAAACTTAAGTTCAGGCAGAATGCAAGACTGGAGTTTGCATCTTCTGCTGGAAAGGCTGTTTTAATTTCTTGGTTGGGTACCAAGAAGGGATCATACCAATTTTCTCTTCCCGCCCTTGCTGAGGACACAGAGGCAGAACGGACGACACAAGAAGCTGCTATGACAAGATGCGCCTCTTGGGGGCGCAAAATGTCTCAACAGAACGCCTCTTGCTGCCACTGTCTGGCCTCCCAATTAAGGACCGCAACCCCATCAGACAAAGCAGCCGCCGTTTGATCTTCTCTTCTTTGGCCTCCCAGTTTCTCAGTTGCGTTACTTTAAGCAGCCTTCCCAAAGCTACTTTCAAAATGATTATTTTGTTAAAGAGTAACTCTACTGATTCAGGGGCAGCTTAGCTTATTCCGAAAGAAATTTAACCCACAACGAGTGTGTAAAAAGGGTGGTTTTAGGAGGTCAGACTTAAACCCACTACAAGTACCTTCCTTTCCTCTTGGAGGCCTTGAGAATTCATTTTTGCATACCTGTCATCTCTTGCTGCAGACATAAATTCCCAAGTCTCTTCTCGGAAACGTCTGTTCCTAAATTGGTTTGCAACCAGAGAGTGGTGGGCAGCTCCTACAGGAGTGTTTTAATCTGAACTTCAAAGAAATTATCCAAGATAATGATCCCCATTTCTCAGAACAGGTTCAGCACCTTGGAGAGCACCCGTTAAAGTTCAGATTAAAACCCGGCACGGATCCACTGTCCCTGCATGCGGGACCCCCACCAACTGTTGCTGTACGTCACCAGATTACCGTTGCAACCTAAGGGGCTTCCGGCAAGATGTGCCTTTCCAAAATCCAGTGCTTCCCAGATGGGATGGACTACAATGACCAGCTGGTGTGGCCGATGGGAGTTGGAATCCAACTCACCTGATAGGCACCAGATTGGGGAAAGGTACAGGTGGGATTTTTCTCCTAAGAGAACTGATGGTCGTGAGCCTTCCCAGAATGCACTGCTTTTGAGGGGCCAACGAATTTCATAGAGGACAGAAGGGGCCAGGAGCCGGTCCAGATGTTTTCTGCAGCTCAGTGGGAATATTTGGCCTTGGTATGCACCTCTAACCTCACCTTAATGAAGCCAACCAGCTCACGGGGTTAAAATAGGCTAAGGCAAAAAAAACCAGTCAGGAATGGTACGATCATCCGCCAGACCACCTCCTTTGCCCCTTTCAAGATGGAAGGGCTTCCGCTAGAGAAATTAGTGTCTCCCCTTATCGCTTCCTTCCCTGCCTGCGCATAGAGTCTTGTGGAAAATAAAAATATAAAACAAAAAAAAAATTAATTTAAAACGTCTCCTCCGTAATCCTCCCCAAAATATATAACCGCCTGGAAGCGGCGCCATGGATTTGGACGAGTCAGAATCCAGCGACGCTCCGGACCCCGTGGATCTGATGTTCCCCGGTCGCAATCCTCCCCATCCCCGCAACCGAACAGAAGGCCGCGGGGCAGAGACCGTCGCCACAACAAAAAAAGAGAACCCCGACCCGTCGCCCGTCACTGAGGAATGATCACGGCCGCAGATCGAGCGGTGGTCCCTCTCGGGGGGGGGAGGTGTGGCCCGCTACCCCCCTCCCCACTCTCAGGACACGGTTCCCCTCTTCCCCTCCCCGTCGCCCACCCAAACCCCGCTCCAAAGTTAGTTTGGTGTGCTCTTTCCAGGTCCCTGAAGCGCCACGGCGTGGCTTCGATTGGAGGAAATCGAGGTGGATGCAGTCCCCCGTCCGACGTTTTCGGGGTGGGCCCGGCCGGTTCCCCCAATCCACGCCCTCTAGCTGTCCGAGGAGCCGCCGTCGCCGCCGTTGGGTTCCGGGACACTCTCCACCTCCTCTGGGATGTCTTGCATCCTCTGGAAATCTGGAAAACCAAGTTAGGAAGCGGGTCGGATTTTGGAAGAAAACGGGGACCTCCGGGTGGAGCAGAGGTGTCGAGCGGCGACGGCATTTTTTGCTGAGTCACACTGCGGTGTGGCGGTTGGAGCGCTGAAAGTCATCGGTGACTTTCGTGAAAGGTTGAGCATCTTTGTTGGGCTTTTTGCAAGAAAAAGAACAGATTAAGAGTGAGAGAGCCAGCCTGGTCCGGCGGTTTGAGTGTTGAACTACGGACCTTGGAGACCAGCATTCGATTCCCCGCTTGCGCATGGAAGCCCACGGGGAGACCCTGGGTGTGGTACACTCTCTCAGCCCCTGAAAAACCTTGTGATGGGGTTGCCATAAGTCAGAAATAACTTGAAGGCACACAGCAACAGGGCTGAATGACAGGAAAAAGTGTATGAAATATCCGTTAGTCAGTTGGAGAAGTCAGATTTTATATGCTAAGGGCTGTAACCGGTGTAAAGAGAGTTGGAAGTCATTGCATTTTTCCTTTTATATCTTTAACTGTTCCTTTTTTTTTCTTTGACCCTTTGCCCTTTTTTTTCCCTTTCTTCTTCTCTCTTTTCTTTCCTTTTTGTATACCATTTTTAAAATGTAGATGCAAACTTTTACTAAAAAGTATCTTTTTAAAAATAAAAGAGATGCCGGAGAGCCACAGTGAATGCAGAGAGAGAGAGAGAGAGAGAGAGAGAGAGAGAGAGGGCAAGCCTTTCCACACTGCACTGTTATAGCTCTATTATTCCACTTTCAACCTCCTGTGGAATTCTGGAGTTTGTAGTTTACTGTGGCCGAAGAGCCCTCTGGCTGAGAATTCAAAATGCCTCTTTATACACTGCAAAAATCCGACGACTCCATGAGATATTGCCATGGTGGTTAAAGTGGGATAATCGCGCTATAACAGTGTAGTGTGACAAGGCCGAGAGAGAGAGCTGTCGCAACTTACCTCGAGGGCTGGGAGGGGGAGACTGAGGGTTGATGGGGCCCTCTTCCTCCGAGAGCACGTCCAGGTCTGGGTCCCCCTCTTGCAGCCGGCTGGGTCCACCGTGGAAAGCCGCCTCGTCCCGCTGGCAGCCAGCAAAGCTCCGGTGGAGAGAGTGGGCCCCGGGGGAGAGGAGGTCGCTTGCTCGGCTCTGCTGCTGGGAAGAGGGCAGGGCAGGGTGGAGAAGAGATCCGTCAGCTGGAATTCAAGCTTCGTGAAGATTTCATAGGCCCACAGAGTTAGAAGGGGCCCAAAAGGCCATCTAGTCCAACCTATGCAGAAATACGGTCAGCCCTCTACATTTGCGGGTTTCGTTTTTGCATATTTGCACATTGCTCAGCCATCTCCTTCCCATCCCAAAGCCAAACCAACCCTAAATCGTTCGTCATTTTAAAAGCAGCTTGCAGCACTTCTAAAGCCCATTCGCACTGGATAAATACAGCACTACGATTCCACTTCAGCTGCCCCACGGAATCATGGCAACTGTAGTTTAGGGCGGGGTGTTTCGAATTCTCAAGCAGAGAGCTCCAGTTCCTCCAGAAACTACAAACCCCAAGATTTCACAGGATGCAGCCTTGGTGGTTAAATTGGAATCATAAAGCTATAATTTTGTAGCGCGAATGGTCTCCGAGCCTGGCGCAGCTTGCAGCCAATACTGGGGACGAAAAATTACCCGTCAGACTGTTGGAAGTCACCAACTCTTGAGCTTAAGGGACAGAAATTAGGACAGGGAGTGTTTCTTTTGTTTTGAATAAAAAGAGGGGTGCCTTACCGGAGGTGGGGTGAAGCTTTGGTACAGCGCGTCCCCAGCAGGCAAGCTGCGCCTCCGGGGCTCGGCCCCCTTCCGGACCCAAGCCGTCTCAAGGGGCTGCCGGAGGGCGGCCAGCTGCCGTCGGGCCTCTTCCGCCTCCCGCTCTTGCCGGACCCTCTCCAGCTCGGTCTCCCGCAGCTGGGACTCCAAGGCCGCCACCTCCTGCGCCTTCTCTTGGCAGAGCTGCCGGCAGCGGCTGAGCTCCTCCTGCAACAGGGCGTGCTGCTTCTGCAGCAAAGAAAGGTCCGTGGCTTGCCTGTCCGCCGAGGAGGAGGAAGGAGCGGAAGACGACGAAGAGCCGTCCTTGCGAGAGTTGGTCCGACTCAGCCTCTCCCGGCGCTCGCTCGCCTCCTGCAACTGCAGCTCCAGGAGGGTGTCCTGGTGTGCCACGACTCCCTGGTGGGCAGAAAAGGCAGGAGAGGAAGAACCGCAGAATCTTAAGAGCTGGAAAGGATCACAAGGACCATCTAGCCTCACCCCCCGGCATGCAGGAAGACTCAGCCACAGCGCTCCTGAAAGACACTCATCCAACCTCTGTTTAAAGACTTCCAAACATGGGCAATCTATTCCACTGTTGGACAGTTCTTACAGTAAAAAAAAGTTCTTTGTAATGTTTAGGTGGAATCTCTTTTCTTGTTGATTCATGTCCTAGCCTCTAGAGCAGCAGAAAATGCGCTGGCTCCATCTTCTACCTGGCATCGCTTTAGATATTTAAAGATGGCTATCTTGTCACCTCTCAGTCTTCTCTTCCCTAAGCTAAACGTCGTCAGCTCCCTCAGTCATTCCTCATAAGTCTTGGTTTCTTTTGAGTAGAGTGGAGAAGAACTTCCTAACATTTAGGTGGAATATCTTTTCTTGTCATTTGAACCCCCCTAGTTTTTGTTTGAGGCCATTTCTGCACTAGCCTGTTATACTGCTATTATTCCACTTTCAACATCCTATGGAACCCTTTGAGGCCCCTTCCTAAACTGCAAACCCCAGGATTCCATAGGTGTTGAAAGTGGAATAATAGCAGTATAACAGGCTAGTGCGGAAATGGCGCTAGTTTCCAGAGTCGCAGAAAACAAGCTCACTTCATCTTCTGCGTGACATCCATTTAGACATTAAAGATGGTCTTCGTCACACCTCTCAGTCTCGTCTCCCCAAAACTAAACATACTCAGCTCCCTAAGAGGGTGCGGGAACTTCAGAGAGTGAGAAGGGGACACAAAGGCCATCTAGTCCAACCCCACACCATGCCTCAAACGCAATACGTCCATCCGATCTTTGCTCAGAGATCTCCAAAGCAATCTATTCTATCGTTGAATAGCTCTTCCAGTAAAAAAAAGTGAAGCCACTGGATGCCATAGCTAGTTAATGGCCCCCAGCAGGAACACTGGGCTTATGTTTTAAACCAGACTGACCTGTAGGCTGTGAAGCAGGGAGTAGAGAGTTCTCAGCCGCTGTAGCACTTCCTGAAAGAGAGAAGGAGACTGGCGTCAAATTCATGCCAGGGCTGGCTCTACCCTTAGGCAGAGCGGACCAGCTGCTTTGGGCGGCAGGTCTGGGGCGTCAGTGGAAGATGGTATATTGTTAACACATTGGAAACTCCGCGACAGATCCACCTTAGGGTTGCCGTAAGTCCAAAAGAACTTGGAGGCACACAACAACAGCAATATCTTAATGCATAGGGAAGGGGACAGGTGCTCGATGCACTCTCTGCCTCCTTTGTCAAAATAAATTTGGGTATATTTACAACCTATGCACCCTGACTTGGTATTACCTACTACTCTGCCTCAGGCAGCAAAGTATCTTGAGGTGGCCCTCATCCTCGAGTGCAGGGGTAGACAACTGCGGGAGGCTATAGGGCTGCATTATCCCCCTAGAAGAACTCGGGGGGCTGCACCCCACCATACCCCCATTGAAAATAAAAAAAACAACAACAACCCTATTTTGTCCACAAGTGTCATTTAACTCCTTTGGTGGCCACGAAGGGCATTTTCTCTGTTCTTTCAGGCCCCTCCGAGGCCACTTTAGATGTAGAAGACACCTCTTTTCTTCAAATCAAGAAGTGACCAGAAAGGCCTTTGGTGCTGTAATGCTCCTGTTCTGTCCCTAGAGGGCATCTGGGGGCATTTTTTTAAAAAAAATTTTGGACAATTTTTTTGACTGGGGGGGGCTGAGAAAACGGCTGCATGTGGTTCACAGGCCGCTCTTTGCCCACCCCTGCCCCAGCGTGAGAGGGAACTCTGCTCCCCAAATGCCCACCCTGAGCCCCAGTCCCAGGAATCTTCTCCACTCACCTCCTGGGGTGCTTTCTGGTGCAGCTGGTTCCCGTTCCCATCCTGGATCCGGAAGGCAACAAAACTCTGTCAGACCGCTCAACCCTTGAACAAACCGGTTTGCTCTACTTTTTTTTTTTTTGGTAGTAATTTTTATTAAAAGTTTAATCTCGAAAATAACCCCCTCCACACACACACACACACTTCCATGCTTAAATCTTCCAGTTGAGATTGCTTATTTCCATTCCATACAAACATAATTTCCCTCTTACAGAGAGAAGAACAATTACATTATTACATTATTTCTCCTTTGATTTCTTATACATTTATATCCTTACCCAATCCAATACTCCTTTCCATTCTTTCTCAAAGTTCTGGATAGATTTATTCTTCCAAGAAGATGCTAATTTTTCCATCTCTATCCTATCCAGAACTTTTAACTTCCATTCTTCTATACCAATAGATCTCTTTTCTTTCCAGTGCTGCGCATATGTCAACCTCGCCGTAGTTATTAAATATAATAATATCTTCTGATGACTTCTTATTTCCCTTTGTTGCCCTAGCATATTTAACAGATAAAGCTCCAGTTTCATTTCAAAATTCAGCTTACAAATTCTTTGAATTTCATCATGTACCCCCTTCCAAAATTCTTTTGCTATCTTACATGTCCACCACATACGAAAAAAAGACCCCGCCTTTTCATCACATTTCCAACAATCTGAATTCCCATTTTTCATTACTTGTTGTAATCTCTCTGGGGTCACGTACCATCTGTAAAACATTTTATAAAAGTTTCCTCTTAGGTTTAGATTTAATGTAAATTTTAGATCTGTTTTCCACACTCTTTCCCAAGTTTCCAGTTCAATCGCATGTTGCTCTGCTCTTCAGACCGTGACCCTAAGACGCCGCACAGAAACAGCAAATGGAGGTAAAGAGCTCACACCTTCCACCCTGCAAAACCCCGGTGTCTCCCTTCTTACCCGCTGGTTTGTCTCAGACTCAACCCTAGGAAATTCAAGCGAACCGTTTATGTTTCCGGTCTCCCCGTCTGTAGGAAAAAGACAAAAATGCGGCCGAAATGGGGCACTGCCGTGCCGAGCAACACCACACACCCGCTCCACTTCCGATTCTGGATGCCAGCAAGACCCATGCAACTTTATCCCACAAACAGGGAGGACAGATTTCCTTTCTAGCTGCGCCACTTAGTAGTAAGTACAGGCTTTCTTCAGCAAATATGGGATTCATCGGCTCCGTATATTTACTTGCGGGTCAGGGTAGCTTAGTGCTTTGAGCACTGAATTATGAGCCTGGAGACCAGGTCTGCATTTCCCACTTGGCCACAGAAACCCACCGAGTGACCCCGGGGCATCACATACTCTCAGCCGCAGAAAGCCCCACGATATGTTTGCCTTAGGATCGCCGTAAGTCGGAAACGACTTGAAGGGCACCAAACGACAGATTAACTCAGCAAGACATGGCTCCCCCTTCCCCCATAAGACGCGGGCGGACTTGCAAAGGGGGATAACGCGGCCCCAGAAAGATAGAGGCTTCGTACTTGCGGCGTTACTGGGGTTGGGACTGGAGCAGCCGTTTGGGGCTTGGGGGTGGTTTTGGTCTCGATCCCAGCCGGGTCCCACGAAGAGGTCCTTCAGGAGCTCCACTGTGAGAGGAAACACAAGAAGGGGGCAAGCTGGGTTAGACACACACCGGCATTAAAATACACGTACTTTTCCTTGCGATCCTATATTTCTACAGGAAGGAACAGAAACCAAACACAGGAGTGCCTTGCTTTCCGACGGCTCTCACAATCTGCTCTTTTGGCCCTTTTGAATTACGACGAGAACCCATATATTCGATGCACGGTGTTTCGACTGCGTGTTGAATATATTGGGTTCCGGTCGTAACTGGAGATGCGAAAGAGCAGAAAAGCGGCCGTGCACCTCCTACCTTCTTTGACCGCCTCCTGGAGCAGCTTCTCCCCCTGGGGAGTGTCCGAGGACTCCGTGCGGAAAAGGGTCCGGGGGTTCACGCAGGTCAGGGGGCCGTCTTCGCTGCCGCTCTGGAGGGCCAGGATGTCGGCGAAGAGCCCCACTTTCTCCTCCAGCAGTTCTGCAATTCCCCGGTCGCACTGCTGGATCTTATCTGGGCGGGGGGAGACCAAGGAGAACAAGTCTACCAGGTGGAGACGGTGGGTCTTCTTTCCAGAGAGTTTGCAAAGGAGTTGGCGTCGCATTTATTTATATTCCGCTTTCCCCCCAAAATTGGGACTCAAAAGTGTCCCACAGTGTAAAAGAATGCAATTAAAAACATACAAAAAGTGAACACTCAAATAGAATTGAAATATCTGCATTTAAACAGTTCAGACCTGGAATAAAATGCAATTTAAAAAGATCGAAAGCTCTTAAACAGTTAGAACAACACAGCACCCCTTAGCCCGTTCTTTACGAACTTTCTGTTTTGAAAGCCTGTTGGAATAAAAAGGTTTTTGCCTGCTGACAGAAAGACAGCAGGAACAGAGGTATTCTGGCCTCCCTGGAGAGGGAGTTCCAGATCTGGGGCAGTCACCGAGAAGGCCCCGTTTCAAGACCCCATCACCCGTGCCTGTGATGGTGGTGGGGCTGAGACAGTGTCTCTGCTGAGGGTCCCAGGGCCTGGGCTGGCTCAGAAAAGGAGATACAGTCTCCCAAATATCCCAGACCTGAGCCATAGAGGGCTTTATAGGACATCACCAGCTCTACCTTTCAACTTCCGCAGAGAGGCTTCGCTTTCAGTCTCGATGAGAGGGAAATCCACTCTGTCAGGGCAACTGGAACAAACAGGCAATGGAAAGGAAGAAAGTTAAAGCTGCCAGACATCCATCCCACCATTCCCAATCCAGAGCCTTCCACATCTGGAGAATTACAACACCCATCATCCCCCATACACTGGTCTTCTGGCTGGGAATAACGGTCTGACAAGAGGACTGGAAATAATTTTATGAGTAACGTAGGCAGGACAACCGTTGCATGTTCCAATCACAGGTCAGGAAAGTTCATTTTTGGACAACACAAGCCCTGCCCTAGTCAATGGCTGGGGGATTCTGGGTGTTGCAGTCCAGGAAATTGACTTTTCCAAGCTCTGGACCCTGCTTAAGCTCGTAACACCACTCACAGCTTGACCGTCTGCTGTATGAGTCTCATCCAGGTGTTGCGGTCCTCACGAGAGGCGGTGTGGACCTCGTACATCTCAGGGGGGGTGTTGCTGATGAGGAACATGCCCTTCTCCTGGTTGGCGATGTCTCGGACAATCAGGTTTTGGATGGAGATGACGGCCGGCTTGTCCTGAGGAAAAGAGCAGAGGAGCAAAATCAAAGGCGCGTCGCTGTTTCCTTTCTGTTTATCACGAAATTTCTCTTGGAGTGGTAAGCCTGCAGCCAAGGCCCAAGGATGCAGAGGAGCAAGGGAAAGCTGCTGCAGTGGGCCAGGAGAAGTTGGAGGTGCTTCTCTTTGAGCATCTGGCGCAAGAGAGACCCCAGATGCTGAAAGGCTGGGATGAGTCGAAACAAGCTGAGAGCCACTCACCAGGGTAGGGAAGGTATACTTCTGGTCCTTCTCCTGGAGGAAGATGAGAACATCCGTCATCAAGAGAACCAGGACGTCTGCAAAGGATGTGGGGTGGGGGGAACATTAGAGGAACATCAGTAAAGGGATTAAGAAATCTGGGTAAGAGTCCCTGATCATGGCTTTTTGCTAGCCAAGCTTGGCAACTGTAGCAGATCCAGGGGCCCATTTTAAAACTGGCCCTATTTTTATTCATTTATTAAAATGTTTTACGTCCAAGCTCTGCCCACCGAGCCTGCTGGGGACATTGGGAGTGGCAATCCAACACATCCAGACGGCGCTGTGTTCAGGGTGGCCTAGCAAGAGGCTGTGAGGACTCCCTGTCCCTAGGGGGCGACAGTGCGCAGCTGGGAGCCAAGCTCCGCCCACCTTTGAAGCGCCCGGTGGCCGTCTTCCAGAGCATGCACCCATCATGGACCAGCTTCCGCCGCAGCATCTCGTCCTTGCAGAAGGAGCCCCGCTCCCAGGGCAGGATGGCCTTGGCGCGCCCGTCCACCCGCGCATAGATCTCCTGCAGCCGCGCATTCTTCTCATAGTCGTGGACTTCCTGGTCGATGTCCTTGATCAGGTCCTTGACTAGAGTCAGGGCGGTGCTCAGATCTTGCTGATCAGCTTCATTCCCTGGGGAAAGCGGAGGAACCAGAGTCAAAACAGGGGGTCCAGTTTCATCCTGGGTCTAGGCTCCGAAGGGAAGTGAAATGAAGTTGCACTCCATCTGTGAGCACTACCTCGTTTCTTCCCCTCTGAGCTGAGACCAGCTGCTTTTTCACACCTGCCAGGGAGGGGAGGAAAAGAGTACACGGAATTGCATGGGTAAAGCATTACATTCCACCTGCTCAATGCAGGATGTCAGCCCCTATCTCGCATCGTCCACAGGTACCTTTGGAATTCTGTAGGATTCGGTCAATGAGCCCAGGGTATTTGGTGATGCGCTGGGTGACCAGGAGGATGCATTCTTGCACTCCGTGCCTCCGCAGCGCTGACGACCGTGTCAGCCTCTGGAAAAGGAGGGAGAAATGGGGGAAAAAAGATCGATCAGGAACAGGTCCTCTGTTCCACACACACCCCAGAGAGAGAGACGAGAGACTGTGGCCACCTAGACTGGGAATGTTGGACTTGCAAACAACTTGTCCGATATTGCTAAGCCAGTAAGTTTTGCATGCCGTGTCTGCAATCCAGCCAAGGCAGCATGCTGGCGCGGAACAGTTACTGAAGCCGTTGTGCTTTCTCCAAGGTAGTGTAAGTGTGGCCTCGAGGGCGGCCAATGGCTCCACAACCCTACACAGCCCCCTCTCACATACTTTTTAGGGGGCTCTAATTGACTATTGTGCAATAGGTGAGCTCAAGGCTATAGCAGCCGTGGAGCAATGAATTGCGTGGCCATGGGACCCAATCTAACTACACTGGCCATATACAGCACACTAGAAGTATATATAGGTTGAGTGTCCTCTATCTGAAATGCTTGGGACCAGGGGGTTAGACTCAATGGCTGTTGTGGTCTCTTCCAACTTTATGATTCTACGATTTAAGCATTTTGGATTCTTGAATACCTGTTTTTGCATATGTATAAAATACAGTACTGTAAAGGAGATCTCTGGGAAGCCCACAAACAAACAAGCAGGAGCAGGAGCAGCCACTGCCTCAAAGGTGGAAGCAGGCAACTGACGGGCTTCCCAGAGATATCCTGCCCTGTACTGTATTTTATTTTTTTCAAATATGGGTATCAAGTCTGTTATATCCTCATTCTCTCAGATTGTCTGTTTCTCTCCAGCTTTGCATCTCATACACAACACAAGAAGAGACAAACAAGATGCGAGTCCGCAGAGAGACACGAGGATCTGCGAAATGACAGGAGACGCGAGTTCACGCTGAGCACTATGCTTAAATTCCCGCCGTTTCACAGACCTTGACTCCCTCTCTAGCCTGGCATCTCGTTCCTTCGCTACTTGCCTTGCTTATTTAATGCAAGTTTGGAGAGAGAAACTGAAGACGGAATGAGTGGGAGGGGAGAGGGATGGAGGGGAGAGAGCTCCCGCTTACCCGGATGAACTGCTGGAACCGCTTGTCCCGGGCGAAGAGCTCTTTGTAAAGTTTCACGGCCTTGGTGTGGCAGCTGCAGAACTCCGAGTAGGCCTTCTTCATCTGCTCGGCACTGGCGCCCGAGAACTGGAAAGCCAGCAGGAAGTGCAAGGGTGAGACCACAACCTCTTTCTTCACAGAAATAGAGAGGGGAGACGGAAGGGGTGGTCCCTTGCATCCCCACTCCAACGGTAGGGTTGTTGGGTAAGGGCTAGCCCAGGCTAGGAGATCTTCAGCACCAAAATCAAATCCAATTCTATTTGCATCCAGCCGGTGGCCACTGCAATTCTAACCGCACCCACCAGCAGACTTGACCAATGTAAAAGTTCAAGCCAGTCCTCTCGCCCTGAGATTCCTCCCGGCTTTCTCCGAGAACCAGAAGAGCGAGTCTATGCTCCGAGACTCGGGTCTGGAGATCTGGGAAACCTCCCCACCAGTGAGGATTACAACCCTGGAGGACCACGCACCTGCTGGACCAGGATGTCTCCCAGCCGGTTGATGACAAAGTTCTTGTTGCTGTCGGTGGCCAGGGACTCCTTGCGGCGCTCCAAGAGCTGGACGAGGAATCGGTCGTGGATCTCGCTGAGCTCGTCCACGCTGGGGAACATGCTCTGCACGACGGCCACGTCCATCTGGAGGTCCTCCAGCATGCCTTTGCGGAAGAGGTTGGTCATGATCTTCAGGGTCTGGACATGGTGGAGCTCCGTCTGGATCAACTCTGTTGGAAGCAGAAGGGAGAGTCAGTAATTGGTGAGGGTGAGAACTGGTCTGAACTGGTTTTCGGCCCCCAATGTATTCAAAAATGGGGCAAGCTGGGAAAAACAGAACCTCCCTGCTTGTAGAAAGGGAGGGATGTGAAGGGAGGAGCTTGGAAAGTCTGGCTGAAGGCAGCCAATCACAGCTCAGGGAATGCTGTGAAGGGGCGGGGCCTGCAGGGAGGAAATGTTACAAAACCAGAGGCTTGTCTCAGTCAGAAGGCAGATAGGGAAAAGCTGGCACAGAAATTAGGAACAGATCGCAGAGAGAGAGGAACAAATGGATTAAAGACAGGAAAGTCAGAGGAAAGGACTGACTTAGTGCTGGTCTGAAGCAGTGTTTTTTTATTTTGGATTTTTTTCAGATTTTGGAATACCTATATTTGCATCTATATAAAATATAGTACAGTACAGGAGGTCTCCAAGGAGCTCATGAAAGAACGATCAAGAGCATTGCGGCCACAGCTTCGGACAAGCACTGTGCCTGCCATTTCACAGATTCTCATGACTTTCTCCAGCCTTGCATCTTGTTCTTTTGCTACTTGTATTGCGTACGAGATACAAGGATGGAGAGAAACCGAGGATCCGAGAGCCCAACAGGTAGGAGTCCATCAGCTGCCTCCTTGAAGACAGAAGCGGGTGGGTGACTGGTGCCAAAAAGTTTCAGTTCCTGGAGGTTTTTCGATTTCTGAAAAAGGATGAGTAACCTGTATAGATTCCGGGGGGGACTCTTTCAGATATTTTAGGGGGGAGAGAATGCAGCCGGGGTCCTGATGCCTACCATAGATGACGTCTTGGCGCTTCATGACTTCCTTCTTGTGTTGTTGCAAAAAGTTATTGTCGACGGCCAGGCTCCAGGAATCCGCCTCAAAGTCCTTCTCGTCTGTTTCAAAGTCGCTCATCAGCTGGTTATAGATAACTTCCGCTCCTGGAGGGGAAAAGAAGGGAGAGAAAAGTGCATGCGTTAGGGACTGAAAGCAGACTCCCAAAGTGGATCATCCGGAACAAGAAAGGACGTCTCGATACACCGAGACACTCCGCCAAGAAGGGTCAACCGCTGAGATCCATCCATTCATCCATCTATACTGCACCACTTTGTGTGAAAAATCTGTTGCTGGTTGTCTTGCACTGTTTTCTGGCAGTTCCCGGCGACTGCCGCAACGTTTTATTCCTGCCGTCAAGTGAGTTTGTTTTTCATTCCCAGCCATATCAGAACAATATATCCCATTCTTGTTTTCTCCTTCCTTCTCTTTCATTTTTTTTTAAATTTAAAGTTATAGTGCATCAGTGACATAATATGACCATTTAAAGCATTTTTTAAAATTCAGAGAAGAGAGAAATTACTCTTCGAACCGTAGGACCACCTCAGCAAACCATGCCCTAGTTTTTTTTTAAAAAAAAAGGGTTTTGGGAAGCGAGCCTCCCTAAAATCCCTCATATTCCCTATAGGAAGAAGGCAAGAGGAGAAGAACGGACCAAAGGCTTTCCACTTTCTAATAGAGTTCCGGTCTCTAACCAGTCAGATAAGCAGAGGATGCCTGTCCTTTTGCACACTTTTGGAAAAAAAAAATCCCAAAGTGTGAAAAACCGTTTAAAAGCTCTTGCAATCTCACCTGCTGGGGAGAAAATTTTCTGAAACGGTTCATTCTTATATGCAAGAATGCAATAAGCCAAGATTTATCTCCCATGTGTTTAGGCAGGGAGAAATAACGTGGAGAAGGAGACACACAAGAGGTCAAAAGGCAATTCTCGTGATCTGGAAATGTGCTTTTCTCTGATGACTGCGTACGCATGCAGAAAATGGATTCCCTTCCACTCCACAGCAGACAAGGCGCATCTGGAAATGTTAGCTCCCAGCGCACATGCATGCCACATGCACCGGAGGGTAGCAGTCTTTGATCCTCCGTGGTTTTCTCTGGGTTGCTCCAGATGGTACTAAAAAAAAAAAAAGTGACTTCTCGTGACATAATTCCAGGGATTTGTCTGTTTCTGCCAGTTGTTGTCACTCCTGCGTTCATTCCTTCCATTCTTTTTCTGGGCAATTTGTCACAATTTCTTAAAACCGTACTCATTTCCCAAAGCTTCTTTTTTTTCTTTTTTCTTTTTAACTAGGCCATAGTTTGCTAAGATCTTTTCTATTCAGTAGTAGAATCATTCAAGAGTCTTTTTCCAAGTAGCATTTTTGGAAGACGTGCCCAATGACAGACATGCATCTCAATCCCTGAGTGATAACTTCTGCATTTCGGAGAAAATGAGCAAGACTCTGAGGGCTCAGCCACCGTTGGCAAAAGGAGAAAGAAAAGTAGGGTCAGATGTTTGCAAAAACGATCGGCGTCCAAGACGACGGTGCCAGGAGGTCCTATCAGTTGCAATATTGTGATAAGCAAGCTACTAAAACCTAAAAGTAAGACAGCAAGAAAATAATATCCCCAGCATTCCACATTGGTATTAATAAAGTTCTGGAAATCTTTCATTTTTGTTTCCTGGATGAGGCATTTCGAGTCATTTCCTTCTCATGTTCTCTGTTGCAACGCTTTGCTGTATTTTTCATCAGAACTCTGTCAAAAAAATTATCCCTGCTCTGCCGGGGGAAAAAAATATTCAGATTTTAAACCCATCCTGCTTTCTGCAGGGTAGCCAAACAGTCAAATAAAGACACCACCGAACACGTCTGTATTAAACATTCCTTGATTCCGTGCGCACGCATGCGCACAGGCTGTGGCCATGAGCTTTTGGTAGGGGCTGACCACCTCACCTTCGTCGATGAGGGACTCGACGGAGAGAGTCCGATTGCGCATGTTCAGGGAATCGGTGGACTGGGACAGGATCCTTCGGATGCCCAGGGGAGATTCATCGTTGAAAGTCCTGCAACAGAGGAGGAAAAGAAAATCAATACTTTCCATCATTGCACCATCCATCACAGACTATATCTTGGGTCGGAACGGATATTTGAAAACATTCCAAAAATGCCGGCAGCGTGCGGCATTCCTCGCATTCCAAATCCTTTTTGTATTTCCCCGACGATCCCGCTGCGCTCCCTTCTCCATCCCAGCTTCCACTTACCCCGCAATGTTGGTGGTGGAGACACTTTTGGACAGAGATAAAGTGGGGCGACCCCGGCGGGAGCCCAGCAGGGTCTGGCGGAAGCTCTCGGAGGGGTAGATGGCAGAATTGGGGCGCTCCCGGTTGGCAGCTGAAGATTTAAAAGAGCAAGGAAGATGTGATACGGGTAAGGCAGAGTTCAGTTATTTTAGAGGACAGCTGTATCACACAACCCAGGATGGAAAAATAATATTAGAAACTTGCTTTTCTACAAATGAGGGTATCGAAGGAGGCAGCTGGGAGGCCCCCGTCTCCTAATTCCTCGAGCAGAAAAATCTCGGAGATGTGGTGAAGAGAGAAAGTCACTTGGTACATGTACAGGGGAAGCCTTGTTTTTATTAGTTTGGATCTGGATCAAAGTGGCTCCCATTAAATCCTACCCTCAGACTCTCTTGGTTTCCAAAACCAGAAAAGAAAACCCGGAATGAGTGAGGTTTATCTGGCTTCAACAGCGGCTGTTAATTGTTGGCTTCAACTCCATGGATGACAGACTTCCAAAAAAGCCCTGTTACTAACACATGTCTTGCAAATGCGGCACAGCGATGACTTCCCTTAGTCTACCCCCCTGTAATCTGGCCTCTCTCATTTCCTATCGCCTCACATTTTACCAGCTTTTCGACTGAGTCTCGTCACCTCATTCTCTGTCCAAAGTACGACAGTCGCCGTTGAGTTGTTTTGGCTTCTGGGGAGAATTCAGGCTCGGTTTGTTCTGGGACCCATTTACTAGTCATTTTGACAATCTGTAGAACATTCCTCCAGCACCAAATAAGTTGATTTTCCTCATCCAGGCTGAGCCTCCCTTACCCAAAAAGCTTGGGACCAGAAGTGTTCTGTATTTTGGGTTCTTTGGGATTTGGGAATACAGAACCAAGGTCAGGCATGGCTTGACGGTTGGACCACAACCCTGGAAACTGGGGTTTGATTTCCTCCATGGCCGAGACCTTCGGCCCCAGAAAGCCCCATGAGAAGTTCCCTTTAGGGTTGCCATAAGTCGGAAACAACTTGAAGGGGGAAAAGATCAGCAACAACACCCTATTTGGAATAGCATCATGTCTCATTCGTTTGCTAATCGTCTCGTGTGTGAGATGCAAGGCTGGAGAGAGACCGAATATCTGCGAGATGGTGGGAACCTAAGCAGAGTGCTCAGTGCAAATCCATGGCCCCCCACTCCATATTTCACAGATCCTCGGTCTCTCTTTTTCTGCCACCGGCTTCCCGCTTCCCTCTCCAAGGCGGCAGCTGCGGCGCTCCCCAGATCTGAGAGACGAATGGGCAGGATCCCAGCAGCCACTGCCGAGAAAGCGGAAGCAGGTGGCTGGCAACAAAGAATTTGGGGTTTTGGAGGTTTTTTTGGATTTCGGATTTCTAGATAAGGGAGGCTCAACCTGTATCGGCTTTCCTCACCGTCCAGCTTTTACATCCATACCCAGAAATTGGAAATACAGTAGCTCAGATGATCCTGACTTTGGTATTCAATGCTATATCTTTACTCTAAGGTGCCTCTGAGAGAGGCAGATCGCCTCTCCCGGCCGACTTCCGTCGCCTGTCCTCCGTGCCACATTAACTGCCGTTGGGTGCATGGCGTTTCCACTCACGTTTGCTCCTGAGCGACACCGTCTGAAGCGCTGAATTGTTCTTGAGCAAGGCGGCCTTCTGTTGCTGCAGGGGTGGGTGGTATGGGGGCAAAGAAAATTAAATAGAGGGGGGGGAACAAGAGAAGCAAGGCAGTGAGGAGCCATCCAGGAATACGGCACAAGAAAGCTCAGACCAAATCCTTGGGGTAAGGCGAATACTCAAAAAATATTTGGAATTCGCGTATATACCCGGCATCACCTGGGATTTTATTATCTCATAGGTAATAACTTGTTAGAAATACCTTAGGAATTACCTTACCTTAGGAATTAGATGTGGTTCAGATACACAGGTTTGAGATCCTGTGTCTCTAATTCCACAAACTGTCTTGTCCCCATATTCCCCAATCTAATCTGTATTCAGAGTTGTTAACATACACAGGTTGGGTTGCTGAGGGAATACGCTGCCCTCCTCCTTGCTGCTAGGCCTCATCTCCCTAGCAACCGGCCCGAGGCCCATGAGCTCTCTGGCTGGGAATCCTAAAGGCTCCTCCCTAAACTGCAAACTCCAGGATTCCGTAGAATTTTCTCAGGCAGCCAATCATATGAGATCTTCTCTGCCTGACATGGCCAAACAGACAAACTTTGACTTATATAGATATATATATATTAGATGACAGTCAAAAGATGCATTTCTTAAGGGTTGGGAAGCCCCGGCAAGAAGAATCATGGAAGCTCTTCAGTTGTCCTTGCCGTGTTTTAGTTAACGCAAGTAGGAAGCGTAAAGACCCCCAAAGTTTTATTAAGGAGTTCATTGTACACGTGGCCTAATTCCTCTCGCTGCTTGTCCCTTTCCAACGTTTGCAGCCCGCTTCTTGGTCTGTGACGGCAATACACAATGCCATTTTGACACACAATCCCATCTCTCCACCCTGCCTTCCCGGCACCCACGCCCACTCACCTTCTGCTTGACTTTGGTGCAGTTGGGCAGCGTGTCTTTGCAGCGGTTGTGAATGGTGACATTGCAGGCTGGGAAGGAAAAACAGAGGCGGCATGAGACAGGATGTGAGCTCACTGGGTGCCCAAATTCATTAACTGCATTAGAAGATCTAATTAAGGAACAGCCGAACGGGCTGCTTCAGAAGACGAATGGACTCTCCTCCAATGGAGGCTATTAAACACACTTTGGATATCTACCTCCCAGGGGGGCTTAAGCTGTGCATTCTTGCCTGGCAGGGGGATAGACGGGATGGTTGTCGGGTGCCCCTGAAAATTCCAAGATTCTAACTATGGAGTTGTCTCCGGTCTCCCTCCAAAGTAAAAAAGGCAGAAATCTGCTGCTACGTAGCACCAGAAGCGTTGCTGGGCTGCATACGGGAATGAGTCGCAACCTGTCACAGCGAGAAATTTCAGCTCCTTTGAATCCTGGCATTTTGGAAACTGGGCAGCATATAAACAAGGCAGCCACCCAGCAAACAAATCAGTAAATAAATAAAATCAATCCCCCCACTCTCCATTTCTGCATCCAATCCATCCGGCACCCCTGTTCCGTTTTCTCCGGCCCCAGTGAAAGGCGTACTGGGGACGCTTGGCTGCTACGGTTGGCATCGTGCCTTCTGCCGGGCACAGCTCGCACGCCAAGCTTTCGGCTGAAAGTCATTTCTCAGGAAGAACATCGGGAAGCCACACACACCCCCTTGCGACAATCTGTTCCACCCAGATAGACAAGGAGAGGTAAGGAAGAGAGAAATGCCATGTCTCCATCTGGAAAGATAACTGGGTAGGGGGCACGCAGCAAAGGGCGTGCCCTCTTCTCCGGCAAGCTTAGCGGAATTAGAGGAAACCAAAGGACTCCCCGGTCCAGCCCCAAAGAAAATGGGGCATCAAGTTACCCCCTTGCCATTTCCACCCCTACCTCCTTAATCTAGATTTCTATAAGCAGAAACAGAAAGAGATCACCCTGCTAAAAACAGCCATGGAATAAATCCCTCTCTCTCTCTCTCTCTTTCTCTCTCTCTCTCTGTGTTTGGATTATTTATGCATTAGTTTTAAAACAAGCAAAAACAAGTCAAATTCAGAGTTACAATCAATAATATTTATGTTTTAAGAGAAAGAAAAGGAACTCCTGGAAAACTAAAGCTGAAACACAATACTAGCACATTAAACCAAAATGTTAAATGCTAAAATTCTAAACACTAACCTACTAATTCTACTAGAATTGCTACTGAGCATAGCTACAAATTACTGCATGAACAGTTTCCAATATTTTATTTTATTATTTTTTTTGAAAAATCTCCAATTGAATTATCCTTTAAAACCCACATTGATTTGAGCTAACTCAGCAACCTTGCACAGAACAAATTTCTTGGCCTGATTCAAACACACTTTGGCTAATCATACAGGGAGTCGCTGGACAAATATTACTTACGAGCAAAATAAGAGATTCACGGAATGAGGAGGCCAAAGGCCCACTCCAGCCTGTGAGGGTTTCATGAATGCTCCTCTGGGAAGAGCCTCCCAGATTCCAAGGCAGGGATATAAATTTCTGCTAGTTTTTATTCTTTGCTATTCCTTATCGTTCATTTATATGCTGGAGGGGAAAATCAAAGCAGGCCTAGGGGGGAATTTTCTGGCTTTGGTGCCCTCCAAAACACTGCACCCCATTTAAAAGGATGGAGCAAGCTTGTTTGCTGCTGCTCCAGAGACTAGGACACGGAGCAACATCATCAAACTTCAGGAAAAGAGATTCCACCTAAACATTGGGGAAAATTCCTGATGGTAAGAATAGTTGGAATACAGTACCTGGGAGTATGGTGGAGTCTCCTTCCTTGGAGTTTTTTAGATAGAGGCTCTGTCGGGAGTGCTTTGTGTATTCCACGAGGCAGAATGGAGCCGGACTGGATGGCCCTTGGGGACTCTTCTGACTCTGTGACACTGCGGCCATTTCCACACTACACTGTTATAGTGCTATAATCCCACTTTCAGCACCCTATGGAATCCTGGGGTTTGCAGTTTAGGGAGGGGCATTTAGAGAATTCTCAGCCAGAGAGCTCTTTGGCCTCTGAGTTCCACAGGAGGTTGAAAGTGGAATAATACCACTATAACAGTGTAGTGCAGATATGACCTCTGATTCTATGTGAATTTCTGCTTTTGGGAGAGACCATTCACCTCCTCTCCCTCTTTTTTGTGAGCAGTCGAGGGCCACAAAAGCCGCCGCAGGGGCCAAGAGCGGCCCACGGGCCACACGTCCCGTTTCAGTAAAGGCGGAAGTCATTTCAGCCTCCTCTCGTGGGAAGCTGGGGGTTTACCGACTGAGCAAGGAGGAGGGCCGAGCCACCCGTGGGCCCAGAACCCCTGCTCTAGCCCAACCGGGCTGCAGATCTGGGGCTTTCCTGCTTGCCAACGGGTCACCCGGCGCTGACGTGGCATTTGGCCCTGGCTCAGGTCTCCACGTGCCATCTGGACCCCCCGGGGCACTTTGAAAAGGTTCCTCCAGACCTCCGGCACCGTTCGCAAAGGCTGCAATGCTCTGTCCTTGAGGAGGTGCCGTCCCTGCCCGTCCGCCCTGGTGACACAGCCAGCGGGGAACAACGAGAGCCACAGACGTCAAGAGTCGCCTCGCTGGGGCAAGAGCGAGGCTTCTGTCTCCAGCCACAAAACTGTGCTGTGTTTTTTCTTGAGTTATTAGTAATTCTTTCTTCAAGCCATCCAAAGTCTGCATTGTGGCAATGTGCGACAGCTACGTAGCTCTGAAAAGCCGACTCTGGCCCTTTCCGCACGACAATCTTATAGCGTGATTATTCCACTTCCAACTTCCTAGGGAATCCTGGGGTTTGCAGCCCCTCCCGAAACTGCAAACCCCAGGATTCCCTAGGAGGTTGAAAGTGGAATAATCACACTGTAAGAGTGTCATGCGGAAAGGACCTTTGTTTCCCAGCGTGGATGCAATTTAAGGACACATCCGCACTGTTGAATTTAGATCATTTTAAACCAGGGCTGGTCACAGTGCAACCTTTGGGACTTCCAAGAAGCTTTCCTCCAAAAAAACCTCTGGACCGCCCAATGAATCCCTTGCCAAACCACAGGTCCCAGGATTCCACAGGCAGTTAAGGTGGGATCAAACTGGGGTAACAGTGCAGTGTGTAGATAGCCTCCTTTGCCTTTTCTTCTGTCGGTCAAAGGCAACAGAAGCTCTTGGTTCCAAGTCGCCCCCTTCCAAGTCACACTCTCTCAGCCTCAGAGGAAGGTATCAGTAGCAACCTCCCTTCTGTTATGCGCCTTAAATTATTTCAGACCGATTTAATTTAAATTCTTTCAGACCAATTTTTGTGTGGGTTTGTTTTTGCCCCAAAACTGTCCAAAACCTTCTGGAAATGCTGCTGCTTTCTGACCCTTCCTTGTCCTCAAACTTCCTCAAAACACTAAAAAGAAGAAAAAAAAATCAGATGAAAACCGGTTTGAGACGCCGACTGGAAGTCACATTGCGTCATGTCCGGCACGCCAAAATGGCCGACATGGCTTGCCCAGTTGGGTACACGAAGGGAAAATGGCCCTCGCCTCCTTCCAAGTCACACTCTCTCAGCCTCAGAGGAAGGGATCAGTCGCAACCCCCCTTCGAAGAACTCCTGCCGAGCAGAGGCTGTTTAACGGACGGCCGCCTGTCCGAGGGAGGGCTTTGACGGTGTCTTCCCGCATGGCAGAATGGGGTTGGACTGGATGACCCTTGGGGATCTCTTTCTGCTCTAGGATTCTATGAAAACTCCACGGATAGCATCACCTTAGAATTACCAGAAGTCAGAAATGACTGGAAGGCACACGACGGGAACTTTAAAGTTCACCTTTCCACGCAGATACGTAACTTAAAATTATTTAGAGCTCACTCCTCCATCATTTCCCACAGCCCAGCTGGGCGAGGTGAAAACGCAGCAAGTTCACAAGCTCAGTGACTCACAACACATCCAAGAACACGCCGGTGGGAGGCGGTGACGCAAGCAGGAAGCAAGAAATTTTAGCTGGCGAGGGAGCGTCACGTCTCGCTTTATGTCTGCGCTTGGGAAGGGGCGATGGGAGGGACGGTGGAAAACCACAGGCATCTTAATACACGGATTTTTTAAGGAAGGAGGCCCGGGGCAGCCGCCGCCTGTGGTCACACCTGCAGGCAAAGGGAGGTCGGGTGGGAGATTTTTACAGCCAAAAAGAAATGCAGGGGGGGTCACGGCCTTTTGAAATCAGCCCCTCTCCTTCTAAAACCCCCTCGGACTTGGCAACGCGGGTCCGTGCAAGTATCACGTGCGGTAAGGGAAAGGAATTCTGCGCATGTTTTCGTTAAGGATGTCACCCCAATAAAACAACAACAAAAAAAAAACCGGCTTCATGTGGGTTTTAGTCTCTTAAATCTTAATCACATGGGGTTTAGTCTCTTAAATCTTAATCGATAGCAGATGAGGAATCGTTGCAACCCCAACACAAACGTAGCATCGTAGATTTGGAAGAGACCCCAAGGGCCAACTCCAATCCAACCCCATTCTGCCATGCAAGAAGACACCATCCACGCATCCCCATCCGGTCTCTGTTTAAAAACCTCCGGAGAAAGAGATTCCACCGCACTCCACGGCGGCAGCAACATACTCCGCCGTCCGACAGCTCTTACCCTCAGGAAGTTCTTCCTAAAGTTTAGGTGGAAAAGTGCGATGGCAGAGACACCCGACAATTGGAGGGTAAGGAATTCGCACAGGTATCTCTCGCTTTTCTGGATTTTTAAGCCCCTGAAACCAGGAGTCTGAAAGCCCCTGAGCTACAGGTTTACTGTTAATATTATTTTTTCCACATAAGACTTGGCTGTCACAATTCTATCCAGCTAAAATCACTGCCCAGGTCCGGCCTAGGAATTATCTGGCCCCCGCATCTGGAAGAGAGAGAGAGAAAACACAGCCACGGCCAAATCTAAGCCCGGGGAAAAGGCACAATCCGAGATAAGAGCGGAGAACACAATCGCACGATTCAGGCAGACAATGGCCCAGAGCTGCCCACGGCGCTGCTTGTTTGCTTTCATAAATGCAACCCCGCCTGTTCCCCTGCAGCCCCCAAGATCAAAGCAGGGGAAACCAGCAGGCCCCACGGTTTGGATCCTGCCCAGCTGAAAAATAACAGATAGCCCATCCGAGAAGGAAGGGACACAGACAGAGGCTGGACTTCAGCTGGAAAAGCATGTGCAGCTTGCATCTGGAAAGGGATACAACCCTGCAGTTGTTCCATTTCACAGATGAAAACCGAGGACACGTGCAGCCAGAGGTGGTCAAGATGGCAGAATAGGGAAGAACAGACAAGCTAGGAGAGGTGCCGCCAGTTTGAATTGTTGTTGTTATTGCTTTCAAGCCATTTCCAACTTCTGGAGACCCCAAGGTGAACCTATCCTGGGGTTTCCTGGGGCTGAGAGTATGTGACACATCCAAGGTCACCCCGTGGATGTCCAAAGCCAAGTAGGGAATCGAACCTTGGCTTCCAGGGTTGTCGCAGTCAAACCACGACACCACGCTTGCTCTCAAGTAAATCTACGGAGCCAACAAATCCCATATTTGGTGAAGACGCCCTATATTTACTACTATGTGAGGTAGCTAGAACGTAAATCTCTCGTCCCCATTTGCTGGACAAAGTTGTACAGATCTTGCTGGCGGTCAGAGATGGAGGTGGCACGGGTGAGCGATGCTGCTTAGCAAAGCAACAACCCATTTCAGCTTCCCTCTCGTCTACACCACGCTGGCTCTCCGTGCAGGAATATACAAATATATGCCAGTGAAATTCCCACCGGCTCCAAGGGGGCCTAGCTTCAGAGAGGGGTCTCTTCGAGCTCAGTTTGCAGCCGAGGACAAAAAAGTGAATCAGGAGGAGGCGAGGGAGGCTGGGACACTTTAAAAGTCGCCAGAAAAGTGGGGCAGCAAAGAATTCTTTGGGACCGTCCCTGCCAAACTGGGATGGTTCAAGGGTATGCTCCGGCCGCTGTGAAAATTCAAGAGCAAGCACATTTTATCAGCCGGGTTTTACTTGATGCACAATTTTACGAGGCATTCCCAAGGCTCCTAAATCGGTAACTGGTAATCAGTAACATGGAAGTGCTTCCGGGAGGTCTCCCACACCCTGCGGATTCCAAGTCCGCCCACCCCTGCGAGGGAGGAGGCCAGGAGAGAAAAACACCAAATGGCTGCTTGTTCACGGGCCCATCTGCTCAGCCAGAAGCCCCCGCCAAGACGGCAGCCCACACCAACGCACGGGCAGTCCGTCGCCTCCGAGGAGCAACAAGGAGCAGAATTTTGCTATGCAAAAGATTCAGCGGTGGGCACGGTGCATTCCGTTGGGCCAGGCCCCTCATCTACCAAAGCTCCCCAACTTCTCGATTTAAACAAACAAACTTTTTTGTGCCATTTTGGGCACTGCCACCTCCACCGGTTTCAGCAGCCCTCCCTCCCAGGTAAAGAGGCTGGGTTTTGATAGCAGTGCCTGCTACACAGCGGTGGCTGGCAAAGTCCAGGTCAGCAGGGCTGGCAATCCATTCCGTCTTTTGGTTTGAACTTTAAAAGGACTCCCCTGAACTCTTTACAGAGGTTCATCCCCTTTGAGAGCTTTTTCTGACCTGTGGACTAAACCTAGATGCGTATCCGTCACTTTGCTAATGCTGGAGCTGCCCCACACCCCTGATTCTGTGCACAGAATCGGTCACGTGGATTGCAAGGCTCGGGATGAAGTTTGTCACCATCTGCCATTTCTGACAAACAGGCCTTAATTTCTTCCCCTACTTAAGATTTATCTGGAACTTAACTCTTCCTAAACTTCTTACAACACTGATGAAATTACGTCTCTGTTAGTCTGTTACAGCAAAAAGCAACGGAGAGAGTCGCGTTGGCGCTTAAAAAGCAGAGGAAAGGATGCTGGATGCAAGCAATGCTGAGGCGTATATTTTAATACAACCTGACCAAGCTTGAAAATGGACTGAAACACAGACTAAGGAAGAATGGGTTGTTAAACTCACAGATTGTGCCCAGGTTACAAAATTGATGTGTTGTTTTTTTTTAAACTATATTTATTGCAAGCTTTATAAACAAAACAGACAGGTTATCTCATACGTAGTTGGATATACGAAATAAAATGAAACAAAAAATAGAGTACACAAATAAATTCACATTAGATCTAAGTATTATAAATGGTGTTGATATCTTCTCCCAAGATAATCAATGATTGACTTGGGTTTTAAAAGATAGACCAACTGAAGATTTTTCGAGAAACTGGAAATGATTTATGGATTTTTCGAGCAATACAAAATCTAATGACGTAACTATCTATGCTCGTGATTATTAGGTATATAGGTTTATAATGGTAGAATGAGATAGGAGATATGAATCAATATTTTCTCTTCATTACACTCTGTGCAGAGGCGGTCAGAATTCTTTTGTGTTTTAGTTCATTAGTGTAGAGGCAGTCCGTGTTAGTGCAGTTTTCGTTGTGTGTTGTTTATGTATAGCTTGTTTCATTCTCTTCTGTTCCCCTTTTTTCCCTCCACCGCAAGTTGATCATAGAGCAGTCCTGGAGGACCCAGAGATTCCTAGAGAAGTGTTCTCTTAGACGTTTAAAAAAGAGTGCTCACGATTTTTATTATTTTCCCACTTTCATGGAGACCTTGTTCCCCTAACCCCTGCAACAGTGGAGGGTTCACTACACTTTTTTTGCAACAAAGAAAAAAATGGTAAAATTATTGACGCTCGCCTATGTGAACAACCAGTGGCCCCTCCACTTTTGCAAGGGTCCGGGGTGCAGAACCCTCGCGACAGTGGGAAAAATGCAAATAACTCCGGCTCCGTGGGAGGGAGCAGGCACACACGTGCCTCGCCAATAATCAAATTTATAAAGTTCAAACCCTCAGAAGGCCAAATCCCACCAGAAGTGGACCACAGAATTGCACTGGGGGACCTGGAGATTCCTAAAGAGAACATATTTTTTCCATGGCGGGGGCAAAGGACTGACTGTAAAACAGATATTGCAAAGGGACCCTACCTCTCCAATTCTCTCTCGTCCCAAGGAAACCAAAGGCAGTACAAGTTGGGAAGGGATGACAACACGCTCCATGAGCTTTGATCTCTCTCGTATTATTTGCTGCTGTTATTAGAAACAGTAGTATGCTGCTTCTTATTTGCACAAACCCCCAAAGTGTTACGCAACTCCGCCGCAGTACAAAAAAAGCATCCAACCAAAATGTAACCATGCGGCATAGGAGAGAGTTTTAAAGGAGGAGGAATCACTCAATCATTTTCGGGGGCTAGGTGCCCTTGGCCACAACCAAGACACAACGCTGCATGAAAAGTTCACACAAAAGGAAGGCCATGCACGCAACTCTGCGCTAGCTCTTTGCAAGACGGAAGAAACTACACCTCCCCGGGCCTACCTGACTTTTGCAAGGGACTCACTCTGGGAAGGAAAGAAAACCATCCCTAAGAAGCATTCCTGGCTTTCCAAAATAGCTATAACGGGACAGTGTGAATTCATGGCCGGCACTGTTGAAAATCCAAAAGTAACCACGAACAAGTTTGAGATCTACCTAAATAGCAAAGGGAAGCACCAGCAATCAGCCCTGTGTTTCTCTGTAAAATTAGCATGCTGTCTGCATTAATAAATTATACAAGGCACACACTTCTATCTTTATGAAGGAATTGCACCCCAAGATGCAGGATTTGGGGGGGGCATCCCATTCAATCTATATAAAAGGAAATGCTTCCCAGCTTTTCAATAGGAGACATCCTTTATAACAAGGGACGCCAGACAGCACTATAAGGGACGAGATTCCTGGCACTCAAATAGGGGGCATTTCTTATTATGAGAGATGCCCGTCAGCCCTGTAAGGGACACGCTTTCCAACCCACAAATAAGGGGCATTTCTTACAATCGGGAAACCTGGCAGTCCCATAAGGGACAGGATTTTCAGCCCTCGAATAAGAGACATCTCTTATAAGAAGGGATGCCAGCCGCTTCTGTAACAGACAAGGGACACCCTTTATAATAAAAGATTTCCAGTCTTAAAATAAGGGACATCCTTTATAATGAGGGGCATTCGGCAACCCTACGGCTAAAGAGTCTAAGCCTGGGGGTTCCTTCCCAATTGCAGAAGTAGCAACCTCTGAATATCAGCAAAAAACCCCCATCTGTTGAATTGCCGCAAGGGAGAGTCAAAGACAGACGTTTCCAAGCCGGGCTCCAGCATCTTTCCTCTGCGGGTGTCAGTTTCTCACGCTCGCCCACCCACCTCTAAATTTAGGAGCCGTCACTCACAAGCTCCCCCTGGGATACACGCGACAGAGGCGTACTCACTGGGACACATCCATGCCTCCTTGGCCGTGATGCTCTTGTTACAGGCAAAGCACATGGTCATGCCGGAGACGGTGATGGAGGTGAAAAGGTGCCCGTTGGTATAGCGGCCATCTTTGTCTTTGCTCTCCTTCATCCTCTCTTTTTCTTTGTTCTGCAGGGAAACAGAGAGATCAGAAACGTTATAAGCAAGACTGCTTCCCAAGCAAAGGCAAATTTAAGGACCAAAAGCTTCCATTAAAGATCTCCATGGAGGGGGTTAGGTTTGGCTGCATCCCGGATGGGAAACCTGGAACAGGAAAAGTTTGACCTGGTTGTCTCCTGGTGGAACTGAGGTTCTTTCACCTAAAAAGTCATTCTTCCAAATTCTGGTCAGGGTCGGAAAACAACCAACACAGCCACAGCCTTTGGTGCTCAAGCAAAAACGTGGCCTAAATTGCTTAGGAAAAGGTCAGCTGGAACACAAAGCCCCTGCCCTGGCCTCGGAGGGAGAGGAGAAGGGGAAGGCACGGCTCCATCATGCCGGCTCCTCAGACCGACAGATGGACAGATAGCTTTGTTGTTATTGCCTTCCTTAAGTCAACTCTGACTTATGGCAACTGTATTTTCCAGTTTCATTAGCCACATTTGTTCAGAGCGGGTTTGCCTTTGCCTTCCTCTGAGGCTGAGAGAGTGCAATTTGTCCAAGGTCACCCAGTGGGTTTCCATGAGATTTCAACTCCGGTGGGTCCATCACACACTCTCATCCCCTGAAAACCCTGTGTTCAACAACAACAACAACACCCTATCATGGCAGTTTCTTGGCAGAATTTGCTTAGGGGGGAGTTGCCTTTCCCTCCCTCTGAGGCTGAGAGAGCGTGACTTGCCCAAGCTCACCTACTGGGTTTCCACGGCTGAGCAGAGACTCGAACCTTAGTCTCCGGGAGTCCTATTTCCACCCTCAAACCACCACACTCCACTGGATAAGTGATTTTTAGCGAGACTTGGTGGGAGGGATTTTGCTATTCCCTTCCTCTGGGAGCTGAGAGAGTGTGACTTGCCCATGGTCACCCAATGGGTTTCCACAGCTGAGCAGGGATCTGAACCCAGGTCACTTGCATTCAGCGCTAAACTATGGCATCACACTGGCTCTCCTACCAACCAGTCACCCCAATTTATTTCAGGTGCACTCTGCACATGATCGATTGCACCATTCTTCACAGCTGCCCACCTCATCCCGACACAGAGCAATCTTTTTCTTCTCTACGCCAGTCTCTTCTGCATGGCAACACTTTCCCGTGACGGCCATGCGCTACCAGAAAGATGTCTCCAAAACGAGGCACATGCTTCCCACTTCCTTGTTTCGTCTGGAGGAAACCGCCTGCTGGGTTCAGAGCTAAAGGGAACTTTAAAACCATACCGGCTCCAGAAAACGACAAGAATCCCAAAGCTGACCAGCTCCAGCACGCTATATAAAGCAGGACCCCGTGCCCCTAAGTCCGTGCAAACAGAGAGAGAAAAGAAGCAAACAAACACAGATCGGCACATGCAGTTGAAAGCAAACGACCCGCCAGAAAGTGAGATGAAGCCGAATAGCTGATTCCAGACGACTCGAGCGAGCGAGCCGAGCTACAAATACCGAAACAATAAGCCCCTTAACCAAATCGCCCCACGTAAAATCGACACAATTCTTGTCCTGCCCCACCAGATAACCAGGGGTAGGTGTCCTTTACACAAAAATAACGGAGTACACAACCCTGCCGCTTCACCACATCCTGATCTTCACACACCTTCACCACGGTCCCTCTTCGGACCGGTTGCCGTCCGTTCCAGTTCATCCCCGGGTCCCGGCCGGTTCTCGGCACCCCAAGCCGGAGCTGCCTCTCGTAAACAGTTGGATAGCTCATCCCGGGCTAAGGTGGCAACGCTGCTCAGCTCCCCAAACCACCGTGTCGTGCTTCTCCCGGTACAAACCGGTGAGAGCAGAAAGGGGGGGGGAGCCGCCGTGCAGATCTACGTGGGTTTGGAGAGCCCAGATTGAGGAGCTGCGGTGAGGAGGTGGATGAGGAGGTGGAAGGAAGGGAAAAAAAGAAGACAGCCGTGCGGTTCATCTTTTTCTGTACCTCTCTGCTTCCAATAACCATGACGACCGTGTATCTGGCTGAGAAATTCCACTGCCACCCCCGTCACACGTGCCTGGCTGTACCATCCTCGGTACTGAACGGTCGGAAGGAGGGGGAAAAAAAGGGGGCCTTCTTTTCGTCAGGCCTCCATTATGGGGGAGAGGAAAGAGGCGGCTGAATGACCGGTTCCAAGGAACGGGTCCGAGAGCAAAATCGAGCCTCTCTCACCCAAAGCCAACGTGATTCAACTGAGGCTGTTGACACAGTTTGACAATGGCCTGGAAAGGTCTTCTCCGGACATCTTCCAGAAGAGGTCAAACAGATCCCTAGCTTGGTAGGTCCCACACTTTGGTTCTCCGGCCGTTGTTGGACTTCAGCTTCCAGAATTCCTGACGGTTGGCCAAGCTGGTTGGGGCACCTGGGAGCTGAAGTCCAAAACAACCTGGAGGACCAAGGTTTTGGAGTTGCTGTTCTAGCTGGAGATCCTAAATTGATTGGGGAAGGGGTTGGAGAACCTCTCCCAACTCTATGATTCCACAATCACTTGAGATGTGGTGTTGGAGGAGAGTATTATGGGTACCATGGGCTGCTAAAAAGACAAATGGGTCTAGGCTATATTTCAAAGGAACTGGCAGAACCACCTCCGAGTATTCCTTGCCTATAAAAACCCCATAGGTTGATGGGCACCTGAAAGCACATACAGATACCCAGAGGAAATCAGGTCTGAACTCTCTCGAGAAGCCAAGATGGCTGAACTGAGGCTGTCGTACTTTTGGACACATCATGAGAAAACCACCCGTGAAGACCAGGGCCCGGCCCTAATTCTCCCCTTGTTCCCCGTGAGCGGGGAAGGAATGCCCATTTACTGAGGTTATCGCCAGAGTAAGGCAGGGTTTCTAGGTATGGTTGTGAACGCTGGGCAGCAAAGGAAGCTGATAGGAAGAGAATCAACTCATTTGAAATGTGGTGCCGGAGGAGAGACCTACAGATACTGTGGATTGCTAAAAAGACAAAGGAATGAGTCTGAAAGCAAAGTAAGCCTGAATTTTCCCTGGAAGCCAAAGACGACTCAGCCGGGGCTGTCGTACTTTGGCCACATCGTGAAACGAGATAACTCACAGAAAAGACAAGACCTGAGTAGTATTGTCAGTAACCGGGGGTCTCGGGGGTCTCCCATTATTCGGGTTGCCATACGCTGAATTCAACTTGATAGCAAATAAAGACAACAAGAAATAAGCACCGTTTGGGCAGGATGAGAGCTGTTTCAAGTAGAGATGGTGGAGAGGGGGAAGAGAAAACTTTCAGCTTCAATGTCTCCATGTTTCTTCAAATACTCCCTGCATCCATGTTTTAATTCTATCCGGTTGTAAGATTATGGGGTTTTTTTTTCCCTTTGTGCATGCAAAATTGTTCGCATTTTTCATACATATCTCCCCCATCTATGTGTTATGGACCTCTCTTTTGCATACACAGTTTTATACACGAACACTTGTTTGCTTCTTCCAACCATGTGCAGTTTTGCAGTTTCGTTCTGTGCAGGCTTGCACATCCCTTCTCAACCACACCTTGTAAACACTGCAAATGTGCGAATCTCGAGAGGACAGGTGCATCGTCTGTCCCGCAAGAAGTCTCAGGAGGAGCCAAGGAGATCCTTTGGCCAAGGGTGCCTCGACACTCGAACAAAACTCTTTCCTACTTCAAATGACCAAGCACCGCGACACCGACAACGCACACAGATGGGAGAAGGTTAAGCGTCCGCAGGCCCCGTGGCGAGACGAAACGGCACAGCAAAAAAGGGTTGCCATGGCAGCCCCGCTTGGGAAAGAGGAAGTGAGACGGGCACTTCCTGTTGCTGAAGGCCTGAGCGATAATGCAATCGAGAGCTATTTTTTGAGTCTGGAGTCATCCTGGCATCACATGTCTTGGCGAGTGAGAGAAAAGAGAGGAGAGAGAAAGATAAAAGTGGCATCGCGGCGCACGTCGTCCTAGCAAAGGGAGAGGCTGAGCGTGGACATCTTGTTTTTGCAGGGCCGCCAGAGCAAAAGTTGGAAAGCAGAAAGTATGGAGCAGCCAAAGGAATCGACAGAAAAAAACAAAAGACACGTGTCCGGATGCTCAAAGGCAGACTCTCCAACATAATCCTTTCTTGTCCCACTTTTCCAGCTGCTTTTAAAAGTTCCCCAGTTTCTCTCTCTTTTCTCCTCCTCCCACCTTCCTCCTTGGTCCTCAACTTATTTCCACTGGAGCAAACCGAATTCGTGATGCAAAAGTAGTTTGCACTCAATTAACTCAGCAGCAAGGAGGAGGTGGAGGAGTCTTGCAGGGAAAAAGAGCCCAGGTGTGAAGGGGCGGGGCCTGTTCAGGGAAGGGGGTGGAGCTTGGTCAGATGGGTGGAGCTAGCGGTCCCTCGTTAGGGGTGCGGCTTGGATGTGTCGCACACTCTCAGCCACAGAAGACCTATGATAGGTCTGCCTTAGGGTTGCCAGAAGTCGGAGACAACTTGAAGACGCGCAGCAACAACAACATATTAGAGGCTTGGTCGTAATACACCCCTGTACTTTACTCTTTAAAAAGTGATCGCTTTTGAGAGATAACAGGGTTGTATTCTCTAAATATCTAAACATCTGCCCCAGAGAGGAGGGGCAGATTTGGTCTCTGCTGCTCCAGAGGGTAGGACCAGGCCTGATGGGCTTAAGTCACAAGAGGGTGAATTTCCATCGAACGTTAGAAAGAATGTTTTGAAAGTACGAGTCATCTTTCAGCAGAGGAACCAATTTCCTAGAAAGGCGGGTGGGGTTTCTTTCTCCGAACATCTTCAAAAAGAAGCTGGAGAACTCCCTGCTACCAAGTTCTTTTGAAGTTCTTGCACTAGGAAGACAGTTGGTCTCAATGGCCTCTGAGACCCCTTCTATGGTTCTCAATGACCTAGTAGTCCCCTTCCAAACTCTATGGCCACCTCCACACTCCACTGTTTTAGTGCTACTATTCCACTTTCAACCTCGTGTGGAATTCTGGGGTTTGTAGTTTCCTGAGGCCAAAGAGCTCTCTGGCTGCAGAATTCCAAATGTCCCTCCCTCAGTTGCAAACCCCAGGATTCCATAGGATGCTGAAAGTGGAATAATAGCACTAGAAGAGTGCAATGCGGAAATGGCTTGATTCTATGCTTGGAAACCCCACTGTTAAGGCATCAGCTAGATTATAGCCACAGAGTGCTAGTGCCGGAGTCTGGAGTCAAGGAAGGCTCAAAAACTGAGCCGCGTTCCCATGCTGTTGGTTCATCTCCAAAAAAGACAGCCGGGCTGGACGCAGAAACGATGCCAAGTTTGGTGTCCTCTCTCAGCCCGGGCGGACAAAGGGGCGTCTATTCTCGATTGCATCCCAGCGAGACCTCTGCCCTGATAGGAACAAGCTCGGTCTGCCCCTCACAGCAGAGGCGAGCTTTGGATCCCCAGAAAAGCAGCGGGAGGGAAATTGGCAAGACAAATACATCATTCTGTCCTCTTTGGGCCACGGCCAGGAAGCAAGGAGCAGTTGCGGCATCCAACAACCGGAAACCGACTAGAAAAACCTCTCTCTTTTTTTAAAAGGCAGAAAGCCCCGCCCCACGACCCACCACTCCCTTCCACACTGCATATGCTTCTAAACCAAAGTTGTCAGAGGAGGTTTAAGGAATGAATTTGTGGAAGACAGCTCTGTTTTCCAGTACAGTGCCCTTCCAGCACTGCATCTGCCAAACTTTGGCAACCTGGTCCCCTCCAGATGTTTCAAACTACAGTGCCTGACAGCTCCATCCATCCATCCATCCATCCATCCATCCATCCATCCATCCATCCAACCTTTCATTTATATACCATCTTTCCGCCACACTGGGACTCAAGGCAGCTTGCAAGAAGGCAGAAAATGCAATACAAAGTCCTACAGTTAAAATTAAGATTAAAACAGTATTAAATACACTGACCCTCCATATCCAGGAATCCTGTATCCACGGATTCAACCAACCAAGACTTGAAAATATTCCAAAAAAAATAAAGTTCCAAATAGCAAACTTTGATTTTGTTATTTTGCATAAGGGCCGCCATTTTACTATGCTATCCTACATAATGGGATTTGAGCACCTGTAAATTTTGGTTATCTTCAGGGGGTCCTGGGAACCAAACCCTGGCAGATGCCAAGGGCCCCCTGTACCAAAAGAATTTAAACTGATTAAATCTTATTTTAAAACAGATTAAAAACTGTTTGTTGATGCTGTGTGCCTTCAAGTTGTTTCTGACTTATGGTAACCCTAAGGCGAAGGTATCACAGGGTTTTCTGGGGCTGAGAACGCGTGACTCAGTGGTTTTCCATGGCCGAGTGGGGAATCCAACCCTGGTCTCCAAGGTCACGGTCCAATGCTCAAGACAAGAAGCTAGGTATGGAACTGCAGGGCCAGCAGGGTGTCCGTCATACTGGGGATGCTGGAATTGCAGTGCAGTGGCATTCGGAGAGACTGGGATAATTCTCACCTCTACTGCTGAGTGATATTACTCAAACCCACAAGCCACAAAGCGCTCAGAATATGACAAAGAAGGCAGGGAAGTCAGCAGGTACCAGCCCTGCTGAAGCCGGAACCCAAGCCTCCAATTTCCTTTTTACCGGACCACATTGGTGGCTGCCTTCTTTGCATGCGGAAAGGAACCGATGCCAGTTCAGTTTCACAGTTGCCCAAAAGAATTGCCCAAACCACAGCCACAGCCATGCAGAAAGCAGGCATTTGGCAGAGTTACAGGAACACCAAGGGTTTGCAAATGAGAACTCTTTTTGTACGAAAAAAAAATTTTTTTTTTTGAGGAGGTGCAGTTTTTCCAAAACTCCCCCTCCTATCATTTCATGATACACAGCGGGGCGAAAATTTTAAAATAGTTCATTTTGGGGGTTCCAAAATGAAATAAGCCAAGCTTGACATCCCAACTGAACAACATGGGTGCCTGAAAAAAATGCCCATCTGCTACCCAAATGTAATGATCAGCTGAACCTTGGGTGAAACCTACCTTTGGTCCAACAGTCAAAACGACAGGGAGGTGAGTGAGAATTCAACCCCACCCAGTCTCCTGCCTCGAATCTGTAGCAGTTTAGCTTGGAAAAGAGAAGACTGAGAGATGCCAAGGTATCCATCTTTAAATATCTGACCAATCAGAAGACGGAGCCAACCTGTTTTCTGCTGCTCCAGAGACTAGGACGCAGACCAACAGATCCTAATTATAGGAAGAGATTCCACCTACACACAATGAAGAACCTTTTTTTTAATGGTAAGAACTGTTCAACAATAGTTTACTTGGAGGGGTGGACTCCCTATTTTTGGAGATCTTGAAAAAAAGGTCAGATGTGCTTGTTTCAAGAGGGCTTGTATATTCTGGGGTTGGACAAGATGGTCCCTTCTAACTCTCCGGCCCTACAGTTCTATATCCAAAGGGCACCGGGCTGGCCAAGGCGGCCTTAAAGCGGTGATTCCCAAACTCCAGTCCTCCAGATGTTTTGGCCTGCGGCTCCCAGAAGTCCCAGCCACTTTGGCCAATGACCAAGGATTCTGGGAGTTGAAGTCCAAAAATCCAGAAGACCCGAGTTTGGGAAGCAACGCCTTTAAGGAAAATAAATTGCCAGCAGAAGACATGGACTTGGGGGAAAATGGTGGATAACTAAATGTCAAGCAAAAGAGAAAGAGAGAGACTCCCCTTCCCCCACCACCCCCAATTTCCGATTTTTATAATCTGCTTTAAATGCGGCCAGGCAGCCGGAAGCCTCTTAGACTTAAACCCCCCTGAGCCATGGGAGGCGGGTTTCCCCCTGGCTTTGGGGACCTCTGGTCGTGCCGTGGACTCACGTCGTGTCTGTCCAGCACCCCACCGTTCTGGCCGCCGGCTCTGGGCAAGAGCTGAAATCTGCAGGGTTGAGGTTAACATTGCAAAACTGCTGCCAAGGGACCTGGCTCAGCAGCTGGGTCTTTGTCCCACTGGCTGGGGGAAGGACTCCTTAATTCAAGATGACATCTAATTCAAGATTAAATTAAGCCTTTAAAAGCAAATGCAATTAAGGAACATCTTTAAACGAAAGAAGCAAAAGCGGCACCTTCTGTCGCAGTCGATTGGGGAAAGAGCATGCAAGCTTTGGGGCTTCACAGAACCCTTCTTCAGGCAACAGAGTTCGAAGCAACCCCAAGGAAACGTCCAATCCTCAGAGGTGGTTTTGCCGTTGCCTTCCTCTGGAACATAGCCTACAGCACCCGGGATTTGTTGGAGGTCTCCCATCTAAGTTCTAACCAGGGCTGACCCTGCTTAGCTTCCGAGATCAGATGGTATCTCACCTTTTTAGGGTACTTAGGCTCTCTTACATGTTAGCCTTCTCAAAAGGGAAGGCAAGAAGGACGCCTGGAAGTTCAATGGGGCAGAGCCCTTGGTTTCTTTTGGCACTCACCTCAAAAATGTTAGCATAACCCCAGCTCCTTTGGTTAATGGAGGACAAGCAAAAGCCGCTAGCAACTCCCCAACGGACTTCAAAAGAAAAATAACCGAAAAGCTAACACCGCCTTGCAAAGAAAGGTTAGCGGAGGTGGGGAGAAGGGGCCCCTCGAGAGAACAAAAGAGCCGACTTTGATGGCGGAAGGGAAAGGTCAGAGGTCTCGTGCCTCCGGTTCACCCATGCGTGGCCAGGCGGCCAGATTCCTGGAAGGAGGGTCCGGGGGGGGGGGACGAACTGAATTCGTCCCAAGCCCAGGCTGAGCTGATGTCTTTGCTTGGCCAACCAAAAAGGCTAGCTTCTGCAAGTCTTTTCTGACCTGTGGAGAACCAAAAGCGAACCTATCACAGGGTTTTCTGAGGTTGAGACAGTGTGACTTGCCCAAGGTCACCCCGTAGGTTTCCATGGCCGAGCGGGGATTTGAACTCGGGTCTCTCAGAATCCTACTCCAACACTCTTAATACACCAGCTCTCTAATCCCCTCGTTTTATTCATTTTTCTGTCCCCTTTCCTGTTCCTTCAGAGCATTTCTATCCTCTTTTTTTTTTCCTTTAGAAAGAAATCTCAAAGTGGCTTGCAACACTCAGAAATGTGATTAAAAACCAGTCACTAAAAAAAGAATACAGTATTTAGGCACTTTTTGAGCAATTAAGAAATCTAACCATGCAATAATTTGTGGAGGCGGTTACCAGTAACCCTACTAAGTTTGCTTAGGCAGATCTGCAATGGTAGCATAATTTTTTAAAATTATTATTTTCTCATTTTCTCTTTCTCATTAGAGTTTGGTCTGGGACATCAGAACCCTTATGTGAGTTAGTAAGTTAGCCTTCAGCTAGTGTTTAGTGTTTTTAGTTTACTGTTTTAAATGCTGTGTTTCAATTTCAGTGTTTCAAATTTTAGTTTAAAAATATTGGTTGGTGTTTGTTATTTTGTGTCTCCCTCCTTCTCTCTCTCTCTCTCTATATATATATACATACATACATACATACATACATATATATATATATGAATGAAGCAGTAAAATCTGTTAAAAGCAATTCATTAAACCCAAGAAGTAACTGATCAGGTTAACAACGAGAATAATCAGAAAAACCCCAGGAGAATCTTACGTCAGAAACACCTAAGACGTGAAGCCTGTGTCATAGAATCCCAGGCCATTTCCGCACTACAATGTCATAGTGCAATTATTCCACTTTCAACCTCCTGTGAAATTCTGGGGTTTGTAGTTTCCTGAGGCCAAAGAGCTCCCTGGCGGAGAAGTCTTAAGGCCCCTCCCAGGAGGTTGAAAGTGGAATAATGGCACTATAACGGTGTGGTGCGGAAATGGCCCTAGAGTGGGAAGGGACCCCAAAGGGCCATCCAGCCCAACCCGCTTCCGCCATACAGGAAGGAAGACGCCGCCAAAGCCCCCCCCCGGGGCAGGTGGCCATCCAGCCTCCGTTTCAAAACCTCCACCTGCTCACAGAGCCACGGTCGCCACACTCACAGATAGCCACACGGCTACCCGCTTCCTCTGAAATGCCATCATCGCCGCATTAGCGATGGCTGCTCTGCTGCCCGTCCCCATCTGGAAGCCGCTGTGCTTCTCCCGACCCAGCCCTGCTCAGCTGTCACAAGACAACTTTTTTTTCCTCCCCCAGGGGTGAGCGGAAAAGTTAATTTTGCTGCGTGGTGCACAGCAGCCTAATCCTGCGTCTGAGGGGTGGGAATCGCGCAACTCTCCAAGCACAGTGGGGGTCCGAGCCGGCCTGAGCCAGCAAAGGCAACGGGGAGGAACGCCGGGATTTCCTCTGGAGGAAAAACGACTTGATCTCCCACCCTTTCTTGTAGATGCTGATGCTATGGGGGAGCTGATAGCACCCCTATTTCAAGCTTTCCCCCATGCCGTGCTCTGGTCAGCGAGCGTACCAGGAAGGGGCGGTTGGCACGCAAGAGCTGTTGGGCCGTTCAACCGGTGCTGGTCACTCACGGTTTATCCAGCAGGATGAAGCAAAAGAGTGGTTGTCAGGCAGTCCAGAAGTTGCACAGTAAGTCAACAGTCCAAATTAACAAAGCCAGCAAGGAGTAAAACCTTCTTCTAAGGCTGTGACTTGTCCAAGGTCACCCAGAGGGGTTCCATGGCTGAGCAGAGGTTCAGATTCTGGTCTTCCGGAGTCCTCCTCCAACACTCAAACCACACTGGCTCTCTATACATACACACACAAACTAATGCAACACACACACACACACACTTGGAGACTAGGAGACAGAGCAATGGCTTCCAACTACAGGAAAAGAGATTCCATCTAAACTTTAAGAAGAACTTCCTGACGGTAAGAGCTGTTTAACAGTAGAATCTGCTGCTGCCTCAGTGGAGTGTGTTGGAGTCTCCTTCTTTGGAGGTTTCGAATGAGAGGCTGGATGGCCACCTGTCCAAGGGAGGGCTTTGATGGTGTCTTCCTGTATGGCAGAAGGGGGTCGGACCGGATGTCCCTTGGGGTCTTTTCCAACTCTAGGATTTTATGATCTTTTTTCCTCCCTTCACCCATCTTGGTGAGCTCCCAGGAGAGCCAAAGAAAGACCAACTTCAAAGAGGACTAGCCTCTTTCCAAACCAATTAGGCCCATCCAGGAATATTCTGTCTCAAAAGTATCAGGAGATACATTCGCCATCCCAGGCAAGGGGCTGGACTCCAAGCCCCCTCCTCTGAGCCTGACCTCCACATGGTTTCCTTCTCTTGGGCAGTAGGTCCTCTGCCTCCTTTTTTTTTTTTGCAATAAAATGAGGGGAAGGAAAATAAATACCGGCTCCAGAACACAATAGCTGCTTAATGTTTCCGGCTTCAGCCCCAGCTACCAGTTGGGAATGCAGCCAGGGGGACAGAAACAAAGATGCAAGAGCGGGACAGGAAGCCCGCTTGGGTAGTTACCGGCATGGCCAAAGGGGGCATTCCAAACATCTCCTCAATTCCCAGGACTCAAAAATTTACAGCACCTTGGTGCATTTCTTGTTGTTGTGTGCCTTCAAGTTGTTTCTGACTTATGGGGACCCTAAGGCGAACCTATCACGGGGTTTTCTGGGGCTGAGAGCATGTGACACATCAAGGTCACCCAGTGCGTTTCCACGGCCAAGCAGGAAACCAAACCCTCGTCTCCAAGGGTTGTAATTCCAACCCTCCAGCATTTCACAAAACAAAACCTGAAAAGGAGAGGCATCGGAGCATGGTCAAGATGGGGAAAGTTATTAGAACCAGAAAACCAGACAAGCTAAGAGAGGCTACAGTAGTTTGCTTTTGCCTAAGTCTACTGAGAGCCAGTGATTTGAACACTGGACTATGACTCCAGAGACCCAGGTTCGAATCCCTGCTTGGCCATGGAAACCCGCTGGATGACCTTGGGCAAGTCACACTCTCTCAGCCTCAGAGGAAGGCAAAGGCAAACCCCCCTCTGTACAAGTCTTACCGAGAAAACCCCATGATCGGTTCACCTGAGGGTCATCATAAGGCAGAAATTACTCAAAGGTACACACAATAACAACAGCAACAACAACCGGGAAGGGCTGAAATAACTGGGTGCCAACTCCTTTTGCAGTTAGAACTCTGTTTGCAGCAACCTGAGGACAAAAGAGGAGGAGGAGAGAGAAACCAAGACCTTTTAAAAGCAGCTGAAAAAGTGGCACAAAAGAGGACTAATGGGGACAGTTGGAGTGTATGGCGTGTGAGCATGCAGGGGTCCACCATTAACCTTAAATGGTGCAAGAAGGTCCCTCACCCAAAATATAAGGCAAAGAGACTTGGAGAGCTACCAATAGGCAGCAAAGTGAGCAGAACACAGATCCAAACCATACAAGTCTATTGAGATGTTTTCCTGCTTTGGGGCAAGCTGTGAGATTCCAGGGTAACTCCTGCAGCTTCAGTTCATTTGGCACAGAAGAAAGTCCTGGCGGGTTGTGGCCAGTGTGGGGCATGCGTGTTGTAACACCGCTGAGATTTTCCACCCAAGGTGCCAAAATATCCCAAGGTGCCATGTCACAATGTCTGCTAATTGTCTTGACTTTGCACCCTGCAAAATTCGGTGCCAGAACAATGACCAGCGACGGTCCCACAACGAGATTAAGCGAGACTGTTTGAAAACTGACTTTAGGACTTGTTATGTCTCGAATAGGAAACCCTCATCCTAGCCTGTCAACCGCTGAGTTCTTTGTCCATTCAAAGAGCGAGAAAAAACTAGATTTGAAAGAGATAAAGGAAAGCAGAGAAAAATACCAACTCTTATAAAAGGAAGGGTCCAGACTCAATGCCCCAATGCATCTTAGCAGCCAGCAATCTACCACCATATTGGATCCACAAAAGGATAAAAGATCAATGTCTCCGCACAGAGATATTTGGCACAAAGGACGAAGGGGAAAAGTTACAGGAGGAAGAAAGGAAGAAGAAAGAAAGGAAAGGAAAGCAAAATTGTGAAGAAATACATTAATGTTACCCTACCCAAAGAGATCAGCTCCTTCCACAGTATCCCCAGAGAACAAAGGACGGCTGGATCGATTCTGCTGATGGCAACGTCGATGCATGAATTAAAAGGCACATGCTGCTCCCCCGGCCCTGTTTCCGCCGCTCTCCCTCCTCCCCTCCGCCCCACACGTGAGCTCACAAAGCCCCCGGCCTCCCCGCACACACGACCACAACAAACAGAAACCCAAAGTGATCAGGCCACGCAGGGTCTGTCCCTCTCCCCCCGCAACCAGACCAGAATGAATTTGCGGATCATCCCCGGCGGTGAGCGCACCGGACAGGACGTGCCAGCTGGTGGACGAGGGGAGATCCGTGGGGAGGGGGTGCCTGGGAGATGGCAGCGTTCCAAAGGCCCGGGTCATCCCTTCTCAAAGCGACTGGGGAGGGAGGAGAGGAAAGATTAGAAGCAGGGCTCGCACGGGCCAGCATTACTCCTGGAGGTCAGAAGGGTGCTGGGCTGAAAGGAGGGAATTTCTGCTTGCAAACCCAGCGCCAGACTCACAATTTCTCAATAGTATGAGAGCGTGTGTGTCTGTGTGCCTTCGGGTCAACCTAGAGAGGTCCCGTGCATTTCATACGGCAAGAATACTTGCCAATTCCTTCCTCTGAAATACAGCCTAGAGCACCTGGCATTTGTTGGCCGCCTCCCATCCAAGTACCGATGCCATTGCTCAGATAATTTGACCGGGCAGAATTTTCTCTGTACTGTAACTGAGTGGGAGACAGCTGCAGGCTGTGTCTGTCTATTCTCGCTCTGTGTGTGTGTGTGTGTGTGAGAGAGAGAGAGAGAGAGGGAGAGAGAGGGAGAGAGAGAGCATGTAAGTATATTAATGCCAAAAGAAAGACACGTGTCATATGGGCTGGACAAAGGGATTCTGCAAAACCATTGTTTACCATTGTGACCTCCCACAACTTTAAGTCTTGCACTGGCCTATAAAATTCAAGCACATCTGACCATGTGCAGAGTATTTTTTTTTCTTTCAGCTAAGGACAGATTGCAGCCCAATTTCTCAGCACCACAAACCTTCTTCCAATGCCTTCTCCAGACCCAAGGAGGGAGGTGGGTGAGAGAGAAAGTACACAGCCACGGGGCCAACCGGCCCCCTTTCCCTCTCCTTTCCCTGACCAGGTTTGGACCCTGGGTGCCTGTTCCCCCCACCATGCCTTGGCCCCCTTCCCACAGACACACAGACATTTTGATATTTGCAGTTTTCCCACTTTCGCAGGGCTCCTGCACTCCAGCGTATGTGGCAGGCTGACCGTATTTGCGTTCCTTACCCCACTTCTTTGGGCATGCAAACTCTGTTTCCAACAGTACAAGGCTAGACATTTGGGGGCAGAAGGAAAAATTCATGGGTGTGTGTTGCAGAATTCTCGGGGGGGGTAATTTCCTCACCACCACCCCCATAACTACACCTCTCCCTCTTCCTTTCCAGGGTGATGTAAGAACAAAAACAGAGAGGGAGACTTCCCCTCTGTGGGTCGGCCGAGGCGTACTTTTGGTTCTTTCCTTTCCAGGACAGTGTGAGCTGCCCCACGCCCGCCGCCGCCGGAGGGCTGCGCAAAGCCATTAGTTTCATGTGCGAATGAGTCGGAGGGGAACAGACACCACCGCCAGACAGCGTTCCCTCCTTGACTCATTCAACCTCAGAAAGCATCTTTTTCTTCCTACCGCCGTTTTCCACGGATGCAGTTCCACAAACTCGGCCGCTGACGTCCCACAGTTTTGTTCCTCAGTTTTGTTCGTTGTGCGCCATTTCGGACTTACTGTGACCCTAAGGCACGGGGTTTCCTGGGGCTGAGAGTGTGTGATGCACCCAAGGGTCACCCAGTGAGTTTCCGTGGCTGAGCAGGGAATCAAACCATGGTCTCCACAGTCCAACACTCAAACCTTTATGCCCTGTCGGCTCACAGACGTGGAAGGCACATGACGCTCCTCTCCCTGCGCAACCCTTTTGAGGCCCCGAGGGGTCTCCCCTCACCCCTCCTGCTCGTCCTGGGAACGTCTGCCTTATCGGCTGCCACGTTTGGCACCCGAAGGGGGTGGTACTGGCAGAGCCGCCCGCTGTGGCTGCCAAGGCGTCGCAAGGATGGAAACCCCCCTCCTGTCTCCTCCTTCCCCGTCTCCCTCGCTCGCCACAGCAGCTGGGGTCCGGAGAGCCTCCCACCGCGCGAGGAAAAACAAAGCCGGGTCGTCGTCGTTGTTTTTTCCACGAGACCCGAGGACCCAGTTTCGCCATGAGGCCTCCTTGCAACAGAAGGGGCTGGAGGAACACAGACGCACCAAGGCCAGAGGCTTAAGGAGAGGCAGGGAGGTAAAAATTGGAGCCCTCATCCCTAATGGCCAAAGCGTGGAGCTTGTTAAAAGTTAGCAGCCACCAGGTGCGTACGCCCTCCAACGTCTCCCAGGTATAAACTGAGAGACCCGTGGCCGAGCAAGATCAGAGTATGGTCCACAGGGCAAGAATTACCGACAAAGGAAAACACACAAAGCAGCAGAGGCTGCGGCGGTTTGCTTTTGCCTGCACCAACCGGGAAGGGCAAGATTTGCCCCGCTTGCACACACTGGGTGCAAGCTACTTTTGCATTTTGAATGTAGTTTGCAGCAACTGAAGCAAGCTTAGGACAAAGGGCGAAAGTGGGAGGAGGAAAAAGAAACTGGGACATTTTAAAAGCACCTGGAAAAAATGGGAGAACAAAGATTAATCAGGACTGTCCTGGCCTAGTCGGGACAGTTGGAGGCATTGCACATGTTCAGAGATGCTCTTTCTCGCCTTGTTATTACTGGAGCCGTGCATTTCTGATGTGGGTCATGGCAAGCAAGAATTCAACACATGCCCCAAGACCCTTTTTCTCTCTTCATTATTGCTGATGAAATGCAGCTCTGATATGTGTCTTGGAAGTGAGAACTCAGCGCAGGCACAGAAGCTCTCTCTCTCTCTCTCTCTCTCTCTCTCTCTTTCACTCTCATAGCTGACTCACTGCAATTCTCATCAATGCCTTGGCGCCCAAAGAGACGCAGCTGCTCTTTTCTTGTCAAACAGTAAGAACACAAATGAAAACAGGACTCAGCCCTGAGAGAGAAGAGGGGAGGCAGAGAAGAGGAAGGAGCCAGTCTGTCCTTCTCCTCCTCCAGATAATGGGAAGGTTTGTCAGGGACACCAAGGGGGCATCTATCCCACCCCACCGTCCTAAGAAACGCGGTTGTTCTTGTGTGTCTTCAACTCTTTCCCAACTTTTAAGGGTTTCTGGGGCTGAGAGTGTGTGACACATCCAAGGTCACCCAGTGGAAACTTCACCTAAAGCAGAGGTATTGTAAAGCCTTCCAGATGTCACTGAACTTCAGCAGCCCCTGCCAGCATAGCCAGTGGTGAGGGATGGTGGGAGATGCAGTCCAGAAATGGCTGGGAAACCTCAGGCTTCCCATTTCTAACCTAAAGCAGTCCCTTTTCCAATTCTTCCTTGCCAATTGCTAATAAAGATGATTCAGTTACCTCCCTGGGGTGTTTGCTCTTGCACTGCTTTCCATCACTGGAAACTTGGGCTAATGTTCACCCTAAATCTGCCATGCTGTCGCTTGGTGCATTTTGCCCTACGGCTGTGAAACTGCCCAGCCCTTGAGGTGCTCAGAAGGAAGTCTTTCCCCCAAGATCAGTCCTGCTGCCTCATTTTTGAACCATTCCTCTTCAAGTTCACCTCCTAGTTTCCTGAACAAGCACATTTCCCTGAGCTTCAATCCACTTGAGAATATGGGTAACCGGTTTCACGGGGCCGTTCTAAGGGTATGCATAATATTTGCAAATTAACAAGTCTTACATTATTCTGGAAATACTATTTTCTCCCTGCGAGGGGCCTCTCACACATCACAATTATAGCAGTATGATTCCACTCTAAGTGCCATGGCAACACTCTAGGGAATCCTGGGATTTGTAGTTTGGTCTGTTTTCAGCTAAGAACTCCAAATACCTCACCCTAAAACTGCAAATCTCAGGATTCCATAGGATGCTGCCATGACATTTTAAGTGGAATCATACTGGTATAACTGTGTAGTGTGGAAGGGCCCTAGGTTAGCTTCATAATTAGGTGGGCTTTATTGTTTAATTAATTAACCTGTTTAAAAATGCATCCCTCAGTGGCTAAATCATTTCGGTGAGTAATGCATCTAAATGCATTCACATGCTTGTCCTCCTGAAATTAGCTTAAAAGGAAAGAACAGAGAAAAGTGCTTTTAAAGAAGGAGCGGCTATTTTTAGGCTGGGCCGTTTGGATCCTGTTTAAAAATAACTGCAAATAAATGCACCAACTTATGAGAGCAATCGTGCAGAGGGACCAATAAAACACCCCAGAAGGACGGCTGGACAATAAACGGAAATCCCTCCACCCACTTTCTGGTCCCTTGTGAGAGAGAACCGAAGGGGTTAAAGGGAGGGAGAAAACCGCCATAAACAGAGACTGTTCCCTTTTCTGGCTGTTTCATTTCACAAGGTTACCCCAGGGCCTTTTTTCTGAACAGTTAAAAAAAAATCCACACACAGTACTCAGCTCTGTTCTATGGCAGCAAAAGGGTTTTTTTCTTCCTTCTCTGTCTTCTTTCAACTGCTCTTGATTAAATGTTGTTTTGAGACGGGGTGAGGTATAAGGCTACCCATTTTACACACGGAAAATCAAAGCCAACAGGGATTTGAAGATGCCGCCAAGCTCCCAACAGCTGCCTCTGCCTCAAAATGTGAACTGCAAAGAGTTCAGAAACTAAAAAAGCTTCCCGAGAGGGGTACCTTTCGCTTATTTTACGGGTTGCACCGAACAGCATAAAACTACATCTCACCCCCTCCAAGAGTGAGCCAAGGACCATAGCCGATGGTGCCACGTGCTGTCCGGGGAGCCCCTTTTGTGCAACCGCCTCATCCTGGGCAGACAATAAACATCTCTTTTTAGAACCAGCCCTTTGGGTTAAAAAGCACTCCCAGGCCTTGCAAAGAGATTGGCTCTTGGTGCACAAAGAAACAGGAGTTAAAAGCCCCGGTTGATGAACCGATTCCTGGGGGGAAAGAGAGATCATTCAGAGCGGAGAGAAGGACTCAACGATCGGAGAGAGAAAAAGAGACATCAAACTGTGTGTGTCTTTAAGCCTCAGTATGAACATTTCAAACAAACACGAGAGAGCAGAGTTCTGGGGATCTGGCGTTTTGCAACTGCTGTGGAGCTGTGCAGACTTCAACATAAAGGATATTAAAGGATGTCCCTTTGTCTCTCCAAAACAGGGAGACGAATGTGGTACGTGTGTGTGTGTGTCAGCCCCTTGAAAAATAAAGGGACATCTGGCAAAGCAAGATCTCCAAGCGGGAGGGATGGCGGCGTATATTCTGTAATTTGGCAAGGGAAAAAAAGAAATGCAGATGAAATTATAGGTTCCTTTCAGCGCCGCAAGGCAAAAACCGGTCTTCCAAAAATCGCACACGAGGGTCACACAAAGGCAGATGATTATATTTGTAAGCTTGGCTGCGATCCTAGGCGAGGAGGGTTTTTATCTGGAAGTCAGGGAAAGGAAACAAGACCTCATTTTCACATGAAAACACGCTGCTCAGATAAAACTCAAAAGTTTGGCAGGCCCAGCCCAAATCAGACGGAAGAGGAAGAAGCCCTTAGCTTGCGCTTGTCTGGTGCGATATTGTTTTCTTAAAAGTGGGTCTCAGCAAAGCAACGAGTTGTTCCATTCAAACAAGCAACGTTTCCAGGAGAAAGTGGGGGGTTCCCCCGCCTTCTAAAACAAAGACCACTTCTTAATCTCAAAATGGAAACTAACTTTCCGTATCACACCCCACACAGCAGCCACAAAAACTTCCCCGTGATTCATGCTGAGAAAGGGTATGGAGGACAGGTTGCTGACGGTACCATCAGACATCCAGAAGAACCACAGCCAACATCAGACATCCAAAAAAAACCCCACAGCTGGCATCCTTGTATTTCTGAAACACACTCCATGGGAAGGACAGAAGATCACAAAGGGAAACACGTACCTCTCGGTTGCCCCACAAAGGGGTACTTCACCCCTCAACAAAGCTTGGGCCACAAGACTCAACCCAAAAGTGCCCAGAATTTTCCCACCTTGCCTAAAACCATCCACGTGGACCTCAGCACCCGGGCGCTTCCCACCGAGGAAGCTAAGCCGGGACCAAGCAAAACTGTCCTTCTCCTCCACCGATCCCCACGCCCTCCAGAACTCAGAAAGGACAAACCTTCAGGGCGCTCTCCTTCACGCGGTCGGTTCTGGATCTGGTCAAGGACTCTATCCGAGACATAATCCAACACAGGGTCCAACCGACCCCCAATGGATCCGACTGGGTCTCCCGCCGGCTAGGTTGGCCGGGGATGTCTTTGGGGCATGAAAAGCACTTGACAAAAAAAAGGACGGAAGGAGGAAGTTCCCACTGAGACCACAGACGGAGGGCGAAGAGGGAGTTTCGCCAGCTCACCCTGCTCTGCGCGTAGCATCCAACTCACAGCGCGCACGGGAAGTTAACTGCCCGAGCTCGCGAACTGTGCTTTGGCTGTTCAAATCGCTTTGCTCCTCCTCTCCAAAGCTGAGATGGAGGAGGAGGAGGAGGAGGAGATGTGGGAGGGCGAGAACTTACTGGTGGCTTGCCTTGACATCACCTTGTGGGAAGAAAGAGAGAGAGAACAGGGGCAGTCCTGTTCCCGGCGGTGGCGTGGAACAGCTTGCCGCAGGAAGGAGGCTTTGGAAAGTGTGTGGCACGCCGGGCCCGTCTGCCCCAGTTTCAAGGGCTGGGTGACGTGAGGGTGTTTCCAATCCGGGCTCTTAAACCCCCCGCCGCCGCGCATGATGCGCCCGTTTGCGGAGCCACAGACTGGGCTCAGGGGCCACGGACCGCGAAGCCGGGCTTTCCGGCACCCTGTGGCGAGAACCACAACTGCGGTACTGGGAAGATGGGGGAAAAGTTGCTCCTTTCTTCCGTGGATTATTTTAACCCACATTTATGAACTTCGATACAAACCAAGTCACGAACAACATGCACGTATAACTAAAGCTAACTAAAACTGAGATAAAATACAGATCCACGGGTTTAACGCTTGCAGATTTGATTGTTCTTGGATTATTTGCGGCCCTAAGACATCTTAAATCAGGATTTACAAGCCTCGCCTCGCATTCGCAATCTCTCTACAAGCCTTGTGAGACTGGGAGAGACTGCAAGAGGAGGGCTTGTGAAGGGTTCAATTCCCCTTTGCTTGGTCATGAAAACCTACCGGGTCACTTTGGGTATGTCACACACTCTCAGCCCCAGAAAACCCCACGATAAGTTCACCTTAGAGTCGCTGTAAGTTGGAAATGACTTGAAGGCGTGCAACAACAACAGCTTACACACAGGTAAAATCCCATTGTCTGTTCTCTACTTATTTTTCTGTTTTACTGAGCTGTGCATTTCTTGGTGAACATAATGAAGATCATCTTGGCTTGCTTGACCCATCGCTTATCTTCTCAAACTTCCCTGCTTTTCCCACAATTACAGAAATCCCCCAAATATCATGAAAGTTCCTTAATTATTTTCTCAGTATTATTTCACTGGGGGGTGCGACCCCTCAGTCACAGATTGGCTCAGCTGCTGTAATACCACAGAAGTTGATGAAGATGCCAGTTTATACACAAAATTTAGTTATAATGCATCAGTGGATTAGTGAAAAGGCACTATAGCACCGTAATGCTTTTAGAAGTTGTTTTAAAAGTCAAAGAGGACAAAATTAGTACGGGTATCCCATCTTTCTCCCAAAATTGGGACTTAAGAGTGGCTTACAATTTAAACTTCTTTCTCAAATCATGGAATCGTGGAATCAAAGTATCCCCACTTTTTTAGAAAAAAGTTTCAAAGAGTCTTCTTGCAGAGCTAAGAAATGTTGCAATTAGCCCTCCAACTCCAAAAAAAAATTGGAATGAACAGACAGAGGCAGCAACAACCAGCAAAACCCCACGACATCATGAAAAGTAATACTTTTTTAAGATTAATCTGGAAGAGCCCTGTGTGGAAGGGGAACAAGACTGGGTACACCAGACTTCCTCACATGACACTGTAAGATCTGAATAAAGAAATCTTCCTTTGTTCCTGATTCCCAGTCATGTGGAGAGAACGCCCCATGTCGACAAACTGTACAGGCAGAACCTCTTTCAGACCTGAAATGAATTTTTGGAGGCCGGGCAACACAATTGTGCTTTGTGTGTCCACGTTAATATCTGAGCTAGCAAGCCAGTGCTATCGTGTACACCGCACATGGTGCATTATTAGTAAAGGTACAAGTTATTATAAGTATTTTCCTGCTGTCCTGCAAACAGACACCATCGGACAGCAAAGCAGTCCATTGCAGGGGAGGACTGGACCCTGCCCCAAGGAGTTTACAATTTAACTGCAGCTGAATAGGGAGAGGAACAGGACAGATGGAAGGCATTAGATTAATTAATCAGTCCACTGGATTAACTACAGCAGGGAGAAGCAACGAGCACAGGATTCCAAACGAATTGGCAAGACAACCATCTCAGAAGAATGCACTTCATATTTTTTAGCTTACTGTTGCAAACCCCCGGGAACTTTTTCTTTCCCTCGAGAAAAGCATCTCCATGCCCCCTATTTGGAGCCAAGACTCCAACTCAGAGCTTGCCAAGAGCACCAGAGTACCTCTGAGCGTGAGCAGAGTGCTCCTGTCTCCCTCCCCCCAGCCGTCCCCCAGCCATCCGACTCTGACCGTGGCAGTCAGGACTTGCAAGGTGGGGAGAACTCTTTTCCTCCTCAGCTTCTTTTAAAGACTTTCCCTCCCCCTTTCAACCTCTTTTTCTCTCTTCTCTCCATCTCCTTCACCCTCTCAAGCCCAGGAGGGGGAAGAAAAAGGAAGACAGCAACTTACTCAGGATGCACAACTGTACGTCCAGTTGCAAAGCTGGGACTTTCTCAGCTCCAAGATCTCTGTAAGTCCCCAAGCTGGCCAAGTTGTTGTCAAGGAAAAAAGGAAAAGACCCAACTCTCTCTCCACCCTCTAAGGAAAGTGCTAAGCCTTCCCTCTGGATGGCCCAAGAGTGTGAGAACAAAATGTCCCCCCTGCCTCGAGTCCCAAAGCTCTCTCCGGCTCCGGGCCTCGGGCCTCCTCCTCGACCTTGCAGGTTACTCATTGACTTGGGTCAGCTGAACTGCAGCAGCTGGGACGGGCTCTTTCCCACACAAACAACACACACACACACACACACACATCCCAGCAAGAGCTGCTGCTGGCGGCGGCTGCGATGATGTGCAGACAGATTTATTTATATTTAAAGATAAGGTGCTTTGTTTTATTTTTAGTGCAGAGGAGAGTGCAGTCGGAGACATCAGAAGAGGACTAGGACTTGGAAGGGGTTAGGGAAGATCTCCAAATGTCAAACTTATACCACTGAGTACTAAAATCAGAGAGTTGGTGCTTTGAACATTGCACTACAACCCTTCAGATCTGGGTTCGATTCCTCGCTTGGCCATGGAAATCCACTGGGGGACCTTGGGCATGTCACACGCTCTCAGCCCCGGAAAAACCCATGATAGTTTCGCCTTAGCAAGAGACTATTTATCCTTTGTTCATTCATTTTACGCCCCACCTTTCCTTCAGTGAACTCAAGGCAATGTACAGGGGTCTCTTCCTGTCCCCTCACACTTTAACCTCACAACAAACCTGCCAGGTAGGTCAGGCCGAGAGACAGCGACTAGCCTGGGGTGAGTTTCATAATGCAGCAGGGAGTACACTTTGCATCTCCCAAGGAAAACCAGCAAGATGGTGGGGAAACCATTTTCCTGGAGCTAAAGGGTGCTGAAATTGGGTGCAAATGTGCTTTCCCCTTTTCCTCATGCACGCTTGACTATACAGAGGTTCTGGCTCTAGCTACTTTTCCCACCCTCTCCTGGCACTACGTGGACCGGCCTCATTCCTTTCCACTGCGCCAAAAGTAACGAAACTAATTGCAACAGGGAGGAATATAAGGTACTACACTTGGGCAGCAAAAAATGAGATGACAGGCATAAGATGAGCGACATTTGGTTTGACCACAGCGCATGTGAAAGGGATCTAAGAGTCTTAGTGGACCACAAGCGGAGCATGAGTCTGCAGTGTGATGCGGTAGCTAAAAAGGCCAATGTGATTCTGGGCTGCATCAATAGGACTCTAATGTCTAAGTCAAGGAAAGTGATGGCCCCACTCTATTCTGCTTTCCAGAGAGTAAAGAGCGCACAGAGATGGACGGCTCTGTGTCCCACCTACCCATTTCTTGCAAAGTGCAAGAATTTTGCCCTCTGTATACACAACCCATAAACACAGTCGGCATTTGGCTGGTTAAAAATCAAACGACGTTAACAGGGACACAGTTATCAGAGGCAGGGTGGACAAACTTTTCCTTTGCAAAACAAATTGTGCAACCATCGGACGACGGAGGCACATCCCTCTCTCCTTGGCCTCTCCCAAATGCACACATGCAAACACACGACTCTTTTCAAACACTGGCAAAATTGAAGGCAAGTAACTCCCAAAGCTAGACCAAACCCAAGAAGCAGACAGGAGCCAAACAGGATTTAATGGGAGGAGGGGAGGGAAAGACAGCACGGGAACAGAAAAACACATTTCAAAGGGTTTCAAATTGCTGGTGCTTGGAGCACTCTTCAGACAAAAGCCGGGCAGGACAAAAGCCACAGGAAGAGGCAATTTTGCCCGACGGGTGCGGGGAAGAGGGAGGGAGAGAGACGGCACACGGCCCTTTGATATTCTGGACATTTTCTTGCATGCCTTGGCTAACCCAGTACTGTCCAGTTGTATCCCTGAGGATAAAGCAGACTTAAGACTCTCGTGCCGTCGTTACTGAATTATAGGAATAAAAGTGACACCCCGAGGCACTCAGTACGACCTCCGTAAGGTTTCCAGAAGGGATCGGAAGGGGTGTTAGGTCTCGTTGCAAGAAGACTGTGACAAATTTGTGCCTTGAAGTCGCTTCCAACTTTCTAAGGCAAACCTACCGGGGGTTTTTTCTGGGGCTGAGAGTGTGTGACACAGTTAAGGTTGCCCAATGGGTTTCCGTGGCTGAGCAAAGGGGAATTGATTTCACGGGAGGTGGCCTTCACAGTAAAAGTGGAATCACAGTGCCGTAATTGTGTCACGGGAAAGGACCCCGGGTGGCCTTTTCCTTCCTCCTACAAGCACTTCTAAGCTAAGCAAGCCCAAGGATGGATACTTCTTTCCACCCCAAAGGGTTCATCTTTTGTTTGGGGGCAATAAATCTGGGGCCCTCCTGGCCGGTTCAGATGATTCTTCATGACGCAATGCTCAGAAAGGAAACAGAGAACAGCTATATATATATATATGAGAGAAATACACACACATACATATGCATATTCCTGCTCGGAGACCAACGCCAGAATGGTTTGACGCTTTCTAAAAAAAGCTGCAAGCTCTGTGTCATTTTTTCCAAATCATGTTCGCAAGAAGAAGCCCCTCCTGGGGATCACAAAATCTCAACTCTCCCCCATTTCCCGCCCCTAGGGATTTGGCGTTCCCTCCTTCCAAATAAGCAAGAAAAGGGCCCTGCTTCATCATCCCAAATGGAAAGCTAGAGATGCAAACAAGGGCCTTATGGAGAGGGAAGCTATATTTATCCCGAGGAACGTTACAAATGAAGAACACCCACAGCCGCCCTGTTAGATTTCAAGAGACCAAAGATGCAGCCTTTGATTAACTGGATGGATCAAATCCCTGAAAAAATAACAAGACGACAGTCCAGAAAGAGTCAGTCTAGAAACACGGTGCCTGGCTGGAAAACTGCTTGAGGCAACACACAATCTCCCTGTTGCAACAGCCGCTCCATTTCCAAGCACAATTCAAAGTGCAGGTTTTGACCTATAAAGCCCTACATGACTTTATAGGGCTTTATCTCCCCTTATAAGCCCATTAGAGGTCTACGATCGTCCGGAGAGGCCCTTCCCTCTGTCCCTTTCAGAGTCCTTTGGTGGGAACGAGGGAGACGGGGCCTTTTTGGTGGCTGCCCCGGACTTCGAAACTCCCTCCCTAGAGAGGCCAGAATGGCGCCGTCCTTGCTTTCCTTCCGTCAAAACGTTCTTGTGTCCGTCTGGTTTTTTACAAATAGACTAGGCTCGGGCTTTTAAGGCTGTGTGGTTCTGTTTTGAAGGTCTGTATACAGTTTGCAACTGTATTTTCATATTTTTAATGCTTTGACTTCATAAATGTTTCTTTTTGAAATCTTATATTTATGCTTTCATTAACGCTTTTGCATTGCTTTTGTCTTTAAATCTTACCTTCACGCTTCCATTAACTCTTTTTGTACTGCTTTTGTTTTTAAATCTTACATTTATGCGTTCATTAACCCTTTTTGCATTGCTTTTGTTTTCAAATCTTACATTTATGCTTTTATTAACGCTTTTGCATTGCTTTTATTTTTAAGTCTTATATTTTTAAATCTTCTACTGATGCTTTTGCATTGCTTTTACATCGTTTTAAACATGTTGCTGGCCACCCAAATCCCATCAGCAGGAGAAATGAACAAAACAATAAGCTACTGTAATAATAACAACGGACTGCGGAGTCAATCCTTAAACATGCAGCACAACAGTGCTTCTGAGCATATGCAGAGTGCTTAAGCCTCAATGCTCATTAAACACCTTTGGACTCAACTTTTCCATGCTGTAGAGCATCACATTTCAACGAAGTTGATTTTCTTCCTATCAGCTTTCTGCTCTGTTCGGCTTTCACAACCAGACATGGAAATCGGAAATACAACGGCACGGACAATCCTAACTTTGGTATCCAACGATAGATCTTTACGCCGGAGGATCTTGCCTAATTCCTTCACGGCTGCCCTTCCAAGTCCAGGTGTTCTTCTGATTTCTTGACCGCAGTGCCCATTCTCCAAGGACGGAGCCAAGGGACGGAAAATCTTGACTTATTTCAATGTCTCCATCATTGCTTCAAGGCCTTGTCTTTATTCCTTACCCCTCCCCACTGACTGCAAAGCAAAAAGACTCCGCCTTTCCTGCTTTCCAGTTTTTTAATTATCTTTCCCTTCCTGCTTAAGTGGGAGCCAGGGGTGCAAGCAATTAAGCCCAGAAAGAATTAGGCATCCAGCGCCCGCCCCTTCCCATTCAAGCGTCCCGATGGAAAGGCCTCTCCCACCCCTTCTTCACACATCCTCTCGGCTCCACGAGGGCGGCCCGCGGCCTTCTCCCCAGGAATCATTAGCACGCATCATTAGAGGTGGCAGGTGGGAGCATTACCTAAGGGGTGGAAGGGCCGGGGGAAAAACGGGGGTGGTGATAAAGCAGGTGCCGGAGGCTGCATTTTTCCGAGGAAGGGGCAAAACCACCCCTGAGTACTCCTTGCGGAGGAAAACCCTAGGAAAAAATTGTGGGCTCGCCGCTCAGTCAACTCGGAGGCACATACGAACAAGAAATAAAACTAGTATGGCGTCGTGGACTATGACTCCAATTCAGCCATGGGAAACCCGTCGGGTGAGCTTGGGCAAGTCACACTCTCTCAACCTCAGAGGCAGGCCAAAGCACCCCAAACACATCTCGTCAAGAAAAGCCTGCGATAGGTTTGCCTTGTGTGTATAATTACCTTCCAATCATTTGTTGACTCGCGGCAACCCCACCACTTTCATAGGGTTTTCTTAAGCAAGGAATACGCAGAGGTGGTTTCGGCCAGTTCGCTCCTCAGAAATGTAGCTGACAGCACCTGGTATTCGTTGGCGGTCTCCCTCCCAAAAAATAACAAGGGCTGACCCTGCTTAGCTTCCAAGATCAGGTAGGATCTTGTGCCTTCATGTTATTTAGGAGAGCTTTCAATTTGCCTTCAACACCCTGAGTATCACCAGGTTTTCATAGGCAAGGAAGACTCAGAGTTGGTTTTGCCGTTCCTTTCATAAAATGTCCCTGAGATTAATTGGTGGTCTCCCATCCAAATATTCACCAGGTCTGCCCCTGCTTAACTTCCAAGATCTGATGGCTTTAGGGTCTATGGGCCCTAGGTTCACCTTAGGCAGAAACTATTTGAAAGCACACAACATCAACGACAGCATCTTGGAGAAGCCTGGGAGATGCCACAATAGACACCTTTGAATATCTGAAGATGGAGGGAGCCGGTTTCCCGCTGCTCCAGAGACGAGGACGTGGACCAACGGATTCAAATTACAAGAAAAGAGGTTCCAGGCAAGCATTAGGAAGAACTTCCTGACTGCAGGAGATCTTCAGCAGTGGAACGGAGTGCCTTGTAAGGTGGAGGTCATTAAAGAGAGATTTAATGGGCATTTTCCAGAAATGCTATAGTTGGGCATTCCTGCATGGCGGGGAGTTGGACTGGATGGCCTTTGCACTTCTTCCAACTGTGATTCTCTGGCTCTTTTCCTCGGGTATGCAGCAAGAACATACTAAGAATCCACGGCCCTGATGCAAACGGTGGCACCGCTTCCTCTCCCCACGCTTGCAAAATTCACTTTTCTCCTTGTTTAAACTGGGCCTTCGAGGGCGTCTGGGAGGTCCAATCATTCTCGAATCCAGTCCCACCGAGAAGGAAGGAGACAGAAGGAAAATCTAGGTCCCGTCCTTCTGTGGGAAACAAGTTCCCTCTCTGCCGGCTGGCCGGCTGGCTCCAACAACCACACCCCGCCAGCTGTTGCGGCTGCTACAGTCGCAACGGCTGAAATTACAAGCCGGCTGGAAAAATTGGGGAATTGAGAGAAGGTGGCGGGGGGAGAAGAATTAATCCTCTTGATCTCTCATAACAGGTGCCCTGCGGCAGCGGCTGTAGTGATGGGAAAGGGAAATTTTATTTTATTATTTTCCCGTTTGGCGGCCCAAACTTTTTCCTCAGCCATCTCGCCCCCCCCCCGGTAGCCAAACCGTCCCCTTGCCGGCCCTAAAGGCTTAGCAGGAGGGTCAGGTTAAACCCACTCGAAAGAGCTTTGCAGCCTCGGCTTCCGAACAGAAATATCTGGGATTTGGTTCAGGAGCCGGAATAGGAGCGTGGAGAAGGATGGAACACATGCAAACAGACCTTAGCCCTAGAAACTGTGTCCAACAGCACAGCTTGGCCTTTGAACACACAAAGATGCATTAAAGGAGATGAGCAGGGCCTTTGCAAAGAGCATCACGAGAGTCTTGCCGGGTCAGCGGGGCAAAAAATCCACTCCTGGATTTGATTAGCGTTCAATGAGCTCTCCAAGGTGCTGGGTCAGCGTGGGAATGGATTTCAGCACCTTGGAGAGGTGCTTTTAAACCTGTCGTGGATTCACGGCCCTACTGACACGGCGTCGACCGCTGTTCTTGCTGGATCAGACATCTAGTCCACCAAATTCGAGAGCGGAGGCTGTTAAATCAAAACTGAGCGTGTTTTTCTGGGTCCTGATTTTGTAAATCTTTCCAAACGTTTTGCAGCGTGCATCACATGGATCACATCTAAGTACGGTATAATGATTTAAGGTCATTGTAATACTAAGCTCATTGTAATACTGTAACTTTTAATTTTATTAGAATACTACGTGTGGGTTTGGCTGATGCAAAGAAGGATCTCGCTCGCTTGCTATCCTGTCATCTTGAGTGGGAGAAAAGGGGGGCATAAATTAAAGTAAATTGAAAGTAAATAAATTTAAAAGTAAATAGGAGCCAGCGTGGGTAGTGGTTTGCGCACTGGACTTCGACCCTGGAGACCAAAGCTGCTATTTCGGTCAGCTCTGTTGAACCAACCCCTTTGCAAGAGGAAACTAATCCACACCACACTTCCCTTCGAAACCAACGGGGAGTTTTTCTGCATGCAGGAGACTTCCTCCCCGTTTCTGCAGCCAAGAGCAAAGCAAAATCCTTATCAGGCCCCAACTTCACAGGGGTGGGGGCTTTTCCTGAGAGAGGGGCAGACCCACGGGACAACAAACCCTGCTGCAGGCAGTTTTCTGCCTTGTAAAATGGAAGCCGGAAGGGGCTGGACATTTTGTTAGCAGTGGCACCGGTCTCTCCCTTCTGTTTGCTTTCTTCCCGTTTTTTTGCAACCCAACATGACTAGGGACAGAGCCACCAGCCTCTGGAGAAAGTAGAAAGCTGCCACCTAAAGGCACCAGATCTTGTCTGATCTTGGAAGCTAAGCAGGGACAGTTCTGGTTAGTATTTGGAAGGGAGACCGCCAACAACTACGAGGTGCTGTTGGCTATATTTCCAAACTGGCAAAACCACCTGTGAGTAGTCCTTGCCTAAGAAGACCCTATGAAAAATTCATGGGGCCTCCCCACATCCACAGGGGACTTGGAAGTACACACACACACACCAAGAACCAGCACGGTATAGTCTTTTGAGCCTTAGACTATGGTCCTGGAGACCAGAGTTCAATTCCCTGCTCAGCCCTGGAAGCCTGGGTGACCTTGGGTGTGTCACATACTCTCAGCCCCAGGGGAAAAAAACCCATGACAGGGTCGCCTTAGGGTCGCCGTAAGTTGGAAACAACTTGAGGGCACACAACAACAGTAAGAATGTTGTACTTGCAAAGACACACTTGCATTAATATATGCATTTGTGTGTGCAGTTGATTCCCCCTAACAAACACTTTTCGTAGATGTCTGTTGCTATTTGGAGAAGGGTATCACAACATCTCGAAAGCGAGCCTTTGGCACTCTGCTGTTCCTACTGATTCAACAAACGCAAATCCGGTCATAGCCTGAGTTAAAAGGCAAAAGGAACGAACCTGTCCCCCACAGCCAGCTCTGGGCCTCCAAGGCAAACCCACAATCTCACAAGCTCAGACCCCCGCAAGTCACGAGGCCTGTCCCCCACCAGCACCGAAGGCCTATTTTTGCTCAAACGATGGAGGACAGGGAGGCCCAGACAATCAACTCCTCCATTTAATAGACGTTAAGTCATTATCAGTTTGTGGCATTTCCTCTCCCATCTGCTCATCGCTGGCTGTTTCTTGTTGTTTTTTTCCCCCTCCTTAGCTAAAACCCGGAGAGAGGAAACGGGTGTCGTGTTGCAATCCGCACAGCTTCTGCGAAAAACATTTAAGGAGAAACACCAGCCAGCCTCCTGCCCTTCGGGTCAGGAAAATAAAAAATCCAGAAGGTTAAAATAACCAGGATTCCCCACACCTGCCCCTCGCTGTGACCCCAGAATCACAGCTCCCTTTGGTGCACAGGAGGGAGGAAATTCCTCAAGACCGCCTTCCCCGGCACCACGTTTCTCCCCATCCATCCATCTCACCCAACTGCGAAGATCTGTCACCTTAAAACATACGACCGGCCCCGAGCTTTTGCCTGTTTAAGGGGAAGGGAGAAAAAGCTGCCGCCCGGCGCTCCAGGAAGTGATAGGCGCGTGAGTAAGCCACACGTACTTCTGCAGAACTGAGTCAGGATTGAGCCAGAAGGCCCGTATCGGCTTGGGGAGTTTGCGACGGTCGGCAGTGGGAAGGCAGAAAGGATAAAACCCAACGCAACCTGCACAGGATGCTGGGCACATCCCTGGTATCAAAGGCTACGCGAGAAGGCGTTACCAAAACCGAGACCTGCGTGGATCGACTCTAAAAATTTGGAGAGAGAGGAGTTCGGAGAGAGAGAAATATTTGGAGACAGAAAAAGGGGGTCGGGGACAAAGCACGGCTCATGGGCCGCATGTGCTCCCACCAGGGCCATTTTTGTGGTCTCCAGATGCCCCCGGAAATCCAAAATACATTGTTGCCCAAAAATGGTCTCTAAGAAGTTTACGGGGCATTTCTACCACGTTTGGAGGCCCCCCTGGAGAGCCCCAGGGGTCAAAAACTAAACTTTGCAAAAAGTACAAATTTGCCTGTGACTTTCTAACGTCGCCACTTTCCTTCTCCGATATAATTGTAACGTATTTGCCTGGCGAAGAAGCCAGTGGAGCCCCAAAGTCTGGCATTTGGTACGTTGTAGCTGGCCCAATATTACCGTTGGGTGGATTTTGGATTTGGTTATATTTCATTAACTGAGGTATACCGGTCTTTTGTACCCACAGGGAATTTCCGGAAGGTTTATCGCGTCAGTAATTTGAGCACCGTGTAGCTAATCCTTTTTTTTTTTTTTAAATCCACAATGGGTTTCCATGGAAGAAGCAGCTGGAAAACAAAGGAGAGTTCCCAAGAGAGGAGACTGTCATCTAAAGGTACTATAAAATTAAGAGAACGAGGCAAAATGTGGCATCATGGAAGCCTGACCTGGAGCTGCTCATAAAAGGTTATTTACAGACGCGTTTGCACCAAATGGCAACCCGAAATTTTCAGAATTATGACTTAATAGAGTAGTCCTCTCTTATCCGTGAAACGTATCTTCCAAGACTCACATGCCCTGCGGATACCTGAAACCGTAATATAATTGAACCTCGAGATTCTACAGAATATAGCCGCGACAGTTAAGGCAGGATTGAACTGCTATAACAGCATAGTGCAGATTCTACTAAAGTACCTGACTCCAGTTGCAAGCAAGCTAAGCAACATTGCAGAAGGTTTCCTCTTCCAAAAAATGCCACCTTTCTATTCTTGTCATCACAATCCCACTCACAGGAACAGCTTAATGTTCCAAAACCAAAACCACGTGGAATCATTTGCATTCAGGCAAGAACTTTGTTGTAAGCAGGTCAGGCAATTCAACTTCCATCCATATATATATATACATACATACATATATATATATATATATACACATATATATATTAAGCAAAAGAGAAACAGCTGCCACAGTCATGAGATCCACTCCAGAAATTTGGTAGAAAAGAAGCTCCTAAACAGCGGGGGGGGGGGAAATGTCCATTACAAAATAACAACAACATGCAGTCTGCACATTTTAAAGAACCTGTCAACTTGCCAAAAAGTTTTATTGTCTGAGTTAAAACTGGCGGAGGATTAACCACTGGAGGGATTTTTTTTTTTTTTAAAAAAGGGAAAATCTGTGAGTGCTGCTCCTACTGGATAGAAACTTCAGTCTTTCTCCCTCCTTTGCAAGTGGGCATCCCAGTCAGTCACAACTTTGGGAGAAGAGTGGACTCTTTGAAGATCATTTGGAAATTTTGGTTAGTACAAAGAGCTGAATCAGAGTCTTAATAAGGACAGGTTACGAAGACCAGATGCTACTGGCCTCTCGCGACAGCTCCGCTGGCTGCCGGTTATTTTCCCGGGACAATCCAAGGTACAGCTGATGAGCTCTAGAGTCCTACAAGGCTCAGGTCCAGGCTATCAGATTGCATCTGCCCGTACGAGCCCACCCGGGCCCTGAAATCGTCGGGAGAGCCCCTCCTCTCAGTCCCACCAGCATCGCAATCGTGGTTGGTAGAGACACAAGACAGGGCCTTCGCTGTGGCTGCTCCTAGATTCTGGAAATTCCTCCCCAGGGAGGCCAAAACAGTCCCTTCCTTGTTGCCTTTCCGTTCGCGGGCTAAAACCTTTTTATTCCGACAGGCTTTTAGGACAGAGAGTTCTACACGGACGGATTGAGGGTGCCATACATAGAATCAGAAAGCGGGAAGAGACCCCAAAGGTCATCCAGTCCAACCCCTTTCTGCCACGCAGGGAGACACAATCCAAGCCCTCCCTTGGATGGACGGCCATCCAGCCTCTTCTTAAAACGCTCCAAAGAAGGAGGAGACTCCACCACGCTCCACGGAGGCGGCAGGTTCCACTGCTGGGCAGCTCTGACTGTCAGGAAATGCTTTCAGATGGAGGCGTTTAATGGTTGGCCCTCCACGTTCGCTAGCGTTAGGGGCACAAGACCCCTGCAAAAGTAGGAAAACTGCCGATATCAAAATGCGTGTGGGTGTCCGTGGGAACAAAGCCAAGACATGGAGAGGAGAGGGAACGGGGGTGGGTGGGCCTGGTGGCCGTACAGGTCCTCTCTCTCGCCCACCTCCTTCCTCGGTATGTTGGGGGCATCGGGAGAGCGTTTGGGGTGCTGAGACATTGGGCTGCGATCCGTCCTGAGCTGGAGGACGGCCCGATTGGAGCAACTGAGATGGAAAGTTCCCCCTAAAAAGAATTGCTGAAGTTGGGGGCCAGGGGTTGGATAAACTTACAAATAAATCCACAAAAGTCAAACCTACACATGTGGAGGGCCAGCTGTGATTGCTTTTCATCTCTTAAAGGCATTTTAGCTTTTTAAGTGTAGTTTTAAATCATTTTAATATTGCCAACAGTTCAACCTCTAATTCTTGCATTCACTTTTTTTACACGCTTTTGGCTGTGCCGTTTTTTCACACTGTAAGCAACCTTGCGGCCCAATTCTGGGAGCGAGGTGGGATAAATATAATAATCCCCCAGACTCCAGACAGCAATATAGTTCCAGGCCATCCTCAAAGAAATCCCAAACCTGGTTGTGTATTCCTGCCGCACATTTCTCTGTTTCTTGCTTCCAGAAACAACAAACATTTGAAACCCATCAGCGGGTCGACTTAAACAGCGGCACCGTTGAAAAGAGAAATTGCATCCTGCAGACGAGGGAGAGAGGCTGGAACACGCATTGCCGACGGCACAACTTGGATCAGACGCACCGGAAAAAAATAATAATAATAACAAACAAGCGTATCCAAACAGCAGCTGCGATGAGGTTGTGTTGTGGAAAGGCTGCACTTAATCCGGCCTTCGGAAAGCACAAACGGGGACCGGTGGCAGCTGGTGGTTTCCATCTCAGTGGGGGAGCTTCAAATCTGTCCTGGCTTCTAGTCTGAACTTTAGAAGAGCTATGCACTGTGCTGAACTGTGTCCCCCAAACGGGCTCAGCACCTTGGACAGCTCCCACAGATTTCAGACTAAAGCCCAAAGCAGATTCGCTAGCCTTGCTGGCATAAACACTACAGTCTCCCCCGACTTATCTGGCAGATTAGGGACTGGAGCATTGTCACAAAATGGAGTTGGTGGAAAAGCAGAACCCGTGGAGCACGAAGGACTTACGGAGGCCCACCTGGGACCGACCGTGTATGTGCTGCTTGCAAAGTCTTTGAGCCAGTTTGGCACCTTTTTTCCCCTCTCAGCTCAGCTTTGCAAGCAGCACACTTCTGTAAACGGTCTCAGGTAAGCCCCTTAGTGGCAAGAAGAACCGGTGAAAGAGCATAATGGAACCTGCTCTTAATTTGAAAGCATCGAAAGAGTGAGTCGTTGGATAATAGGGTACTGCAAGACAGGGGTTTCTTGTACAGAGCCTGGGATTTGTTGGTGGTCTCCCATCCAAGTACTAACCAGGGCTGGCCCAGCTTAGCATCTGAAACCAGATGAAATCTGGCGCCTTTAGGGCATTTAGGGGTCTGGACTGCTTGTGGGGGTACCGTCACATGCTTTCATTTCTTGGGCAGGGCTTTCTTCATGATTTGGGAACAGAAATTGCCTGGAGACCACACAGCAAAGAGGGCTTGGGGGTATTTGGCCACGGGCATCCCAGGGCCCGCAATTCCCCCCTTTGGCTAATAGCCGCCAACCAAAGATACCACAAACATTTCCCTCTGGCATCCGCTGGACGTGGGGTGGTTGAGCCGTTCGTTGGACTCCACAGGGATTCCCCCCTGAACAGTTTGGATGACCTCACGGGACCCTCCTTGGTTTAATCATCGTAGCAATGGGCCGAGTTCGGGTTTCCCCCTTTCCCGTTTCAGTACACAAAAGCCGAGAGCTGGAAGGCCGGGACCCATCTGTGCAAACACAGAGCTTTGGAGCTTCGCATCCGTTTGTTCGGCCAGCCCGAAAAGACAGCGGAAAGCGAGCCTGATGCAGTCGTCTCCTCTCAAGTCCGGCGGAGAAGATCCGGGCGGGTTTTTCTCCTCTCTTGACCCAAATCAGCCGGAGATTGCTTTGCAAGCGAGAAACAAATCCCCTCCGAGCGACAAGATATTCATGACATTCCCAGATTTCCTGAAAGGAGCTGCATGCCGGGGAGCGGAAAGGGGGAAGGAATTTGCACCCGCTTCTTCCCCGAGAGAGTGTCCACTCGCGCGTCCGCAGCCGAACGTTTTCCGACGTCACGGCAGCCGGGGGCCCGTGACGGTTTTAATCAGAGTCGCCCGTTCGGGATCATCCCAGGTCACGAAGTTTCTGGGCCCAAACCCAAGACTTCGGGACGGCCCCTGACGATTTCTCGTTAAGCTTCGTACACTTCAGTGCCAACCACAGCGGCTCACAGCTGGCCATCCTCTCTTTCAGAGGAAAGGGGGGAAAAACCCTCTGAAATTAACGGGGTCGAGAGAAGACCCGAAGGCACGTACAAACACACGGGGCCTAAATATCCCAAAGGTCCCGGATCCCGTCTGATCTTGGATGCTACGCAGGGTCAGCCCTGGATAGTACTCGGATGGGAGACCGCCCGCAAATACAAGGTGCTGCAGGATGCATTTCAGAGGAATTACACTGGAATCATCGTGCTACAGCTGTGCGTTGTGACGGGGCTCTCGGGGTCCTAAACAGGCAAGGAAAGTCCCCCTCTGCCTGGGTCTCCTCCCCAGGAAGCGGCAAGAGGAAGCAGCTTCTAAAGCAAAGCGGCCGCGGGCTCGAGAAAAAGGCCGGCCGGGTGTTCCCGGTAATCCCTAGGTCAACAAACCCTCGGTCTGGCAGGAGGCGGGAATTTTTAAAAAAGGCCCTGGCTTCCTGTGACCTCGCCACCTCCGCGGCCGTTGTGCGAGATAGCGGGCGGTTAAGGAACGGGTGGGAATGAAGCAAAGGGCAGCGCAAGGCCCTAGACCTCAGCGAGGAGCCGGAGAGGCCGAGTTCTCCGGTTGGGCACGGAGGCTGCCGCAGGGGCCCCGTGCCTGGGCAGTAGGGTGGCTGACGTTGTGCATTTGTTTAAATTGTATTTTTATTAAGTAAGAAAAGCAGGATTATTTAAAAATATAACAACAGACTCTACACAGATACATGGAAAAGGAAATGAGAGAGAAATAATGTTGACCAGACTCTTAACATAATACAGATTCACAGTATAGTCTTTTCTATCTCGCTTACTCATAGAGATCATTTCAATATTTCCTTAATCTCCTTTAATTGATTCTTCTAAATACAATTTAAATAATGTGTATGTGTGTGTATGTGCATATTTATATAGATATATTTATATATATTTATATAAATAAATATATATTATTTATATTTATTTATTTATTTATATTATTTATTATTTATATATTATTTATTTATTATTATATTATTATATAATATATATTGTGTATATTATATATTATATTTTATTTATTTATTATCTTATTATATATATTATTATTTGCATTAACTTCCTTCTTACCCTTCCTTGAAAGAAGCACTTATCACATTTTAAAATAACTTCCCTTCTCTAAACGACTGTCCATAGGATGTGGGGCACTGCCTTTCTTTGAGGCTGAGAGAGTGTGGACTAGGACCAAGGTTCAGAGCCCTGCTCAGCCACGGAAACCTCCAGGATGACCTCACGTGAGTCACGTGCTCTCAGCAAACTCTCTCTGAAGAAACCTTGCCAAGAAAACCCCAGGATAGGGTCACTATAAGTGTGGTATAGCGGTTCAAATGCCAGATTAGAAGTCCGAAAGACCCGGGTTCGAATCCCCGGCACGGCGGCCGTGAGTGAGTCACCGCCCTCTTTCTCAGCCTCAAGGCAAGGGCAGCCCTCCAGTGGAGAGATCTTGCCAAGAGAACTCCAGGAGGGATTGATGCAAAGGCACAGAAATACATCCGATTCTAACTTTAAACAGAAAAAAAAACAAGCAGAGGAGAAAAGATACGTGTTTCCGCATATAACGGCCTGAATCGTATTATTCAGCTCAGCCACTGAGCCCGTGGGATTTCCTTTGGTGCTGACTCACCATTCATAGAATCCTAGAGCTGGAAGAGACCCCAAGGGCCGTCCAGTCCAACCCCGTCCTCCCATGCGAGAATATCCATCAGAGCATTCCCTTTGACAGGAGGCCATCCAACCTCTGTTTAAAAACTTCCGAAAAAGGAGGAGACTCCACTCACACTCCACTGAGGCAGTAGCATATTCCACTATCTAACGCCTCTTACCACGGAAGTTCTTCCTACTGTTTAGGTGAGTCTCTTTTCCTGAAGTTCGAAGCCATCGCTCCGTATCCTAGTCTCCAGAGCAGCAGAAAACAAGCTTGCTCCATCCTCCATGTAACATCCTTTCAGATCTTTACACGTGGCTGTCATGTCACCTCTTACCCTTCTCTTCTCCAGGCTAAACGTCCACAGCTCCCTAAACCACTCCAGCCCCGTCATTCAAGAATTGATGCAATGGGTCTACTCGGGATTAAATTGCAGGATCCAGGCCTTTGCTGAACCCAATAAAAGCCAGAAACCACCGTACAGATTACAAAGCCAGCCGAGAAGCTGGACTTTTGCTCATTTTCAAGATGAGGAAACAGCACCATCTCCTGAATGTTTCTATCACTTTCTTCACACCAGCCCTTAAAATCAAAAAACAAAAACCTCAGATTTTCGCCAGTTCGGGGCCAAAGAAATGCGGAAATCTAACCAACTGGAACATGGTCACGATATTTCTTAGGGGAGGTTGAATTTTCGGATTTTAAGTACTGATAGTGAGCGATTTTCCAGAAGTTATCTTGTTATACTCTTATTACATTTTATCTCTACTATATATTTTCATTTAGTAAGTATTAGCAAATTTAAGAAGTAATAATACATCTCATAGCCATCAACTGGGAGGGTAGAGGTCATACCAGTTTGATCCCGGTGCGGCACTATGCAGATACAGTTAATTTATGCAATTTTGTTTAGTACTAGTTTGAAACAAGTGTAACTGTTTATGTTCTGTTTGTGTGTTTGTGCACGGTTTTTGTATATCTTTATGCGTATATTTTGTATATCCTTATGTGTAAAGTATGCACTTTAATAAAAAATATATTTAATAAATTATTTAATAAAAATAATAACAAGTACAATAAAAATATATTTAGGAAAATATTAATTTCCCACATGAGTTTCCTGCAGGCAAATGTACTGGGAAGTTGCAATATCTGTTGCTGTGGGGGGTTTTTTAAAAGAAAAAAAAGTACCCAAGTGATACTTCTGTTGTCTAGCAATTCTTTTCACCAGGTGCAACATTTTATTTCTATCCTCAATGGCATTTCTATTTAACTCTGAGACATAATGGAGCAATATGTTCCCTTTTCTTCTCTTCCTTTATTTTGCCTTTTTAAGAGTTCTAGGAAAGCATACCCTGGCTTTTAAAAAAAAAAAGCTTTGAAAGATTCTCTCTGTTGCAAAACAAGAAATGGCTACAAACAGGCCCTCAAAGAACAGAACAAGTAAATGCAAAAGTGACAACAATCAGCTGAAACCAGTAATCCCAAGGAATATATTGCAAAAATTCCTTAGATTGATCAGGAAGAAGTTCAGAAGACAGAAAACAATCAGAAAAGGTGCTTTTCCTCTCTCTCTTTTACCATCCCGGAAGTTGAGCCAGAAGCCAGAAATTTAGCATTTGCATTCAAGTAATGTCTTTTACTGCATTGGAACAACTACAAAATAAAGATTTTTTTCCAACGAGCATTTGTTGGAACTGTCAGTAAACACAACAGAGCAGATCAAACGCCACCATGCAGACTTAATAGCCACAACCAGGGGTGGAAATAAAAGGAAATAAAGCAAATAAATGTGTAATTTGTTCCGCTTGTCCTACTAGATTCAACTGGGGATTCCAAATATGCGGCGCACGATTTTTAAATGACTGTTGATACCATGCCGTCAGGGCCAAAACAGTTATCTTTCCTTCTGTTTTTTAGCACACTTAAAATCCATCATTCTGCAATAATTTCAATTTTGTCCTGGAGGTCGGGGGGATTTTGACTCATAAAACAGTACAATATTAAACCCCCTATGTTGTGGCCCCAATTCAAATCACGCTCTCCCTGCAGTGTTGAACAACATCTTATTTGCAAATCTCTAGACCATCAGGTTTGGCTTTCCAGCATCTGGTTTTGGAAACATTCCCTTTTGAACTACAAATCCCAGAATCCTGCAGCCACCGTAGCCGGCTGGCATTCTGGCTGGGGATTCTGCGATCTGTAGCCTCAAAAGTAAACTTTTCTGGGCTTGAGAAGTCAGTTACACCCAATGTGTCACGAACCAAGTTCAGAAGGAGTAGGAAGTGGTTAAAATAAGGAAGCGTCTCTATTAGCAAGGCAGGGAGGAACCAAATTGATGCACCGAAGAAGAATTAAGGTGTTTGTTTTTTTTCAGTTTTTTGGAACTTGTATCAAGAAGTTGAAGAAAACATTTCATTTTAGCTGCTCTTTATACCAAACTGTCATGCCAGAAGGACGAGGACGCAATGTAAGGAGTGCCTAAGCATTCGTTCCCCCAAAGATATGAATATTTGGGGCTGCATCAAATTGATCATTCCTTTATTAGAGGAGGCCTAATGAATCAATGGGACTTGAGTCTTAACCAAGTTCCTACGGATTGGATAGATTTGCTCCAGTGGGGCATAATTTAGTCAAGTGGCAATGTTGCATCCTTCCGGGTATCGTCGGACCGTAACTCCCAGCAGCCCCAGCCAGCAAAGCTCATAAAATTATAGTCCCACAGAGCTGGACGAGACTATCGAGTCCAACCTCTGTTCCACAGGAGGAGATGCTGGGAGCTGCCGTTCGACAACCTCCGGAGGACCGCCCTCTGTCCGCCAGCCAGATTTAGGCCTTGGAACCATCCGCAAATATAAATTGGACAGCAGATACCGAACCAAAGTTTGCAGGATGGAAACCTCCACCAAACCCCCACGGCGGAAAGCTCGGGTCCTACCTTGGACTTGCCGGTCATCTTTTTCAAGAAGCTGAGGGTCCTCCCCAGGGTGGTCTCCTCCCTCTGGGGGTGCCCCTGCTCCTCGGCCACCTCCTCCGCCGTAGCGGCGTCCAGCCACCCGCAGCTCCCGGGGTCGAAGCTGCAAAACGAGCGCGGAAGGGGGAAGAACAGTGAGAACAGAGGAGGGTGGAGAGAAAGAAGAAAGAGAAGAAAAGGCCAAGCGCGCAGGGACCGCAGCCAAACAATCCCCCCTTTTGTCGTTATTGTTTCTGGGCCGGGAAACAGGGAGGGACCGGGCCCCCGTGACCTCGGAGGGCGGCCGATCCAGTTCCCGGCTGGGGAGATGCGGCATAGAAGCATCTCTGTTTGTTTAAGCTCGGCAAGCAAAGAGCAAAAAGAGGGAGCGGCGATGGAAGCCGCGCCGGTTGCAGAAAGGCCTTCCAAAGGGTGATGGAACGAGCATTCGCAACCGTTCGTTTTCTGGTTGAAAAAATGGGTTTCCTATCAACAGAGGGGGCAAACTGGAGAAAAATACAGCTGAGAAGTTTCGAGGGCTATGGCTGAACAGGGAATTCAAACCCCGAACTCCTAATCCAACAGCGAAATCATTACACTTTGTTGGCTCCCTATGCTTTGATTACTGTCAGCCCTCCACATTTACAGGTTTAACATTCATAGATTTAACTATTTGCAAGTTTCTCCAACCACCGCCATCCCCAAGTGCTTATTTTCTGGGGTAACCTTCCCTCCCCAGGGCTCTGATCAGTCCGCGAAGCCCTTTAAAAATCTGCCTCCGGTCCTCCTCCTCCTCCTCCTCCTCCTCCACCAGCCGCAGCCAGCTAAGGATGGATTGCAGGCCAATTTCTCAGCACCCCAAACCTGATACCCCCGCACAAAGGAGACGGACGAGAGCGGAAGTCTAGGGCCAACTGTGCTTTGATCTGAGCTGAGAAGGACAAGATTGTACGCTGCTCCTCTAAACCTAACCCTGGCTGAGTTAATGGAGTGCAAACCACATTTGCACTTGGAACTCTGTCTGCAGCAATGGAAGCAAGCTCAGGAGAAAGAAGGAAAGTGAGAGGAGGAGAAAGAAATCGGGGCATTTGAAAAGCCACTGACAAAGTGCAACAGTGGAGAATTAATGAGAACAATCCCCGTTAAATTGGGACATTGGGACATTCTCAGCCACAGAAGAAATCTTGCCCAGAAACCTTAAGAGATGGGTGCCATAAATTGGAGTCAACTTTAAGGCGCATGGTAACAAGACAAAAACAAACAAACAAAAAAGGTAAAACAGCCCCAAACAATGTGACAATAAAGCATTTCCCTGGCCTAAGGTGAAAGGAATGGCAAATCTCCGCTAAATAAATCTTGCTAGGAAAACTATGGGAGGAGCTTGGTATGAGATGGAGTCAATCTGAAGCCGCTCAACAGCAACAATTTGTCTCCTTAGCAAGGAAGGCGTTCCGAAGCGTGGCTAAGCCCTCCCAAGGCAAGCCTGGCTTCCTAAAGAAGCCGGGTCCTGAAAGAGCAAAAATTCCGCCACCCTCACGCCCACCAGCCGGGCCCCGTAATGAAGACGGGAATCCGAACTGGCAGGGCAGCGATGGGGAAGAACAGAGGCTTTGCAGAAAGTGCAGAGAGAGAGAGATCCTAATCGAGACTCAGGCGGAAGGGGAGAGACCGTGGCATGGGAAATTCGGGGTCTGTGGGACAACCTCTGACCTCCCTTACCATCCTTGTCTGGTTTTATGGTGTTTAAGCATTCCAGGTCAGTAGGCCTTTTCAGGAATTGCACTTTTTAAAACACTGACACGTTCCAAAACTTGGAAAATTTCAGAGGCAGGCAGGGTCAGCACACGAATTCCCAGGTTTGTTGTGTTGTCTACTTTTCCCCCCCCAAAAGGCAAGAGCGCGTACTTACCCGTTGGACAGGCTCCCACCATCACTGTAAAGGGAAATCGCTGGAAAGAGAAGGGAACACGCATTTTTATTCCTTGTTGGTGCATTGGACCTTTCCACCTTCTAACATTTTATGCCACAAAAAATATGCCATCCCCAACAGCTCCCCGCAAAAATAGATAAACAGAGCGTGGTCTAGACACTATCAGAAAATCTGACACACAAAGTGAGAGGAGCAAGAGGAGAAATCAAAGAGGATAACTTGGAGGAAATATGCAGACTCTCAATTACAGTTATTCCCTCTCATCTGCAGTTTTGTATTGCACAAAATGAAATTTTGCAAAATTTGAGTCTCAATTACCCAGGGCCAAAAAGACCCAAAAACAACCCTATAGCAAGAGCCTTTCAGATTTCACCCATCTGAGCTGTTGAACCATGGGAAGAAGAGCCAGCAAGATGACCCCAAAACTTAACCAAGTTCCCCCTACTCACCATCCGCATCCGGGTAGTTGTCGATGCCACTCATGGAAACAGACTTGGAGAGAGAACCACCGGCTGAACTTGGGGAGGCCCGGTACAATTGCATCCTCTTGGCATGTTCCTGAAGAAGAGACCCAATTATTAATGCCAGATAGCCACCAGCCTGGGGCAAGAAAGAGGTTCTCCGTGCCAGCAACGGGAGAGAAAATCTCTTCATTCTAGTTGGGACCGGCTTTCCCAAGACAAGATCTCAAGGAGTCTCCAAGCCAGGCATGGAACAGTTAGAGAGAAAGGCTTCACCCATTGGGGTTAACCATTAATAGGCTGGGTTGGAAATGTCTAATTCAACTGCATTTCCAACATGCCCACCACATACGTGGAGGCTCCATTCCAGGAGCCCCCTTGCATAAAACAAAAAATGCAAGCACTGCATCCCATTCTAATCAATGGGCATAATGTGTGTGCACCAACAGCAATGTGGACACATGTCCGTCATGTGCATTGACGGACATGTGTCCGTCAATGCACATGATGCTTCGTGCATTGATGCTTCGTGCATTGATGCTTCGTGCAAGCTCACCTCCATGCTTACGGAGGTCACACCAGAAGAAGGACCACTGTACATTTTTGTTGCTGTTGTGTGCTTTTAATTCACTTCTGATTTATGGCAACCCATAAATCTCATGAACGTCCAACTCTGCACATTGAGGCACATTGCGACAAGGAAATGCTACTTTTATGGGGACTGTCAAATCCAATGAAAATTCTTCTCCTACTAAACGTAGACTTATACATGCCTGGGAGACTTCTTGGTCATCGTCCTCTTCGTCCTGGGAAAGCAAGGACTCCAGCTCATCATTGCTGCGGATGATGGGGGTCCGGCGGGGGTCCCTCCCGCCCTGGGGGTGCCTGTCCAGTTGCTCCGTGGAGGAGGAGTCCATCTCTTCTGGGCCGAGGTCTTTCAAGCTCATGCTGGAAAGGAAGCCCAGAGGTCAAGCAGGGAGAGATTTCTTTTCCGTGTATCCCTGGATTTATCCCCCCGTACCTGCCATAACGTCTCCTCCTGTCTCAGACGGCAGGCTCAAGTTGAGGCACTTTTCAGAAGGAGTGCAAAAAGGGAAGACAGACACAACAGTCCAGAGAATCCTAGAGTTGGAAAGGACCCCAAGGGCCTTCCAGGCCAACCCCATTCTGTCATGCAAGGAGACACAACCAAATCCCCTCTTTTGACAGAGGGACACCCAACCTCTGTTTGAAAACCTACAAAAGAGGAGACCTGACTCTCCTGAGCTTCCAAGATTGGGCTGGAGGCTCTTTCACACGACAGAGTTATAGCACAACAGGGAAATCAAACTGTCACGGCGGCAGCAGATGGAATCCTGGGGCTTATAGTTTTGCAAGACACTATTGCTTTCTGGCCAAGGACTGACAATGCCCTTCCTTTAACTGCAAATACCAAGATTTTTTCACCCCAAGATGTGTATAGAGTGGGAAGAGACCCCAAGGGACCAGTCCGATTCCATTCTGCCACACAGGAAGCCACCACTTCCTTTGATAGATGGCCATCCAGCCTCTGTTTGACAACCTCCAAAGAAGGAGACTCCACCACACTCCAAGGTGTCTGATTCCACTGTCAAACTGCTCTTGCCATCAGGTTCTTCTTAATGTTTAGGTGGAATCTCTTTCCCCGTAGTTTGAAGCCACTGCTCCACGTCCTGGTCTCCGGAGCAGCAGAGAAGAAGCTTGCCCCACCTTCCCTATGACATCCCTTCAAATGGCTATCGTGCCACCTCTTAACCTTCTCTTCTCTGGGCTAAACCTCCCCAGCTCCCTAAGTTAAAACAGCATTTCAAAGTAGGGCGTTCCCTTGCAGGTTGATAGCAACTTCCTAGCTTGCCCTGAAGATGCGTGTGCCAGTTAATCAAATGCCAGTTTGGCCACCGTCTTGGCCCACACAGACATCACCATTGGCATTGTCATCAATTATACCCCATTTCCCCCCAAATTGTGAATCAAGCAGCTTTCTTCTTCTTGTTGTTGCATCCTTTCAAGTCATTTCTGACTTCCATCAAACTTATCGCGGGGTTTTCTTGGCAGGATTTGTCCAGAGGGGGGTTGCCCTTGCCTTCCTCTGAGGCTGAGAGAGTGGCAAGGGGCCAGCCCTGAGATCTGGCAACCCGACCCTTCTCCTCACGCTTCCAACCAAAATGCAAGCTGAGCTCTGAGGTCGCTATTTCATGCAAGCGCCGCTCGCTCTCCACCCCAGAAGAGGAAGCTCCTTCTCCCCGAAACATCAGATCAAAGAGAGTCGACAAGATGGCGACCGGTGGTGATGCAAGCAAAACAGAGACAGGGGAGCGAAGACCGGGCAAAAGCTACTCACCGGAGCCTGTGGAAGACAAGATCCATCCTAAATTTGGCAAACTCCTTCCATGAGATCACCACCCCCCTTCCCTCTCAGCCTCCCAGGGCTTTTGTGCCTCTCGGTCCGGCTCTCAAAGGCTCACTTCCTCCGCGGAGTGCCCCAAAACCCAGGCCCCGAGCATCATTTGGAGAAGTGAGCAAAACAGTTTGGTTTTCGGTCTTCCCAAGCGACTCTTGTTCGGGGGAAATCCCAAGAATTTGAATATATTTCAACTCCATTAACTATGATTTATATGTTGTTCTTGTTGTGTGCCTTCAAGTCATTTCTGACGTATGGTAGCCCTAAGGCAACCCTACCATGGGGTCTTCTGGGGCTGAGAGGGTGTGACCTGACCAAGGTCACCCAGTGGGTTTCCAAGGCCAAGCAGGGAATCAAACCCTGGTTTCCACCACTGTAGTCCAATCTCAGATTGTAGTCCAATGCTCAAACCTCTACACCATGCTGGCTCTCTCCAATTTGTTGTTGTTGTGTGCCTTCGAATCACTTCTTGCTTACGATGATCCTATCATGAGGTTTTCTGCAGCTGAGAGCGTGTGACATGCTCTGCATGGGGCTGCCTTTGCGAGTGTTCGGAAACGTCAACGGGTCCAAAGAGCTGCAGCCAGATTGCTAACTGGGGCTGGCTATAGGGAACGCACAACTCCCTCTTTGCAACTGGTTGCCGGTCCCTTTCCAGGCACAATTTAATTCAAATATGTAGATGGGTGGGTTTGGGGATCTGGCTGCCATCCTTTCCTTAGAATCACAGAAACGCAGAGTTGGAAGAGACCACAATGGCCATCGAGTCCAACCCCGTTCTGCCATGCAGGGACCCCCAGCAAATGGCCATCCGGCCTCTGCTTAAAAGCCTCCAAAGAAGGAGACCCCACCACACTCCATGGAGGCAGCAGACTCCATTCTCAAATGGCTCTTACCATCAGGAAGTTCTTCCTAACGTTTATACGGAATCTCTTTTCCTGTAGCTGGAATCCATTGCTCCGTGTCCCAGTCTCCGGAGCAGCAGAAAACAAGCTTGCTCTGCCATCAACACGACGTCCCTTCAAATATTTAAACACGGCTATCGGTTCTCCTCTTAACCTTCTTTTTGTCCGGCTCAACACACCTAGCTCGCCAAGACTCTCTTCATAGGGCACGGCTTCACCAAGCGGGTTGCTTTCTACCTCCAGATACAATATTTCTCCATCCGCGTCAGGAACCGAGATCACACACACACATGTACCCACGCTAATACATGATTTATTAGGAGTGTGATGCGTGTACAGGACTGCAGTGATCGAACCGGAGGCAATCTGCAGAAACTAAACATTATAAGCAAAAGAATCCGTTCCCGCAGCAATCAGACAGCAAGAGACCTTGGAGGCGCCCAGCTCAGGCTGGAATTTCTTATCAGTGCTGCATTCCTGGGTATGTTTACCTAACGGTCTCTGGTTCACATTCTTGGGCCATTTCCGCACTAAGCTGTTACGGCGCTATGATTCCACTTTCAATGTCCTATGGAATCCTGGGGTTTGCAGTTTCGGGAGGGGCCGGACGGCCCCTCCCGAAACTGCAAACCCCAGGATTCCATAGGATGTTGAAAGTGGAATCATAGCGCCGTAACAGTCTAGTGCAGAAATGGCCTTGGTTACAAGCAAGCAGCTAATTAGTACTACTACATATCCCATACTAATAATGGAGGGCTACCCGACAATCCACACATCAAAGATCCAGGGGTACTGAGGAATCCTCTTGCGACCAGCAGGTGGTGCTCGAAGATTCAAGTTGGCAGAAAAACCCTGCAGCATCTGCTTCCGCCGCGCGCAGATCTTTTAGGCTCTGACTAGCTCTCAACAGATCCAGCAGAGAGTCGGGAGGGTGCAACGGTCTTGAGTTTTGAGCGAGGACACTGAGAGAGCTGGGTTCGAATCCCCACTCAGCCACAGAAACCCACTGGGTGCCCTTGGGCATGTCACGCTCTCTCTAGAGGAAGACAGTAACAAACCTCCTCCGGTCCAATCATTCCAAGAAAACCCTAAGAGAGGGTCACCATACGCTGCAGCAGATTTAAAGTTGCTTAACAACCATGACAGAACTCGCACCAGCGTCTCCCGACGGACTGAAAACTTTCCAGGTTTACTACATATCTCCTTACATAGTTAGAAATAGCTCAATGGGAGCATGCAAGCAGTAACTGCACCAATGCTTGGGGGGGGGGGGGCCTTAGGGAACTACAAATCTGAAAATCCTCCAAACAGCCGCTGACCATTCTGGTTTGGGGATTCTGGGAGTTGTAGTCCAAAAACCACCTAACTTCTCCAAGTTCTGAGCTATGCTCAGCCCAAAACAGATGCTGTCTCGCTGACCCAGAAAGAACAGTAGCAACTCTGGCTGGCTGAAAAGCAGAGAAAGGATGCTTAGATTTTTACGGGATGCATAGTTTCTGTCTTGTAGCCAACAGTTGGAAGCAGGCAGAGGAAAAAAGCAAAGGAATTGTCTGTGCAACAGGACATGGCAAGGAAGGGAGCAATGCAAACAGGCACAGCAAGCAATCTTTGCCTACATGTTTGGGTGTGTATCCATTACTCATTTCTCCTAGTTTTTCTTTTTTAAATTATCATTACTCATTCCAATGTTCAGGAAAGTAATTCACACACTGTTGGCATCACTCACCACCATTCATTTCTTTTCCTTCAAAAATGCCTTACGATTAAGAAGACAACGCCGTCAACTTTGAAACAGGCCTGCAAAAATTTTCGTTAAAATGAGGGGGAAAAAAAATCACAAGAAGACTTCACTGTTGCACCAGTTAAGCAACTTCATGTTCCCCTATTATGGTTCTGTATGTTTCTACTTAAAATACGTTTTCCTTTCCATCAGCTGGCTCAAGTCCCAGTTTTGGGGAAAAGGGGAGAAAATAATAATTCAAGCCCCTTTGGGAGAAAGCTGGGATAGACATTCAATAAATAAATCAATAATGCATTTGTAATGTAGCTTTGGAACCATTTTGTTCCATTTATGAGCTAGGCAGAATTGCCTAGCTTTGGCTAGCGGCTGTTAATTTTTTTTAATTTATTTAAGGTATTTCTATATTTCCATTCACCCCACCAAGGCGCCCAAAGCAATGCACCACACACAAATAACTTTAAAATGCATCACCATATGCCAGCCAACGCTCTCATGAAGCTCCTGCTGTATGACGAAGGGATTTGCATATGCGTTTGTCGTAAGTGTCCTTGGTCAAACAAATATATTGGAGCAAAGCCTCTCTCTGTCCATTTCTGCCACACCATAAACAATTTTATAGACCTCTTGTGGGTGTTCTCCACCCTGCATTGCTAGCTCTGTTTTTCCTAACCTAACAAAACCCAAGAGAGGCTGTTTTGGTGTCGAACTGGGACCGCTAGCAACCTCGCTCAGCCATGCAAACCCAGTGGGTGACCCTTGGACAGGTCACACTCTCTCAGCCTAACAGGAAGCCAAAGGAACGCAAAGGGCCATTTGTGTGCCCCGCTTGCTATTAACTCCCCGTGATCTAGTTTAGGGGATTTCTGTACTAGCTAGTTCATATTTTGGGCCCCTACATGGACACACATTGTATTTACATGGAGCCAGGATACAAGAATGGAATACACACTCTCTCACACACACACCCGGCTGAATCACTTTTTCCTGAGTGAGGTCAGTCTTTGGCCTGGACGCCACATCTGGCACGGTTTTCCACCTGGGGTCAAGCCCCAGCACTGCCCCGGTTGTAAATTTAGCCTCTCCAAACTTGCCTAGCTCGACCTATGTTCTGCTCAGCCTTTTTTCCAAGTGCCAAAGGGCCACCGGCTGGCCGGCTGGAATTCCAGGGACTGTTTTATTCCCAAAAACCCCCGCGCTTGCCACAATAGATTTGCAACCTGGGAACTGAAGCGGTTGTCCAGCCAACTCCTATAAATCAGGGAGGGCTGTTTTCCAGGGCAGGGCGGCTGAAAGAGAGAGATAAAGCAGGAACAAAAGCAGCGGGGGATGACGGGAAAGCAGAGAAGGACATCAAAAAAAATATGCATAGCAGGCAGCAATCCTTTCTCCACCCTCCACCCCTACGCTGGGCAGAAATCCACAAATCTATTGGTAGCAACAGATCAGAAAAGACCAACTGTGGAGGAATGAATCACAGAGCCATGCTCTGGGTTCGGGTTGCAAGTCTACCGGGCCACAAAAGGAAACCTAGAGAGGGTCCCCAGTGAGGGCATGGAGCATCATGCCTTAAGCATCAAATGCAATTTGCTCAAAATCTATGAAATGAATAACTATGCATTCCAAAGGCAAAGTCAGAGCAAGGTGCGAAGAGAAGATTAAGAGGGGGTATGATAGCCACGTTTAAATGTTAGAAAGGATGTCATACGGAGGACGGAGCAAGCTTGTTTTCTGCTGCTGCAGAGACGAGGACATGGAGCAATGCATTCAAAATATAGGAAAAGAGATTCCATCTAAACATTAGGAAGAACTTCATGATGGTAACAGCAGTTTATAGTGGAATACCCTGGTGCCTCCCCTGAATGCGTTGGAGTCTCCTTCTTTGGAGGTTTTTAAGCAGAGGCTAGATGGCCATTCATCCAAGAGAGCGCTTTGATGGTGTCCTCCTGCCTGGCAGAAGGAGGTTGGACTCACCAAACTACAAATCTCAGGATTCCAGCTACTGCAGCCATGGCAGTTTGATTTCCCTCCAGTGCTATAATTCGGTATCCATAAACATACCGTATGCATAAATATATTCCAAAATCCCTCCCCAAAAAATTGAAATCTGAAAGGCTTCGTGTCCCGAGGGTTCTGGACGAGGAACACTCAACCTCTCCCCGTGTTACTCACCTTCGCTGATCGAAACCCGGATCGTCGTCAAGCACTTTTCCCGGTTCCCAGCTGTGCCTTCGGAAAGAATCGTACACGTGAGCGGAGCCTCGGAGGGCCCCCGGCCTGCGCAGTCGAGTGCCATCGTCCACCTCCTCTTCGTTCGCTTCCCAGTCGCCTCCGGCAGTCGAACACGGCTCCACTGCGGACAGGCTGCGCTGTTTCTGGACATGCAGAGACGGAGGGAGGCATTCGCGGGGGCCCTCCGAGAGCTCAGAGGCCGAGCCGCTCATGCCGTGGGCAGCTTCGGGGTCCCAAAGGCAGAACAGCTAAGTGGAAAAAGAAGAGGGAAAAAAGGCGGAAAGAAGACGAAAATCACGTTACTAAATTAACACAATTCGCCCTCCTTATTTGCAGATTCCGCATCCACGGATTCGACCAACCATGGCTCGCAAATATATTTTAAAAAGTCCAAAATGCAAATTTTGATTTTGCAGTTTTTATACAAGGGACGCCATTTTACAACACCGTTGTGCATAACGGGACTTGAGCACTCACAAATTTTGGTATCCACAAACGGTCCTGGGACCAAACCCTAGCAAATACAGAGGGTCCACTGGAATAGGGATTGGCATAACAGCCAGCCTATCTTGCAAGTAGGGATGAGGAGAATATTCAAAGATGTTTGGAAAAGGGTAAAAAAAAAAATGTGTTTCGGGCGCAGCAAGACCCCTGTGAGAAGAATCCCAGACTGGCTAATATCTCTACTGTTTTATGCAACAACAAAAAACCACATAGAAAATAATATTTTCTCTCTAGAATTATATTTTCCACACCAAAAATATATATAAATAAAATTATAGTTTCCGCACCGAAAAATCTTTTCTGCACCGAAAGATATTTTCCGCAACAAAGAACACTTTCTGCTGAGATTCTGAAGGCGGTTTAGCTTGTCTGTTGTAGCCAAATACACACAGGCTCACACAGACAACCTTGTCTGTTGTAGGCAGACACACACAGCTACAGTAAGATCAGCTAGAACACAATCCCATTATTACCCAGCTCAAATTTCCTTGCGTGGTTTTAACTGCAGACACGCTGATGGAACCAATGCTACCAAAAGCCCCTCTTCCAATCTCGCCCCATCCTCAGTGCTGCTGAACAACTTCCAGCTCGACAGAGGACGAGAAGCAAACGGAGGGCGGCGACGGCGTAAAAAGATTCTTAGGGGCTTTCTTAACTGAGGTATGCCTGCATTTGTTTGTAAGCGGCTGTGTAGAACCCGAGAAAACGATATACCATCATATAGCCAAAAAATACCAACTGTTAAACCACCCCCTCTTTCAAGGTGCCTTTGTGTTTTTGTGGGTGCGGTGGCTTCAGGCATTTTAGTTGGCCACATCGGTGGGAGAAGAGATGGGATTCAAAAGAGGGGGCAAAATGAAAAGAGGAGCGGGGCTTCCTTTAAGTCTCGCTCTTCTCTTTGGTTACTTATCAAACCTGGATGGGTTTCCTTAAAGTGGGGTCTCTCTCCGGCAGCAATGCTGCCAGAGTGTCTGAGCAGGAGGGTCACAGCCAGAAGTCCCCCTTACTGTTTGCCGAACATTGAACTGGGGAGGGCGGGCGGACAGGACGGTGAAATAGCCTGGCCGTTTAGACGGCACCTTGAGATAGACCAGCAAGTGTGAAGGCGGAAGACTGGATCCGTATAAAGACAACTGCAGGCACAGAGCTTGTTTTCTGCCGCTCCAGAGACCAGGACGAGGAGCAACGGATTCAAGCGGCAGGAAAGGAGATCCCACCTGAACCTCAGGAAGAACTTCCTGACGGTCAGGGCTGTCCGGCCGTGGAATCTGCTGCCTCAATGGAGCGTGGTGGAGTCTCCTTCTTTGGAGGTTTTTAAGCAGAGGCTGGATGGCCATCTGTCGGGAGTGCTTTGAGGGTGTTCCTGCATGGCAGGGGGTTGGACTGGATGGCCCCTGGGGTCTCTTCCAACTCTACATTTCTATGATTCTATGATTTTATGAAAGTCACCTCTTTGGACTCTGGCTCCCAGAATCCCCCAGCCAGCAAGCTGTAGCCAAAAAATGGAAGCTGTAGTCAAAAAGTGTGACTTTTGCAAGCTCTTTTTCTGTAGACGGAACCCACTGCTCTTGACGACTTTTGCCACCTTGACCACACTCCGATTCAGCCAGGAGACGAGGGGGCAGAATCTCACCCTTCCCAGCAGGCTCAGGCAAAAGCAACCTGCTGCAGCCCCTCCTCCAGCTCGTTGTTCCTCCTCATCAGTAGCTTTTGCCATCCCAACCACGCTCGGAAGCTGCTTGGCCACACGGCTCCCGGTTGTCACGTGTGACATGTTGGAGGGCGTGTGACTGTCAGGCTCCACAAATCCACGTGCTTGATTTCTCCATCCAGAAACATGTTGCTGCCGCTGCCGGGCTTATTGGAAAAAAATTGCTCTGTGTCTTAGTCTCCGGAATTGCAAAAAAACAACCTTGCTCCATCCTCCATGGGACATCCCTTCCAATATTTAAACCTGGCTATCCTGTCCCCTCTTAACCTTCTCTTCTCCCGGCTAAACATAACCTGGCGCTCCCTAAGCTGCTCCTCAGAGGGCTTTGTGGTTTCCAGTCCTTTCACCCATTTTGATTCTTCTCTGGATGTGTTCCAGCTTGTCAATATCCTTCTCACACTAGATGCATGGATATCACCCAGTTCAATTACCAGGTTAGATACATGGGTATCACCCAGTTCAATTACCAGGTCAGAGGCACATATATAACCCAGTTCAATTACCAGATTAGATGCATGTATATGAACAGTTCAATTACCAGGCTAGATACACATATATAACTCAGTTCAGTTACCAGGTTAGATGCATGTATGTAACTGAATTCAATTACCAAGTTAGATGCATGTATATAACTCAATTCAGTTACCAGGTTAGATGCACCAGTTCAACTACCAGGCTAAATGCATGCATCTAACCCGGTTCAACGGACCGGTAGACCTGAACTTCCATGACCTCTGGTTTCCAGGATTAAATCCCTCTCTTCCCCCAGGGAATCACCTCGGCTTACCTGTTCACTTCCTTTCCCTGGCAGCAGCTTCCGCAGAGCCCAAAGGCAGAGTTGCCGGCACGCTTCTAGCTTTCCCAGGGACGGCCGAAGACAGAAAAGGAAGCGGCATGACTGCAGCTTGGTTCCTGTTTTTGCTTTCCTGCCCCCCGCGCCTGCTCCCTCCCAGCCTGAGTCATCTGGTGCTTTCCTCCTTCATCCCTTATCTTCTGCCGCATCAGCACTCAAGCCCTCAGTAGGTCAGAAAGCCAGCTTTCCAGATACGGACACAGGGGGAGAAGGAACAAGCCCATCCTGTCTGAGTCGAGGCTGCCCGTTAACCTTGCCGGCTCAGGACAGTCCCAAGCCCTCGGGTTTTTGGGCCAAAATCTAAGATCTAAATCTAAAATCTAACCTAAGACTTTGGGACAATGCTCTACAGAGATGCCATTGAGCACCGGCCACCAACCACAGCTGCTCATCCAAACACACACACAGAAAAATATTTTCCAACAGTTTTCCTTTTGGGAAAGCATAGCTGACTTCCATCCAACAAGTTTTCTGGCTGGCAAAGCACACTTTAGTTGTATTCAACCGTTTCCCTGCCAGCCAAGCTCAGCATAGCTCCATCCAACGCTTTTCCTGCCAGAAAAGCAGAGCTCATCCTAATCCAGCAGTTTTTCAAGCTGGCAAAGCAGAGTTTATTCGCATCCAAACAGTTTTTCTGCTGGTAAAGAACAACTCGGTCCCATACAACAGTTTTCCTGCCAAAACAGCACAGCACAACTACACCAAACAGTTTCCCTGCCAGCAAAGCACAGCTAAGTGCCACCTACCAGTTTTCCTGCCAGTTAAACAGAGCTCAGCGGCATCCTGCTGCCAAAGCACAGCTTAGATTCAGGCAAAAGCTCCCATTTCAGCAAACACAGCACGGTTGCATCCAACAATTTTTCTACTGGCACAGCGCAGCGCTGCGGCGCGGGTCTCCGGCTGGCAAAGCACAGCCCAGTTCCACACAATGGCCTCCCAAGGGGTCACACTGCCTCTCGCTGGTGAGAAGTCTGCCGAGAACGGAGAGGATGAGTTCACCATTTTGCATTCTGAATTTTTGAAAATAATAATAATCAAGTATGAGGTCAGACTCAGAGAACAAGGATGACCTCAGTACCGAAGGGAAGGGAAAGAGCGACTCTTCCAAACAGTTTGGGGAGGAACCTTGGGAAAGCGTACCTAACACAGCAGAGCCGTCCGGCCCAGCTAAGGAAGGAAGCACGGACAAAGGTGAAGAGAATAAGCTGCAACCAGCTGCCCTGCTTTCTCTCCTCTCCCCGTGATAAAAAAAAAAATATCCGGGGAGGAGTTCCAGAGTCAGGTTTTTTTTTAAAGCGACTCACTATGGTTCCCATGTAGCCCTTACAAAGGAGGCATATTAAACAGAGCTGACCCTGAGGCTGAAAGAAGGTGATTTGCACAGGGTTGTCAGTACCAGAGCAGAGATTTGAACCCTGATCCCACCTGATTTTGGGAGCTAAGCAGGGTCAGTCCTGGCTAGTAGTTGGATGGGAGACCGCCAACAAGTACAAGGTGTTATAGGCTATATTCCAGAGGAAGGAAGCAGAAAAACCAACTCTGAGACTTTCCTACCTAAGAAAAGCCCCATGAAACTCCTGGGGTCGCCCTACTTCAACAGGCATCTCGAAGGCAGAGACGCCCATAGATTTTAGATTTTAAATAATTTTAAAAGACTGGCCAACGTCAGACCCACAATGGAGGCCAATGTGAGCTTTTATGTCTGATGGACAGTTCTCAGCGATGGTCCCTCGACACAAGCCTCAGTGTGTGATTTTAAAATTTTGAGTAACGTTCCGGCAACAAGCGTATTAACGGATTAGGAGGGGTTTTTTGACAGGAGCAGCACTGAATATATTTATAATTAGGGCAGAGTTCCGTTTCATGGTTGTTCCAAGCGAAACTCATGATGCTGGGTCATGTCTTTTTGCATTTCTATCATTCCTTTGTGATAGCAAAACGGTAAAACGATACAGCTGATTTTCTCTTCCTTGATTTACACAGAAAAACTTCCTTTCCACTCAGCCTGCCTTTCCCTCCACTTCCAAGATTACAAGACCTTTCACAAACTTGGATGTTTGCCATACCTTTCCAACATTTCACGGATGAAAACCGGCACACGTGTGGCCAAACGACATCAGAGCGTGGTCACAATTTCCAAAGTTCTTAATTTGGGGGAAAAAACATGCCAGGAGTCACAGGGGTTTGCTTTTGCCTGAGCCTACTGGGAAGGGCAAAATTCTGCCTTTTCCTCTCCCTGCCCCAACTGAATTAACCAACTGAGGACAAACTACTTTTGCACTTGGGATGTAATAGAAGTACGCCGAGGACAATGAGGGAAAGGGGGAGAAGGAGAAACTAGAACACTTTAAAAGTATCTGAAAAGATAGGATGACAGAGAAGGACTCAGGATTGCAAACTGGGACAGTCGGAGCGGGTGTTTTTACTCCATGTTTAGCCCCCGATTGCTAAAGCGTGATTTTATTCTGAACACAAACCTTTCTGGTTGGTGGTGGGTTGAGGAATAGAGACGGTATTGGGTTCATTTTAAGGCGGAAATTCCACCACCTTTCCAGATGTGTTGGACTACAGATGATATTGGCAAACCGAAAGGCGTCCAGAAGAGGACAGCCGAAACGCTGGAAGGTCTGGAGACCGTGCTTTATGAGGAGCAGCTTGGGGAGCTGGGGGTGTTTAGCCCGGAGAAGAGAAGGTTTAGGAGGCAATAGGACAGCCACAATTAAATATTTGAAGGGACATCATACGGAGAATCAAGCAAGCTGCCATCTTGACCACACTCTGATGTCGTTTGGTCATTCAAAATGACCTTGACAGACCGGAGAGCTGGGCCAAAGCTAAGAAAGTGAATTTCAACAGAGGGAAATGCAAGGTCCTGCACTTAGGCAGAAAAAATGGAAGGCACAAACACAGCATGGGGGACACGTGGCTGGATAGCCGTACGTGTGAAAGGGATCTAGGAGTCTTGGTGGTTCACAAGCTGAACGTGAGTCAGCAGTGTGATGCGGCACCCAAGAAAGCAAACACGATTCTTGGCTGCATCAACAGGAGTACGGTGTCTAGATCGAGGAAAGCAATAGCACCACTCTGTTCTGGTTTGGTTAGACCTCATCTGGAATCCTGTGTCCAGTTCTGGGCACCTCAATTCAAGAAGGATATTGAGAAGCTGGACTGTGTCCAGAGGAGGGCGACCAAAATGGTGAAGGCTCTGGAAGCCACGAAGCCCTCTGAGGAGCAGCTTAGGGAGCTGGGGATGTTTAGTCTGCAGAAGAGAAGGTTAAGAGGGGACGTGAGAGCCCTGTTTAAATATTTGAAGGGATGTCATGTCGGGGAGGGAGTGGGCTTGTTTTCCGCTGCTCCAGAGACTAGGACAAGGAGCAATGGATTCAAGCTGCAGGAAAGGAGGTTCCACTTAAACCTCAGGAAGAACTTCATGGCAGTCAGAGCTGTCCAGCAGTGGAAGATGCTGCAGCCTCCACGGAATGTGGTGGGGTCTCCTCCTCCTTTGGAGGGTTTTAAGCAGAGGCTGGATGGCCATCTGTCGGGAGTGCTCTGATGTGGGTTCCTACATGGCAGAAGGGGGTTGGACTGGATGGCCCCTGGGGTCTCCTCCAACTCTCTGATTCTATGATTCTACCTGACCAGAGATGTCTGCAAAATGTTGGAGGGTATACAAAATCTGGAGACCAGCTCAGTGCATTGGTTTGAGTGCTGAACTACAACTCCGGAGTCCAGTGTTACGAATTTTCATCCAGCCCGCCGGGTTAACTTTGAGCCAGTCACACTCTCTCAGCCTCGGAAGGCAAAAGCAACCCCTCTCCAAACAAATCTTGACAAGAAAACCCTGTGGTAAGTTCCGCATAGGGTCCCCATAAGTGGGAAACGACTTGAAGCCACGTGGCCAGATATCGATGTTGCAATAAGAAAAGCAAGAAGAAGGGGGAGTGGAAACGTGCCAGGCAAGATCTGGAAGAGGAGGCAATTAAACTCTCACTGCTAAAGGAATGTAAATATTCTTGAAACCCAGGCTGTTGGTAGGAAAAGGAATGCAAAGAAAAGAGAATAAAGCCAGCAGATGTGGCCTGGAATTTGGGAGGATATAATACTAAGATAAGGGGAAGAGAGATTTTTCGAACCCACCAGCCCATAAACCTTGTTTTTACGGTTTTGTGAATGGGAACTGGCTCACTTCCTCGAGTTGTTCATGCACTATTTGCTCTTGCCTGAATTGAGGAGAGCTTATCATATATGTTATCGCTTGGATCAGGCTCAGATAAATTCTCCGTGATGAAGCCACTTTGGTGACCACGTGCAAGATACAATTCTCAGTCTGGCCTACCTCGCAGGATTGTTAGAATTACACAATCCATCTAGCCCAACCACCTGCCATGCAGGGATACAGAAGTCAGAAAGGGGCCCCCAGTCTCTCTCCCACAAACCTGAGCATTACACACGCCGGCCCAGTTTTAATTCCATCTTGCACCATCCCGGTCAAGAAATCCCAATCAAAACACTGGTGGGATAAGCAGAAGCCAACTCTTGCAGATAACAGGAGGCAGAAACTTCTGGCGTTGGCTGTTCTTTCTCTGCCCCCCCCCCCCACTTTACGCAAGAATTCTCCACATTGCAATCCCACCCACACTGGCACCAACCTATCCGGTCACACAAACACACACACCTGTACCTATAGCTTTAGCTGCAGCAGTGCCTTCCTCTGGAATCTTGGGATTTATAGTTTGAGAAAAAGGGCTTGGAATCCACGGCTAGATTGGTTTGGTGCATTCATCTGAACGACAGCAGAGCATCGAGCCACTCAAGTTTAGCAACCCGTGTCTTTTCGGGTTTATTTGCACGACAAATGCTCAAAATGGAGTTTGTCCCCCCGCTTTATTAGTCCAAATAATTTAAATTTGTAGAGGAATTTTCGAGGCCCTTGTGAATCTCAAGAGCAGCTGAAAAGGGGGGATTGGGTAGACCCCTGACTTAACACATGCCAGAGGAAGAACAGAGTTCTTGCATTTTGGTCCCTATCTTGCAACATTTCAGAGATGAAGACCAGGGACTTTGTGGCCAAGAAACATTAATAGTGTGGACAGGGTGGCAAAAGTTACTCACGACAAAGAACACCCAAGAGAAGCTGCCGTGGTTTGTTTTTGTCTGAGCCCATTGGAAAAGGTAAGATTTTGCTCTCTCCTCTTCCTCCTGGTGCATTAACTGAATGCAAACTACATTTCCACTTTGCATTCAGTTTGCAGCAATCGAAGCAAGCTGAGTACAAAGGAGAAAGAAACCGGGACATTTTAAAAGCAGCTGGAAAAGTGGGGTGGCAAAGGATTATTCGGGACTCTCCCTGCCAAACTGGGCCAGCTGGAAGTCCCACGGTCACGCTTAAATGAGCCCTTTCATTCATGAGGACTGGAACCTTACTGTCCTTTTAGAGAAAAGAGCATAGATAGGTGCCAAAGCAGCTGCTTTGCAGGCAAGGTGAGCCAGGAGCCTGTGCATAAAACACCCTGCTGTGTCCAGTAACAATAAAACAAAATGAAACAAAATGTTGGCACAGTGCTAAAAGGAATACTTTTTAATCAATACGGCCTTTATTTATATTATGTATTTTGACAATCTTGCCAGAAAGGAGCGAAAAAGTCCCCAAACAAAACAAATCTAAAAACTGGGAATAAGATCTATTTTAAAGGGACGTTTCCTTGCCCCCAAGAAAACTGGCATTCCTAAAGGTTTAGCTCAGGCTGAACACACCTTTTTTTTCTTACCTTTTAGCAAGCCGGTGAAGTCTAGCATTAAACACAGAGAAAAGCCATGCAAAACAATTTGAGTGAAATCATTAACCAGAGGTGAGACTATATAAAGATGTAAATACACAAATTAGATGCAGCTTAAACCTGTAGAGGACTGAACTGAGTCTCGCTGAAATCTCTTTATCTCAGGCTCGTTGTAATTCTACATGCCTGTGTGTAACCCTTTTGTCTACACTAGGCAGCTATAGCAGTTTCATACCACTTTAATTGTCATTGCCCCCTCCTAGGGGACCCTGGGATTTGTAGTTCGGTGAGGGAGTCAGAAGAGTGGAAATCATGTGGCCTTCTAACACAAGTGGTTGAACTGAAGCTCCCAGATCTCTTCCTTCCTCCTCACCATTGGCTACTAAACTGGCTAATGGTAGCCCTATAAGGAGTGGCTTAGAGATCTGGGGATGTTTGGTCCAGAGAACAGAAGGTTAAGAGGGGATATGATAGCCATGTTTAAATATTTAAAGGGATGTCACATGGAGGATGGAGCAAGCTTGTTTTCTGCTGCTCCAGAGACTAGGACACGGAGCAATGGCTTCAAACTTCAGGAAAAGCGATTCCACCTAAATATTAGGAAGAACTTCCCAATGCTAAGAGCAATTTGACAGTGGAATCTGCTGCTGCCTGGGAATGAGGTTGAGTCTCCTCCTGCTTTGGAGGTTTTTAAACAAAAGCTGGATGGGCATCTGTCAAAGGGAGAGCTTTGTGGCATCTTCCTTCCGGAAGGAGGTCGGACTGGACGACTCTTGAGGTCTCTGTTCAATGAGTTGTAGTTCATATCTACAGGGCTACACATTTCCCAGCCACCTAACCTTGTAGTTAACACTATCCACCAGCAAACTAAGATTTTAAAGGGTAGCTCTACTTCAAAATAACTTGGTTTGGAGTAGTTTTTTAAATCAATTTTTAAATTTGTATCCTCTCTTCTCTGCAATTAACTCATGCAAGGAGAACAGCTGACAATGGCAAACATCAGGAAAGGCTGTTCTTGTGATCGTCAGTGTAGAGGGAAGAACCAAAAATTTTTGAAAAAATGAAATAAAAATCAAGCTCTTGCCTCCAGGGAGTTTAATCGTGTTGTTCTGCTTCCCTGGCAGAAAAATAAACCCATTTTCTCATTATTTATTTATTTATAGCCCAGAAAATGAAATAAAAAATAATACCCTAGAAAAAAACAAGATTTAATATGAAATGTCCTTGTCTGTGTAACAACTCCCCAAGAGTCAACGTCACTTATTGAGGACTGACAAATTCACTTATTGGTAGGCACTGGTCATGACAACACAATGGAAAAAAACACTCACACACACCTGAGTCAAGACTCACACCCTGGCTATTTCCAAGGGTGGTGCCCCTGAGCACATGCAGAGTGCCTTTTCCTCTCTTTCTCTCTCTCTCTCCACCCCTCCAAGGAAGGCTTGATGGGTCCCTCTCAGCTGAGGGCAACTGTGAGCAACTTGCAGCCCTTCAGATGTTGTTCGATTTCAACTCCCATCATCCCCTATAAGTATGTTGGCAAGGGCTGTTGGGCACTGTAGTCCGGCCACAGCCCGGTGGGCTACAAATGGCCAACCCCTGGCTTGTTGGGACACCATAGCAACAGAGATTCAGCGCTTTCACAACATTTCAAGAACCAAGCCTGGATCCATACGTGTTTTACGGGCCTAGAAAACGTCTACAGTCATAAGGCAAAGGTTAGAGAGGAAGCAACGGTGTGAAAAATGGCTGAGACGGGTCAACATCAGGCAAACACGCCTCACAACACCACAACCCCTGGCCGTGAACCCAGGCGAGGGTTCCCAAAAGCCGGTTAAAACATTCCCTAAACTGCGAAATTTCCTGACTCAGTTCCCCACTCCAGGTGCGCCTATATAGAGGAGAGAGGGCTGAAAATCACTTTGCCCATGCTCAGAGGAAGCCCAACTTCCTCTGAGCATGGTGAAAATAACTGACCATGCTCAGAGGAGGCCTAACTTTGCTGCTTGTCTTGCAATTTCGGAAGCAAGTCCCCCTTTCTGCTCTTTTTTGCCCCCTCAAAGCAAAGCAACGGTTCTCCCCAAATGAGGGGGCCTCTGAGCGCACGCAGAGCGCTCCAAACCCCGCTACGCCCCGGGCTGGGGAGCCGAGTTCGGGAAGCCAGTCTCCCAGCGTAGAAGCCGCAGCTGGGTCCTGCTAGCCACGAAGGCAACCCAGCGCTTCGGCTCTTCCACGCCACGCGCGTGGCCAGTTCGGAGAGGGGAACCGCGGCTTAACGAACCTATCCAAAAAATGGCGAAGGGAAGGACTTAAAAATCCATCCCGAAAACTTACCTCTGAGCAGACAAGTCGGTCACTCCCATAGGGCTAATTCCAAAGCTGCCCCCCAAGTCTTCCTTTCACCCCTCGGAGGTACCCGGGGGCCGGTTTGGCTGCGCGTTTAGCTCCAGTTGCGCACCCAAAACGCCCTCACAGGTATCCAAAGGCACCCCAGCTTTGAAAGGGGCTCTCCAAAGCTCTCCCCTTCCAACCTCGCTTTCTCTCCGTCCCTTCTTCCTCTTCTCCGTCCCGCAGCCGCCGCCTCCTCGCCTGACACCAAATAAACCAGGAACAAGAGCCCGGGGCTGAGATCCTCCTAGGAATTAACCCTTTGCGCCTCTGGATGGCCACTGCGCGCTGGGTTTGCGCTCCTCGCCCAGAGGCCATGGCGAAGACGGGAGGGGTCAGCCGCCTCCCCCTATTCCGCCATGCGCCCCCTCTTCTTTTCACCAAGGCTTCCTTTTGAGCCCCCCAGACTTTGTTTCCAAAGCCAGGGAAAGGAGGTAAGAAGCAAAGGGGAGAGGTCCTCTGAGCATGTCAGAAGTATTTGCATCTCTCAGTGGAAATGATCGGGACAAGCAAAGACGAGAAGTCCTCGAGCTTTCACGCCTCTCGGAAGAAATCGCCAGGAAAGGCGAGGGGTCCTCTGAGCACGTCAGAAGTAGTCACACCATGCAGGGGAACGCATCATGACCAAGGGAAGAGGTCTTCTGATCATGTCAAAAGGATTCACACCATGTAACACCATGTCATCATGTAACAATCAAAGGTGAGAGGACTTCTGAGCATGTCAGAAGTGTTCACACCACTCAGGGAGGACCTCATAGAAACCAAAAGCAAGAGGTCCCCTGAGCATGTCAAAAATATTCACATCACTCCAGAAAATAATCCTAACAACCAAAGGCAACAGGTCCTCTGAGCACATCAGAAGCATTCAAACTGTTCAAGGGAAATCTACACAAAAAACAAAAGGAAGAGATCCTCTGAGTATGTCAGAAGTATTCACTCTACTCAGATGAAGTCATCATACCAGGCAAAGGCAAGAGGTCCTCTGAGCATGTCAGAAACATTCAAATGACTCCAAAAACAGAGCTCAAACCACCTGTGTTGTGTCAGGACCAGAAAGGTTACCTTTATCCCAACCAAGTGATCTGGAATCTATAAATCTGTTTTTTAAGGCAACAATTCCTTATTTTCCTGTTGGTTCTCAATAGCACTTGTGCCACTTCTGTCATTTCCACAAGCATTTGATTTATTCCAGTGCGAACTGCAGGCCCCTTGGGGGCAGGGACCTGATTATTTATTTACTTAGCTTCTGCTCTTCTGAAAAACCCTGCATCCAGCAATGGCATATCGAGCACAGTTCCTCCCCTCCTCTATTCCTTGATAGCTTGTCAACACTTCCTGGGGATTTTATTTATAAATGTGTCCCTGAGCATGTGCAGATTGCACCTTCCTTGCAAAGAAAAGTTGCTTTGAAAAAGAACAAAGTGGCTGTGAAGGTGTTGTCCTCTCCTTTGTGAACTAGGTTGGAAGATTTTTTTCTCCAATGAACACAAGACCAAAGAGCACCTGAGCATGTGCAGAGGTACCTCTAGAGCCCATACTGCTGATGATATACCTCTGAAAACAAACTCCTTTCCCCTCTTTGGGTCTTTCTCAATGCCAGGTCAAGTGGGGGAGAGTGCCGCTGGACCAACCAAACTCTCATCCTTTCTGGATTAAAATTATGCTCAGAGGCACTCTTGTTTTGCACTCTCATCCGTGCAATCCAGAAGTTTAAAAAACCCAACTCTTGCTCCAGAGGGAACCGGACAGAGAGTTGTTTCTGGATGGCTGTAATGGAAGGAAAATTATCCACCGTGCAACTTACCTCTCTGGAAGGAGGTTTCCTTAGACGGGTAAGGCAGGCTGCAAACACACCATGATAAGAGAGGCAGGGCCACGGGCAACACCCGTGAATCAGGTGTCCTTTTAATCCCTTACCCTGCGCCTACAGACGCATGAAAGCCCTCGTGCAAACACACACGCGCCGGTGTGTATGGGAGTGGCAAGATCTGCGTGGAGTGAAAGGTGAGGACAAGGAGATTCATTCTGCTGCTTTTCAGAGAAATCTTCCCAGTGGTTTTCATGCTTAGTGTTTAAGAATGTTGGACCTTCTGTGGGTTGCTCTAACCACTGAGCATATGACCTTCTCCTCCTCTTCCTCGCCTGCCTTAACTGCCTTCTCAGAGCACTTTCGTGAGCCCCCAAGTTTCCAGAAACCGCCCCTTTAAACACCTGTCTTTCTCTTTCTCTCTCTGTGCCTTTAAAGCAAACAGGTGACTCCTCCCGAGATCTTTGTGACGTGCGACACAGGTGGCAAAGTGCCACACGGAGGGCACCGCGCCAGGCCCCACATTTGGCTCCCGTCCGGCTCAGCCCGAGCCAAGAGATCAGCCAGGACCGCTACCGGGTTTTAAATGTTATCTTTGCAATTACACCACAGCGATAATGGAAAGGGCGGTGTCTCTGAGAACGTGCAAAGTGTTTTCTCTTCGCTCTCTCTGCAGACTGAAGAGCTGTAGTCAGACTCCACCTCCAGGTGGCTAATTTTTTATTTCTTCACCTATTTGTTTGCTGTACTGATATTCCACTTTTCCACTCTCCCAGTTTGAAAGCAATGGTCTGAATTAATCCTTCACCAACCTGTTTTCTCAGCTGCTTTTAAAATGTCCCAGTTTCTCTCTCCACCTCTCATTTTCTCTCTTTGTCTTCAGGTTCCCTCAATTGCTGCAAACTGAGTTCAAAGTGCAAACGTTGTTTGTGCAATTAATGCACCGTTTCCCTTCCCAGTCAGTTCAGGCAAAAGCAAACTGCAGCAGCCTCTCCTAGCTTATGTGTTTTTTCTCGTTTATAAATATTGCTGTCCTGTTTATGGGTAGATATAGATATAGATATGGATATAGATATGGATATAGATATGGATATAGATATAGATATGGATATAGATATGGATATAGAAATATATTTTGCAATAAGAAATCTAAGGATATCATAATCTGTGGTTACAATTATTAGTAATTCTAGAAGGCTGAACTCACCTAGATCTGCAATGACACATGGGATATTGATTGATTTTTCCTTTTCATTACAATTCTTATGCGGGCGTCAGAATTGTTTGCATCTTAGTGAACGTCATTAGGATGTGTTTAGGGTAACAGATTAGTCCGTTACTAAGGGGTTTTGCTGTTACATCTTAACTTAGTTCAATTTAGTTTAGTCTTAGCTTTAGTGATACATTTATATTGTTTATTAATATGTATATTCCCTTTTTTGTTTGTTGTTTTGTTCCTGTAGTTGTGAATCAGTTTGTATCTCTGTACTAAAATTAATAAATATGAAATCTTTCTTTAAAAAATTGCCATCTCGCCCGCTCTCCGATGCATATCCCAATTTTTTTCTGTAAACTGTTGGAGGTTATGTTTTCAATTCCCTGAGCTCACGGTAATAGGCATGGCTTTTCTCCTTCTCCCTGAACCGTCACAACAACCCTGCAAGGTGGATCACCCTTATACGTACACACAGAAGACTAGTAAGGAGCAAAGCCTGAATTTCCTAAGTCCCTGTGCGGCCTCCGGACCTCTTTGGCTAAGGGGGCAGATGACCAGAGCTTCTGAGCATGTGCAGAGTGTGCCCCTAAGCAACATCAATGGATTCCGCCGAACTGATTCCCCCAGTCTGAGACTAGAGGCGAAAATGGTCTGGAGGCTACGGGTGATCCCAACTAAAGCAGAGCCCTCGAGTCAAGCCATGAGGGGCAAACCAACAACTGCTTCAAGAGTGAGCCTCTTCAGGTGAAAGAAGAAGTTACTTTGATGACAGCTCCAGCTGGGGATGTTTAGTCTGGAGAAGAGAAGGTGAAGTGGGGACATGACAGCCATGTTTAAAGGGATGTCCTATGGAGGATGGGGCAAGCTTGTTTTCTGCTGCTCCGGAGACTAGGATGCGGAGCAATGGTTTCAAGCTACAGGGAAACAAACTCCACCTAAATACGGGGAAGAACTTCCTCATGGCAAGAGCAGTTTGACAGTAGAATATGCTGGCTCCATGGAGTGTGGTGGAGTCTCCTTCTTTGGAGGTTTTTAAAGAAAGCCTATCAAAGGGAGGGCTTTGATTGTGTCTTCCTGCGTGGCAGAAGAGGGTTGGGCTGGATGGCCCTTGGGGTCTCCTCCAACTCTAGGATTCAAAAGGTGGATGCCCCTGGACCCCTCTTACCTGTCTGTCCACAGCCACATCCGCACCCTGCAGACTCGATCCCCTTCTGGGTTGCCGGAGAGCTAGCCAGAGGTCCCAGGACATTAGCCTTCCTCATTCCAGCATTATCCCGTCCGGTCCTTGGGGAGAAACTTCTGAGTCAGATACAGCCCCGAAACGAGCCCAAATCCAGCACCAAGAACCCTCTCCCCCAATAGCCAGCAAAAGATGGGCACCTTAGAAGGAATCCACCCTCTGTCTTTGGATTCTCTCTCTTTTTCTCATCTTTAAATTTTTTCCTTATTTTTCCCAGTTCGTCCCCCTTTTTCCTCCTGGGGAAGAGCCACCCAAACGGCAGCCCGATGCCGGCCTGAGGGGGTGAGGAATGAACGCCGGCTGGAACAAAAGCAGCAGTGTGTTTTGCTCACAAAAAAAGGGCCCACGGGGGCTTTTTCTGCCGACGCCGCAGAATTCCCAAAGAGCAGGGCCGGCGGCTCTGAGTTCCAGCTTGCTTTGCAATTAAAAAATAATAATAGGGGGAAAAATTAAAGAACTGGATAGTCAGTAGGGACTAAATCTTCGATACATGATAACGGCTGCAAGAATGTTGTTTGCCCAAACTTGGGTATCGACTAAAGCACCAATGGTGGGTTGGTAAAGTCGCAGATCTTGGCCAAGTTGCAAAACTAAAGTGGATTTTAAAAGGCAGACCAATCGAAGATCCTTCTTTTAAAGACAGGAAACCGTTCGTGGATTTTTTGAGCAATTATAGAGCTGTTATTGTTGTCGTATCATTTCTGACTTATGGCATCCCTTACAAGTCATGGAGGGGGCAAAATCAATCGGCTTATTTAGGAGATCGAGTGTGTCTCTCCGAGGTTTCTCGGGGGGCTAAGACGGCTGCCCCCCGGCCTTCCACCGTTCCCCACTCCCACTCTAAAAGTAGAAAAACAAATGCTTAGTCCCTATGATTGCAAAGGTCCCCTCAAAAGTCTAAAGCTGATCCTGTCAGCAACACTCTGATTCGCAGACCGAGGATCACATCTGTTCCCCAATATATTCTTTCCGTTTGCTTTGCGCTGCTACTCCACAAAGGCCTGCGGGTCCTTCCACACTGCACAGTTATAGCGCTACAATTCCTCTTTAACCACCGTGGACCCAAAAGTTACAGGGGAAAGAAGTTCCCCTCGAGAATCCCGGGATTTGTAGCACGCATTGTTTCTCCTGTGCGCCATCTAGTCATTTCTGACTTACGGCGAACCTACTAGTTTTTTTTTCAGGGCAAGATTTGTTCAGAATTGGGTTACCTTTGACTTCCTCTTGCCTTAATACCACTCAATATTGCATCCAAAGAAGTGGGTTTATATCCACGAAGGCGCATGCAAAAATAAACAACAGCTGGTCTTAAAGGTGCGGCCACATTTGTTGCTATTTTCTCCCTTGCTTTCCTCCTTCTAAAAATCTTTCTGATTCTGCAGTGCAGTCGGGCCTCCACGTTCGCTAGGGTCAGAGGCACAGGGCTCCTGCAAAGGTGGGAAAATTGCAAATATTAAAAACGTGTGCGCGTGTGTCTGCCGGAAGGGGGACCAAGGCACGGTGGAGAGAGCGGGCACCTAGAGTCCAAGCCAGGTCAGAGAAGGGAGACGGAAAGGGCGTGGGTTGGCACGGCAGCCCTAGGCTCCCCCCCTCTCGCCCGTCTCCTTCCTCGGGTGGATGAGGCGCGTCGGGAGAGGGTTTGCAGCGTTAAGAAACTGGGTTGCAACGCATCCTCTGCCAGCCACGCAACGGCTCGTAGAGGAAGAGGAGAAGCAGAGGTGGATTTTGCAAGGGCTGCGCGACCTGTTCGGAGCCCCCGAGAGAGAAGGGTTCCCCCCGAAAAGAAGCGTTTGAGGCAGGGGTTGGAGAAACTCTCAAATAATCAGATTCATCAAAGTTAAACCTGCAAATCACACAAAAGACAACAACGGAGGTTTTGAACATCATCACTAACAACTACCCAAGAAATAGGCAGGAGGAAGTTTTGAGGGGTCCTACACAGATAAAATGGTAAATATTATTGAGATACGAAAACCCCTCTTTTCTTTTTGTGTTCTCCTCCTTATAAAGGTATGTATGCAAGGGGTGTATGTATGTTACGGAAAGCATTTATCTACTGATTCATGTTTTTCATTGTTCACAAACTATGTACTCCCTTTTGTTCTGTTTTCTTTTGTTCTCTCTGTCTCCACTTCTTTATATATGTAACTATTTGAAAAACTTAATAAAGAGATAATACTAATCCTGAAAAAAAAAAGAAAAGAAAATTAAGTCTGCGAATGCAGAGGGCAGTGGTTGCACAGTTTGAGTTCTCCCTGTTTGCTAACCTGGAGCACCCCCTGGCGTCTTGCACAGTCCCTGCAAAAGTAGGGTTGTGTTTTTCCCTCACACCACCCTTCCCAATCTCCGATGCTTTCCGAAGCAAGAAGGAAGGAACCTCCAAGCGATGGACTGTGGGGTGGAGAGAAGGAAACTGAGATGCCCTTTCCTTTCCAAAGCACAGAAATTTGCTTTGGGCATAAGGTTCAGAGACACGGACAGCTCGACCCATCCGTAGGCAAGGGATTGTTGTCCGTTCCACTGACGCGTGCGGCCCCGTCGAGATGTTCCAAGATTGGGCTGAACACCTTTGGACCTCCAGCTGGAGGAAGATCTCCTCCATTTTTGTAACCAGTCGAAAACCATCCTCTTAATCAGATTGAGCTGCCGAGCCGGTTCCGAGGCAGATAGTTACCGGCGGAATATTGGGGATTTATAGACTTGCATTTTATTGCTCCTGTCTTCGATCGTGTATGCCGATGTTCCACCCTTTGGTGACAAGGGCTTTGTCGATAAATGTTGTTTTTACTGTTTTTAGGAGTCCGGCTGCCTGTGCCAAATCTGGACAGGCAGAGGGTTTGCATTGCCCTTCGCGCGTATATAAAATAAGGAACGTAAAGACAGGGGGATGAAAAAGAACAGAAGAGTGTTGGTTTCCGATTTTATTTTTCTTTCTTTCCAGTTTTGAATTAAAGCTGTTTTATTCCAAAGGACGGGTATTATTATTCTTTTTAAAAACAAGCAAACAATATCATTCCATTAAAAGTAGCCGAACATTATACAGCTTATCAATATATATATATATATATAAAAAAAAATCAGGAGAGGGAGTGGTTTTGTTTCGTAAGGGAATAAGACACGGGATTTTGGCATTTCTTGTTCAGGGTTCTCTTAGCAGCAAGCGCAGCCTGTTAAAGTTGCTCAATCAAGGAAACGTGGGTGTAAAAAATTTAATATTTCAGAACTCTTGAGACGCAGCAAAAGGCACAGGTTGGCAGAGGCTCTCTCAGATTTTGGGCATTCCTCACCCTCATTCAAGAAAATGGTTTGGGTTGCCAAAACCATTCCTTCTGGTAGGAATCCTCTGTCTTTGAAAGCGGCACAACAGGCAGAAATTCAACAGGTAACATTTTGCCAGCAAGAATCAAGCTGCACGGACTAGGTCTGTGGGTTCCAATGAGATTCAACTAAGCATTAGGAAGAGCTTTCTGACAGCAAGAGCTGTTTGCCAGCGGAATAGAGTCCCTTGGACGTCTGTAGAGATTAGATGATTATTGGGTGGTCCAAGCAAAGCCACTCAATGATGTGACTCTGCTTTACCAGTTGAATTTCTGCCTGCAGTTGCAGGCACTCAATTTCCCTTGGGACCCCTTCCAACTCTCACTTCTATAATTCCAAGTCCAGGCAAAGCCACACGATGGTGGTATAGTACCTTACCAGTTGAATGCCTGCCCGTTGGACGCATTTCTTGCACAGGAGATGTTCCAGCAAAAGAAATGGCAAAGTACAGACAGAGACGGTTTGGGCATCTGCTCTGAAAAACTGCTCAGAAGAGCAACTGGAATGTTGTTCAGGAACATACACACTCTCACACACAACAGAAATATTAAGAATATTTCAGCTTACATTCTGTAGTAAAGTTCTGCCTGTAACGCACACACACACCCCGCGTGGAACTGTGCTTTTGGAGTTAAGGTTTAACATGTGGGGAATGTTTAAAGAGTCTCACAAAAGCAGCAATATCTCTTAACTACACGGCAAAAAGCGTACTGCCCGATAAATGACCGCAGGTACGGGGATGGGATGGCAGCATTGTTATGTTTTAAAGAAACATAAGGAGAGGATGGATGGCATCGGACCCATTTTACAGAAAGGCAACATTAAGGCCCATAGGGATAGGGCGGCTGATGTTCCAGGCAGGAAACATTCGGCCAGACGGCCAGAAACATTCACGTCACGGATGCAGTGAATCCATTGTGGGTTTCAGTCCAGGCGACACAGGAACTATCCGTGGTGCTTAACATATCGGAGTATGTAGATAATGGTTTGTTCAGTACCATGGACAGCTCTTTCGATGCCTGGAATAAATCCACGCCATGGAAGTCACCAATAGTCTGGTTTTTCCTTCTGTTGTTGCGTGAACGTCTAAAGCGTCTCATCTGCATTAGTGCTCATTTTTAAGCAGTGAGAGACACTGGATTTGGAAAGAAATTTACCGTATTTGCCAGCGTATAAGCCGCACCAGCATATAAGATGCACGTCATTTCCAAAGGTTGTGTTTTTTGGGGGGGGGATTGCATCTTATACGCCACAAATAGGGTAACTCTCCCTGACAGCAAGCCACTGGGTCTAATTCTCATCTATGAGCCCCTCATAGCTCATACAAATACAAATGTCTCTGAGCATCCCAGGTTTTCTTCCTGTACACGCCAATTTTATTTTCGAGATCATAGAATTGTGGAATTGGAATTGGACCACAAGGGCCATCCGGTCCAAGCCCCTGCCACGCAGGAATATACCATCAAAGATCCACGTGATGTTTCCGTCATCCCAAAGTATTTCCCGCAAACTCCCAGCACGACCAGTGGAATACACCGCCTGGAAACATGGTAGAGCCTCTTTCTTTGGAGTTTTTTTAAACAGAGGCCGGGCGGTCATCTGTTGGGAGCGCTTTGGTTGCTTATTTCTGCATGGTAGAAGGGGGTTGGACTCGATGGCCCCGGGGGTCTCTTCCAACTCTACAATTCTATGACCGTGTAGTTTTCATTTCATTTCATTCCTGCTTCCTGATTCGGTTTAAACAATCCAACCTTTCCCCAAGCGAAACACATCCTTACTTGGCTGTTTGCTGGTCCCAGAACTGGAACTAGACGGCCGCCGCCAAGGAAACACAACTATGGTTTCCAGGACGCAGATCCAACAGGAAAAGAGGAATATTTGCACCAAAACGGAATGATCCTCCTTTTTAACTAGTGCAATGTTGTGAAAGCGTGTTAGCGCTTTGGTAGCAAAACCCCTGAATAATACAAAGGCGGCTCAGTGGAAAGTGGTGAAAATCAGTTTCTGAAACGTTCCATGAGTCTAGATGCGACATTTGAATGGCAGGAGGGAAACCTGAGATATTTCGAGAAGGATTTTGGATGCAAACCCGCAGGCAAAATTGAAACAAAAAGAATGGAAAGCCCTTGACGCTTCCGGAGACTTTTTTCCCGATCAGACGAGCCCTTTGCTGCCACAGAAAATCCAGCCAGATTCACTCAAGATGGGGGCACTGAGGCTGACGACCAAGGTTGCTTCTAGGTTGGGATTTGGACCTCGGATGCAAGCAAGAGATCCCATTCTACTTTTTCATTTTGGAAGCCACAAATCTTTGCTTCAACATGAGCTCTCTCTTTGAAAAAAAGAACCGAAAAACACTTACCAGATGGCCTTTAAAATCACACACACCTCCCTATAAGGCAGCCTAGAC